>CP142457.1:54000000-54600000 GCA_038049695.1 Cinnamomum chago | reverse complement strand
CCCCCTCAAATTTTCCCTCCCCTCCCCTCCTCCCTTCCCAAATGGACCCTTAAAGAAATTTTTTTTCTACACTCAAGGTAAGTGGTATCTAATTCATAGTTAAAATCCAATTTATTAGAATGCATAAAAAAATTTTAGTTAATGATAGTGTTTGGTTATTATTCTTCGTCATGTATGATTTTTTTTTTCTTTTAGTTTAAATTTATTAGTGCTATGAATGGATCACAAAATAGAATCAGAAGTTCTAAAAGTGAACCTGAAGTTCACCTATCCATGTACCAGCAGTCCTAAAAGTTGGAATAATGATATGAACCTGCAAACCCATATCCATAAAATTATAAAGCCATGTATTCAAAGCTGAAGTTTTGATAAAACCAGAAGTTCTACTTCACACCTGAAGTTTTGATAGAACTAGGAGTTCTGATCAATTATTAGAACCAGAAGTTCTACTTCAAACCTGAAGATTTGATAGAACCTACAGTTCTAATCTCAAAGTTATGAACCTGAAGTTCTAAATCGAACCTAAAGTTCTAAATTAAGCCTGAAGTCTTGACAGAACCAACAGTTCTGATTGTCAAAGTTGTGAACCTGATGTTCTAACTTTTTTTTGGCAAATTTCTTTTAAATTTCTTAATTATTTCTGATGTTAAATTTTCTTTGTTTTTCCCCTTTACTTTATTGACTATCTGCATATGGTTAACTTTATATATATATATCTCTTATTACAGTTGTTGTATAATGTCAAATCTAGCTAAACTTGACTTTAAATCACTTAACATAAATGGGGACAATTATTTATCTTGGCAATTGGATGCTAAAATCCACTTACAATCCAAAAAACTTAGGAGAGACCATAAAGGTAGGTAACAAGATGTCCCTAGAGGAATAGGCGTTAGCCAACAAAATGTCATAAGAGGAAAAGGAGTTAGTCCTCATCTTCCTGCGTCATCACATACATGACGACCTCAAAAATGAATACCTTACTGAGGAAGACCTAGCAGGCCTATGGAAATCCCTTAAGGATAGATATGATCACCAGAAGATGGTCATACTGTCAGCTGCCCAGAATGAATGGTTAAACCTGAGGTTACAGGATTATAAAAATGTATCTGAATACAACTCTGCCCTATTCAATATTGTTTCCAGATTAAAATTATGTGGTGAAAAGGTTTCGGAGGAGCAGATGTTAGAAAAAACGTTATCCACTTTTCATGCCTCGAATGTACTCCTGCAGCAGCAGTATCGAGAACGACGTTTCTCCAAATATTCAGAACTTATCTCATGTCTCCTAGTCGTTGAACAGAATAACATAGTATTGATGAAAAATCATAACTTCAGACCTACTGGATCTTTGGCAGTTCCTAAAGCAAATGTTAGTTATAGCTCAAACAGGAGCAGATGAAGGGGGAATGACAGACATAACTCCTCCAGACGAGGTGGTTTTAAAGGTCCCCCTCCAAAATTCAAAAATCACAAAAAAGTGGCATGCTCCTCAGCATAAGAACAACCAGAATCCACAAGCTAAACCTACTCACTGTCCTAATCACACGTGCCATAGATGTGGAAGAAGTGGGCATTGGTCACGCACTTGCCGTGCACCAACGGAAGTGGCGGAACAATACAAAGCATACAAGGCCTCTGTTCATTTAGCAGAGAGAAATGATCTGGAATGCTGTAATTGGAATACAATGACACCAGAGAGGCCTCCAATTGACATTACAAACTTGGAGACTCGAGACTTCTTTGAGGATGAGGACAACCAACCTCTGGATAAAGAGGCATTTAACTCTCACTTGGGAGCACCCCTTGGCGTGGTATAGAAGACCAATAATTCTTTGAACTTTCACAAACTTGATTTTTTTTTAGTTCATTTGCGACGCATGTTTCTTAGACTTTTCCTTTATGATGGGGATCTTTATTTTTCATTAATGACCTAATTTGTGGTGAATGGTTTAATTATTTTAGTTTTATCAAATGATTGCATAGTTATATTGATTTATTATTTAAGGTATGAATCATGAAAATGAGGACAATTTATGTTTGGTAGATAGTGCCATAACACACACCATTCTGAAAAATTAAATTTTTTTCTCATAATTGTTATTCATTCCACGAAAGATAACCACCATAGCTGGACTTGAGCAAATATTTGAAGGCTCCGGAAGAGCCCATATGATGAGAGAATATTCCCGCCGTTAGGGAAAGATAAGATAGTTCCTGAAGAACGTATTGTTCATGTAGAACAACTCGTTACTGAAGAACGGCGAGAACTAACATGAAATACTTCTAGTCTGTCTCATCTAGATCCACATACTTCGAAATGTGAAAATGAAGAGGCAAGTAACCCTCCTGAAGAGGCTCCTCCCGAAGAGGCACGTAACCCTCCAGAAGAGATTCCTCCCGAAGAGGCAAGTAACCCTTCTGAAGAGGTTCTTCCCAAAGAGGCAAGTAACCCTCCTGAAGAGGTTCCTCCCGAAAAGCCAAATAACGCTTCTAAAGAGGTTCCTCCAGAAGAGGAACATAATGCTCGTGGAGAGGTTTTCCCGAAGAGGCACATAACGCTCCTGAAGAGGTTCCTCCCGAAGAGGCACATAATGCTCTTTAAGAGGTTATGGTAAAATTCGTTCTCTCTAGAATAATGAAAGTCCTTGGTGAGACTTTGGAAGCCCCTGAAGAGGCACCGGTACCAAATAATGAAGAGATCTCTACAATTATTCAAGAGAGGGATTGAATAGAAATGATAATGATGATTGGGACACAGAACCACATTTTATAAATCCAAAAAGAATTTTCTTTGCCTGAAGTAAAGCAAATGAGTATGTACTCAATCCAATTAAGGCACTGGATTAGTATTAAACACATCCTACGATATCTGCGTGGATCAACTTATTTGGAAATAATTAATTCTTACGATCATAAAGATTTCAGTTTTGTAGGATATACAGATTCATGTTATCTCTCTGATCCTCATAAAAGTCGATCACAGACAGGTTATGTGTTTCTAAATTGTAATGCCGTCATTTCTTAGCATTCTACTAAATAGACTTTGGTAGCTACTTTTTCCAACCATGCTGAGATTTTGGCTCTTTATGAAACTAGTAGGGAATGAGTATGGCTCAAATATTTGATTCAGCATGTTCGTAGTTCTTGTCAATTACCTTCTATTGCAGGTATCCCAAATATTATTTAGAAGCATGCATAAGACAAATTCGAAAATGTTTCATTAAAGGAGACAAGACTAAGCATATAGCACCGAAGTTCTTCTCCTCTTATGAACTTCAAAATAACAATGAAATTGAAGTCAAGTAAGTTTGTTCGAGTAACAACCTGGCTGATCCGTTTACTAAATCTTTGTCAAAATCAGTATTCCAGAAGTTTGTATATGAGATTGGCATGCGTAGAGTTTATAATCAAACTATGTAAAATGATTATTATCATCAAGGGGAGTGGTTTATTTGGGAGGATCCTGAAGTATGCTATCCATGGACATTTGTGCGCTGTACTCTTTTTCATTTTTTAGGTTTTCTCCCACTGGGTTTTCCTAGTTAAGGTTTTAACGAGGCAACGTTATGCACGTCCAACACCCGTTCAATGATCTTGAAGAATGTTGTACTATTTTTTCCTTCGTTTTAGTTTTTTTCCACTGGGTTTTCCTTAGCAAGGTTTTTAATGAGGCAACTGTCATTGATTGGTGGTCATCCAAAGGGGAGTGTTATAAGATATGGATATTGAAGATATGGATATTGGGTGGATGCCCACTTAAGATGAGTTAGGGTTAAAACTAGGGTTCCTTTTATGGGGTTACTTTTCCTATAAGTAGGCCTCTATACATTTGTATTTGTACACATATAATGAGATAATAGAAAAACTCTCAATTCTCCCTCTTAATTTTCTTTCTCTTAGTCTCTCTTTTCTAACACTCCGCAATAATTTTCAATAAAAGAGGAAGACTATTTGATTCCTTTTTTTGGGTTTTTATATAGTGGTGTCGGATATTTAAAAGGATCGGATGGTTGTATTGGCTCGTGGGCCCACTCAAATGCTTTTTTATAATTAAGAATATGATGGATGGAAAGATATGTTTATATATAGTTGGTGAAAAAAAATCAACCCCACATATTATTTTAGCCCTTGATTTGACAGCATTAAAATTTAATAGTTTGACTATTTATTTTTATTTTATAGATTTAATCCAATAGTATGTAAAGACTTAATGAGCATTGCATGGTACCAAGTCATAGCAGGATAAAACATAAGACTTAAGATTTAGAAGGGAGCTGCACTTACGAAATGTGTGGCCAAGTGGGCCCCGTACAACTAGACTACACATGCAGTCGACTGGTAAGAGAAGATTCTTTTTATGGACAGTAATCTTTTAAAAAAAAAATCCTGAAAAAGGTTATACTACTCTTAAAATATAGGAGTAATAGATCAGAGCTGATGTCAAACAAGGTGGCCTCCTAAGGTGCAACATAGGAGACAAGACTACTTCCCATTCTCTTTTAATCTTAAATGGTTTTCACACGCGACATAAGCACTTCAATTCAATACCTTGTCTAACATTTTCACATGACAATAGCACAATATTATTAAATATCTGTTAGTTCAGATATTACATGAAGAGAATTAAAAAAAAAAAAAACATGTTTCGTAATAAGTTGAGCAAAATGATACATCACCTAATAAGCTCTTCACCTCCTTTTTATGTTCATTCTCAAATTCTTTTATACCACATGCAGAAAATCTGAAAATGCATTACACTGACCACATAGGCAATGACTGCCCTGAGGGGATCGTTTTGTGAACTCTTTTTTTTTTTTGAGGCCATATGTGAAAAAAAAATCCTAAATTCTTAAAAATTTACGGGTTGTAGGAGCCACCCTTGCCCCCCTTGGTTCTGCCCTTGCACATGGGCTCGCCAACTTTTGTGCATTTAAGTATTTCCATACTTCACATCCTCGATGTGGGTCCACATGAGTGCTTTGTGGTAATTTACTCAATTTCTCATTTTTTGGGTGAGTATAGTCCATTAGAACGAATTTGTTGCTTGCCCCACTAATTATATGCTGATGGAGCCTACACTTTGAAAAATCCAAGCTAGTTACAAAGAGTAAATAAAGCCAGGAGCTGTTTAATCAAGCATTAACCTCACTAATTGGAACTTTCAAACATCACTTTTAACAAGAGAAAAGAAGCAGAACTTGTAAAAATGATTTCTGATCATGGTATAAGACTTCAATAATGATGCACACAATGTGAATTGTAATAACAAAACAGAAAATCTAAAAATGGTGATCACTTGTCTAATATTGATAACCTGGAGACATTTGGCATGTTTTAGTGCCCACTAGATGAGATGAAGTCTTCACTAGTCAAATATGTACAAAAAAAAAAAAAAAAAAAAAGAACAGAGAGAGAGAGAAAGAGAAGAAGAAGTTCAATGGGTGATGGCTGCCCATCTAATTTAAAAGTCAGCGCTTTGAACTATTTCCTAATTTCAATTTTGAACAACTTCATTAAACTTATTTTAATGATGATTACTTTTAAGCCGACCAACATGTATTATAGGGTCATCTCCCAGTCTTTTGATAAAATTCATCAATTCAACAAGGTAAATGGGAACGCACAAGCAGGAATTTCATTTTCATGAAAAGGAATTTGCTGTACCTTCTCTTCTAGAAGGAGACACGGTCTCAGGTCGCATTTCATTTTTTATCTCCTCCACAATCCAAGGCTTTGAATTTTTGGCGCCAAATCCTACCAAACATGACCCTTTCTCTCTCTCTCCCAAACTTTCCAAGTCAAAAACGTGGCGCCAAATGACACAAAAAAAAGGCGGGTGTGTTTTTTTCTCCTACACGGCTACACCCCACAAACCGAGTCATTTACCTCGCTCGCTTTTGAGTTTTGAAACTCACAAAAAGCGACGTGGTGGTCCACGTCCAAGCTGTCCGCCACGTGTTGACCCCACCATTTCAAGCCGCGTGTCCTGTCCCACGTCCCCTGCGTCCATTGCTCGCTTGCAAAAGCCATCTTCTCGATCCATCCGCCCATTTTTGTAATATACACGTCAGCCGCTCTGCCTTTTTTGTTTTTCTTTTCTTTTTTGCACCAACCGATGTGGATATTGCACTGCTGACCTGGCATCATCTCATCCCTCCACCTTGGGATAAAATAGAATTACCAAACACGGCGCGAGCACCATTTAAAGATTAGCTGATCACTGCAACGATTCACCTAATCCTTGTTAATGATTTCGATTTGTGTGAAGACAGACGTCTGTCCATCCATTTTAATTAACAAGTATAGCTGAACATGGTATTATGAGAACTTAGGTTACAATTCAAAATAACTATAGATTCAGACCTAAGCTACAATCATTTTAATCTCATTATGCATTGCAACAAGTAGAGATTTAAAACTTAATCAGCATTGCACAGTGTTGATATTAACGACGTGGGAAATCCCATTAGGGGAAAGTAGAGAATCATTGCACCCAAACACACTATGATTTGCTGGGAAATTCAATGCATGATGAGGCCAATCTCCTATTAGGCGCAGTTCAAATGATGCTCTGCAGTGTATGTTACTGGCCGTTCAGATATTACTTCTACCTTTTGTTCTGGTCCCCAGGCCGTCTCACTTGGCGGGAAATGGCACCGATTTGGCGGGAACCAGATGCAAAAGTCAAGAAGCCGGATCGGCAGCTCAACCCGTTCTGTCTTTTTCACCGACCGCTCCGTTCGTTTGAACTACCGTTATAGTTATAAATAAAAACTACAGGCTTACAGCCGGCCGTTTTAGTTAATGCCGTTAGTTTTTGAAAGCATGGCCCGCACATCTTTCCACGTGGCACCATCGTGGAGGGAGGTGGGAGATCGTGCGGCTCAGCAAGCGCATTATTGTATGTCATTCCGAGCTGATCATGTCGGGACGTGGGCGGTTACTGATAATAAAACGGACCTGCCACGTGGAATCGTCGGCAGGAACTCGGCAACTAGTCACGTGATCTCTGATACCTAGCACATGACATGAGCGTCAGATAAGATGGATGGGAGTGTGGGATCCACAGCACTGGGGCAATACCACAGTAGGTTATTTTAGGCTTGGTGATCTGACACGTGTCGTCCAACCACCTCGAGTTTTAATTGCAATATGCGTAGAGCGCGTGACTGTACATCCTCTGTTGTGGATTAAGGACCGGATGGGCCGGTTGCATCTCGACACGTACGTGATGAGATGCGCCGATTTTGTATTTAGGATCCCGTCCCTTGATGGACTCCACACGCCTACTACTGTTGCTGGCTCCGCTGCTTTTAGAAATGTCAGTTGAAAAACACAGCTGCGAAGAGTCGAAAGAGTCATTTCAGCTTGGAGCCTACCTAAAAAGAACTTGAGCGTTACGAAATAGGGTAGCAGAGATTGCCCCCATTGAGCGGGCACGTGCACAACGTAGTGGAGAATCGTGGGGTTGCTTTACTATGGTTTCTTCTACATGTGGATGCATTGATGGAGTCTCAATAATGTACTCGTGAATGATGCAAAACAACCATTCATTTCTCATGCATATAATGCTTCATGAATTACCATTTCTATTTTTATTTTAGGTTGATTATTCCTCTGAGGTAAAATCTTATCTTATCAGCAATTGCAATTTGCACGAGCAATTTAGCACCGCTTGATAGAATCAGGGGTGCACCCTGGAACTCTATCTTGGGGTGGGGTGGGGTGGTGTGGGACGCTACTTTATAGAAAAAAAAGGATTCTTAAGAGGGCAATAAATAAAAAATGTATATAGTTTTTTAAAACATTTAGGGACTTCTTTGAAAATCTTAGATGGGTCATATGTTAAAATTGTAAAATGTTCTAAAAGTGAAATGGCCTTTTGGATTTCTTTTTAGGGTTTGTTCCACCATAAATGATCATAACCATCAATTTCACGACTTCGAAGTCTACGAACATGTTTTATATGCTCAAATTGTTGCATGAACAGTTTATAATAATTACTTTTTTTAATAATACAAGCTATCTTCCGTTTAATTTAGACAAAAAAGCTTTGGCTTTGAGTAAAAAAAAAAAAAAAAGAAAAATTCAATTTTGAACAGCAGAGAACTATATATACAAATCTTATACCCAAATGTATAGGTTAAAACTACTGGAAGTGACATGAGAATAATTAATTATTGAAAGTAAAATTGAAATCATTTACATACATTCAAGTAAAGTTAAGTATGTGTATGCCAAACGAGGCGCGTAGCGAGTGTGTTCACGTACGAGTTCACAAGTAGTGAGGCACGGGCTATGCAAGTAGAGCTGTTATGCTTCACGACACATTGAGCCCAATAGTCTGTAGGGATGGCAACAGGGCGGGTATGGGGCGGAATTGGGTTGTCATGTTCCCGCCCCGCCTTGCAATTCGGGGTATGTTATATATCTAGTCCCGATATGTCCCGTGGGGCCCTGCCCCGATGTGGTGCAACCACAAACATAATAAATTAAATTTTAAATAAACTATAAAGAAAAATGTAAATTTATTTATTTTATATGGTAAAAAGTATATGAATGATTCATCTATGTTGTCTCCATGCCTTACTATCTCTAATCATATATGTTATTATAAGCTTAAAGCATGATCTATCATTTTATTATATTCATTTTATTTAATATGATTTATCATATCGTAATTTAATATTATATATGATTAAAGTCAAATAAGCTTAGATAGATTTTTTAACAACTTTAATTTCATTAAATTTGAATTAGAGGGAATGAGATCATATTATATGCTTTTATAATGTATAGGGTTCATTCAATTATATGTTTAACTTTAAAAAAGTCTTCAATCAATCTACTTAACCCTTAATAACAACATAAATCAATATATACATTTACATATAAATATATTTATTTATTATAAAAAAAATCTAATATATATATGTATTAGAGGATTATTAATTTCAAGACGAATTATGGGGCGGGGCAACGGGGTAGGGCGGGGCGGAAAAAATCGGTACCCAACAAGGCATATTAAAAATGCCATCTAAGTCCAAGGTTATTAAAGAAAAGTGGTAGGTAAAATTTGTAAAAGAAATTTCAGAAAAAAGACACCACCCCGTACAAAAACGTGAGGAGAGAGAGAGGAAAAGGTATGAAAGTTAGTTATAAGTAGGCGGAGCGATCATACTGATACACCCGAGTCTACAGCCGCTACAGTAACGGCACAAAAAAGCACAAGAATCCGACACATACGTTGTGACACTATTATACCGGTCGGCAGAATCTCTCTCCCCCATTTGCCTTAACGAACAAGTCACCACACCGCCCCATCCACCACGTCGATAGGCCCCACCACATGCCACGTGGACTGTAGCTCTTGCGAATCTCTTCTGTCTTCACCCACCCTCCTCCCTTTCCACTACTCCAGAACTTGTACGCACCCCAACTCCACACCCTTGAGTAGCTCGCACGCAAAGGCTAAGATCTCTCGCACTCGTGGCGTCCGAGCTGGACATCAGAAGCAGGAGGAGCCGACACGTGTAGGTGGGGGAGTGGGGTTTGGAGTGGATGTAGTGACTAGTTAGTGTGGGCCAGGTCTCCCTGACCGCTTGGTGATTGACCTGGGTTGGAGCATAGCTGGCGGTTAGGTCAGCGGGGTCCGGTTACCCGGTCATTCCCCTTGCCACGCTTCATGTGACCACCCGACTTTGCGTATTGGTGTGGTTTTGAACTTTAAATAAGAAGAGGTGCGTGGGAGAGAGCGATATAACCGGTAAAGCGGTAACAAGTGTGTGTAGTGTGTGAACGAGAAGAAACACAGAGCGACGATTTTTGCAGAGCTTGCAAGCGTTTTAATGGCGATCTCTACGATGAAGAAAAGAAGTTGAACGACCGAGGTCATCTGCCACTGTTTTCTTTCTTTTATCATCAGTAATTTAGGCTTCTGCTCTTCTTCTCTCGGGATTTCAAGGAAGGGGGACTCTTAGGCGAGAAGGAAAGGGTTTTTCTTTTCTGTGCTTTTTGGAGAAGAGGATGGAATGGCCGGGGAACTTGAACGAGTATGACAAGCTCGTTATTCGGATGAACACTCCGAGGTTAGTTTTCTACAATCCTCTTTTTTTTTTTTTTTTTTTTTTTTTTTGAGATGAAAAGAAGGAAGTTGTGTCTGTTTTCAGAAGAGGAATTTGCTGGTTTTGTGTGTTTTTGTTTCACTGCTTCTATGGATCTTCTTTTCTGCTCTTTAGTTTTTTCGCTCAGTGGAACCTGATTTGGTTTGTGTTTGGTGATTTTCTTCATCATCTTTTGAGCGATTTCTGGTCTCCATCTCTGTTTCAGATGCAGTTTTACTGGCTACCAGGAATTTTCTGATTTCCTTCAATTACTTACTTAGAATTTGAACCAACCCTTATTTTCATCTTTTTTGATCGTTAGCTTGCTTCGTTTAGAATTTCTCCTTTGTTTGTTCTTTCTTTTACTCAAGTTTTCTCTAATTCTACGGATTTCTTGACTTTTCCTCCCCGTGTTTTGTCTCTTGTCTCCGGATTTCTAGACTTTCTTCTTCAAACAATTTCACAGTCGGTCTTGACGACTTTTCCACGCTTCTTACTTGTTCCTAATTCCTATTCTCCCATCTTCCGTCACTTTTCCGAGCCTTCCTTTCTTTCGCTTCCACATATTTCAGTCTTTCTTACTTTTTCTCTATTTCGCAGGGTCGTCATCGACAATGCCGTATGCGCGACGGCCACTTTGGTTAAGGTAAGACCAAGTTCCCCTAAAAAAACCCTAGAAACTGAGGAAAACAGAAACCCCAAACAAGGAAACTGAAATCCCCTCTCTGTATTTCTCCTCATCTCCTCAGGTCGACAGCGCGAGGAAGCACGAGATCCTCCTCGAGGCCGTACAGGTCCTGACCGATCTCAACCTCTGCATCAGAAAGGCCTACATCTCCTCCGACGGAAGATGGTTCATGGACGGTAAGGACCCCTGCTATCGAGCGCCCCTTATCCTGCGCCTCCGTGAGAAAATCCCTTTTACCTTATCCTGTTTCTTATTCTTCTACTCTTTGTCGCTGCAGTCTTCCACGTGACGGACCAGAACGGGGACAAGCTAACGGACGAGAGCGTTCTCCGTTACATCGAACGGGTAATTAAAAGCATTTACACAAGACAGTCATTAGTGGATTGATTAGCCGCCCATTTTATGTAATTATAATTATCTTGATTTAGGCTCTGATGCTTTTAATGTTTGTGTGTATCATTTCAGTCTTTAGCAACTAACAACGCCCCTAGATCCAACGGTGTGAAAGGCCTAACGGCGTTAGAATTAACGGGGACGGACCGTCAGGGGCTCCTCTCTGAGGTGTTTGCCGTCCTCACCGACCTTCAATGCAATGTTGTGGAAGCTAAAGTGTGGACGCACAAGGGCAGGATCGCCTCCTTGATCTACGTCAAGGACGGAGATTCAGGTGCCGCCATTGAAGACGTCCAAAAGATCAACCTAATTGAGGGGCGCCTGAGGAATGTGCTCAAAGGGGATAACGATATACGCAGCGCCAAGACCGTCGTCTCCATGGCCGTCACCCACACGGAGCGGCGGCTCCACCAGATGATGTTCGCCGACCGTGATTACGAGAGGGCGCCCAATGCAGAGGGCTCCGCGGCGGCTCCCTCTGTTTCTGTTCAAAACTGGTCCGAGCGTGGGTACTCTGTTGTCTACATACAGAGCAGAGATCGGCCCAAGCTGCTGTTTGATATCGTCTGCACACTTACGGACATGGAATACGTTGTCTTCCACGCCACCATTGATACGGATTCTACCCAGTGTTATCAGGTTCTTAGAGAATTATGTTGATTAAGGAAAAATTCAGATTCATATATGCCTTTGGTCGTTCTGCTTTATGACTTTTTGGGGATTTGATTGCAGGAATTTTACATTCGGCACACTGATGGAACCCCAATCAGTTCAGAAGCCGAAAGGCAGAGAGTAATTCAGTGCTTGCAAGCTGCAATTCAAAGGAGAGAATCCGAGGTTTGTTTTTATTAGTATTATTCTTTTGTTTGTTTTTACTGTGCTGAAGTTGCTTTCTGTTTGATTCCGTTTACAGTGTAAAACTGCATCTGATTCTTAGTTATGCCTTGCAATCAATATGTATAGTGCGTGTTACTGCTGTGAATTTGGGTTGGTGATGTAATTATGTTTTATCAATTTGACTCAACAGGGAGTGAAGCTTGAGCTGTGTGCGCCGGACCGGCGGGGTTTATTATCGGAGGTAACACGGACTTTCCGGGAGAATGGCCTGTCAATTACACGGGCTGAAGTCTCTACGTCAGCCGAGATGGCGGAGAATGTGTTTTATGTGACGGACGCAGCCGGTCACCCGGCTCACCCCAAGACCATTGAGGCTGTCCGGCAGAGAATTGGGATGAGCAGTCTCAAAGTAAAGGAACCGATAGTGTTCCCCAAGGCTTCTTCTGCAAGTGATGAGACCACCACCACCAGCAGTCTTTTCTCATTCGGAAGCCTCGTTAAAAGGAATCTATACAATTTGGGGTTGATCAGATCCTGTTCTTAGTAATGGCAACATGAAGGATCTGTAGATGGTGTAGCATATACCTTGCTTCTTCTGCTGGAAGTTTGTACATAGACGGAAGAAAGGAAAAAAAAAGGGGGGGATATCTGGTAGTTGCTATAATATTGAAAGATAGTTATGGTTGGGTAGGGAGGGCCCCTTAATACGGTATTAAAGAAACGAAGATAGATAGGGGGATAAAAACGTGGGAGGGGCACCTTTACTTGGTGGTGTGTTTGCTAGCAAATGGCAGTGGGTGACTCGTAGGTTAGATCGGGGTGGTGGTTGTATTGCTCTTGCCAGCTATGGAATCTAGGTTCTATTACAACTCACACTTGTACATAACGGATTTAATTCTCTTGTTACTAATGATAGTTCGATTGATTTGCTTGTATCTCAAGTTATGAACACTCTTTTTTATCTCTCACATGTAAATATTTAATTAGGCCCACGACATTAGAGAATGACATGCGTTCTGATGAGTTGTTCCATTGCCTTCCAGAAGATTGCAAGATGAAAGGGAGGGGTGGAGGGGGTTAGGTGCTGTTTTTTTTTTTTTTCCTTCTTGGACTGGTGGGGTAAGCTCACATGTTTGCATCATTGCCAGATGTAAATTGGTAGGGGGAGGGGGGAGTTAGAACTCTTGATGAGACTGAAAAGGTGGGTTAGAGTTAAGAGACAAGAAGTCGGCAGATGAAGAAGGTCGACCTCTTTGGTTAAATTTTATTTGTAGTTGGTCGGTCACAACAGCAAGCGACACATGCCCTGGTCTACACTCCAATCCACCGATCCCGCCGCGATTGCAATGACTTTTCGTATGTCCCCAAAACAGTGCATTGTCGGGAAGATTTTTAAGTCGCATGTTCCAACTACAGGGAAACTGCTACGCTAATTCATTTAGCTGAGGGTCCGTGCGACTCGTGCCTATGCTAAATTTCCAATGGTTCATATTATCCTCTCGCCATCTGGATTTTGGCCCCTGAAATTATTCCTTCTGTACCACGTTTGAACCAATTGCCATGCTTGTGTGAGCCGTTATGCATCAAGTGGGCTTAAGTGATTTCTACGAGTGTCCCTCTATATATGTGAGTACACGAGTATTCAAGTGAGAACCTTCGCATATAAAAACCATGCGCCCTGGCTTTTTTTTTGGGGCACCTAGCTAGCCTACCTACCATCAACGTCAAACACATCAAGCACCCCCTATTCCAAATTACCACAGGTCCAGATTTGTCTTAAATCCAACTATTAGTCACTATTGGTTGAAAAATCTAAAAGGGCCATTCATTTTAGAACCATTAGACTTGACGGCAAGGATCAAACGGTTAAGAGCATCTTCAATAGGTACTTTAAATTTGGATATGTTTTTTTAAAAAATGAAGGCTGATGTTGCATATGTATTTTGGCAAATGTAATTTGGCAACTCCAAGAGAGATATCAAATGCAAATGTAAGTGGGCCTATGATCATTATTTTATGCAAAAGAAAGATTTGCATCCAAAAACTCAAATGCAAGTGGCCTCTCACCATTATTTTATTCAAAAAAATAAATTTGAAGTATGCTTTATGGTATGCCAAATTTGGCATACCATCACATACTTCAAATGCCATGTAGGATATGAAGTATCTGTTGGAGACAATCTCATATGTCAATTAGAGCTGTTGGAGGCTGACATGGCCATTTGAAGTGTCTGTTGGAGTTGCTCTAAGAGATCCAATGGCTTTAATATTTCGTACAACCCTAAGTTACATTGAGATCTATCATCTTGACCCCACCTAAGCATGACTATAAACATTAATGTGTGCAAGTATATCTTGCATTTTTTTTATATTTTTCATTATTGTTTTAGTTTTTACATGTGCTATTCTTATTAGGATGCTAATCATCTCATTGATTAGTGCCAAGGGAATGGGCAGTTGATAATAACGGGGTTATGTTCCAGGGTAATGGGTGTGAACATCTGAAGCTAGCGTAAAGATGGATTGCTTAGCAACATGGAGTAACCGAGGGCCCATTGCCCTACTTTGCATTGAATTCTTAGGAACTAATATTAATATTTGGTTCCGACCAAGAAAAATAGAAGGGGGTAAGCAGTGAGTGATAATAATACTCTTGCGCTATTTTAGGATTCGAAATTAAGTAAGGATGGTTGGATCTTAAGTATGGAAAACATTGACCTGGGCAATGCGCATCTGAGCTATCCGAGAGGCGGGACCCACCTTTGATTATGTGTGGCGTGTGATAACAATGACCTTCACTTTTACAATCTAGCTACCTAACATTAGGGAATTGCTTAGGGCCTATTTATTTCTATAAAATACATATGAATTTACGGTGGAATGATCTCCATTGGAGGATTATTAAATAGCTGGGCGATGAAGAATATGAGATGAGTGGTGAAAGATATAAGATGAAAATGTGGATGGAACCTTTACTTTTCTAGTTATTGAATTTACAGTATGGCCGCAAGGTATTCATTTCTCATACTTCCTTGACTCAATTTCTATTAGGGGAAGAGATTATTTGATGACCTTATCTGATCATTCACCATTGGTTCTTCATTTTTAACCACTTATAAAAATATAGGACAAGACATTGAACTACATGAAACGAAATGATCGACTAAATATCTATGAAATCCAACAAATTAATAGACCAAACAGAACTGTAAATTGGGCCCTTGTTTACAAATCTAAAACAGATGTGGATTCTTGGAGACTCATTCCACCATGTATACTAATACAGTGCACTGTAGTTGAGCAAGTTGCCACGAATCTTTGCTTGCATAGAACATCAAAGACCAGTCCAGTCCACAACTACTACATCATGTTTACTAAAAATATTTCAGGAGACCAGCGGGCGGAAAATAAAGTTAAGAGAAATTAGGCGTGTTTGGTGAGCCAACAAGCCACGTGGATTGGGGTGGGGTCCATGGAGACTTGGGAGAACCACCCTCTAACGTGCAAGGCGAGGCAACTAGGCTGAGCTGGCAAACTAGGTCGGTCTGGTCTGGTCTGGTCGGGTCGGATCATTTGGCATGAGTCAAGGCGTCTTGGAAACCGCATCACGTGCCACACCCAGTTTTGGGAGTCATGGTTTCCATTTCCATTTGAATCTTTTCCCTTCTTTTGATGCCTGCTGTGGTTTCTGCTTCGACGCGCACATGGGTTCCAGGCTCTCTCAACACTGTAAGCCGCTTCCTCACTTTCTTTTTTATTCACAATACTCTTTCACACAACACAAGTCCAGTGAATTAGAACTGTGAAAAAACAAATGAAGAAGATCAGAAGAAGATCCAGGCCCGTGAACTAAAGGTCTCCATTCAGTATCGAAATGTGGCCCACCAAACCTACGTGTAGCATTTTTTTTTTTTCTAAGTTGGAGCCTACCCCTCAGTGGGTACCCAAGGATCAATCCTGTCTGTGATAGTAAGGCCTGTTGCTTTAAAATAATTTGAATGAGATTTATAATAATGGGGATTCAAAAGACAGCTTTTGGGAAATTTCTCCAAACAGAAGTTTTTGAAAATTTTCAAAGAAACAGGCCCTGAGGTGCCAACGACAGTCAACAATTTAGGCTATGTTTGGGAGGAGGGGAGGGGAGGGGAGGGAAAGTTTGAGGGGGAAGGAAAATAAAGGAGAGGGGAGAGAAAATTAATTTTACCTCATTTTGTTTGGATAGTAAAAAAGTAAGGGAAAGAAAAGTGAAAAAATAGAGTTTTGTTTATTTGTGAAGTAGAGAGAAAATTACTAATTTATCCTTACTTTGTAAAAAAAGTAAAAAGGTAAAAAGAGCAGTTTAGTAAAATGACAAAGATTCTCCTCTTTCCCTAATACTTTACCACCATCTTTTAAGGGAGTTTTAAGGTGTGCTCCACACGAATTTTACCTCCACCTTCCCTCCCCTTCCTTCCCAAACACCCTCAATTTTCACTTTTTCTCTATTTTCGTTTTTTTTTTTTCCCTCCCCTCATTTTACCCCATTCCCAAACAGAGGGTGAGTGTTTTGAGTATGTATAGCATTTTAAGTGTATAAAAAGGAGAAAGACATCGATCTAAGTCACAACTGGGTCGTCGATCACGTGATTTCTCTCCAGCAGCACGTGCAACCTCCAAGCAACTACTTGAAGAAAAGTATACCATGTGTTTTATTTTAATAATAATAGGGAAACCAATGCTTTTGTTCTCGTCACGTGGCACGCATGTGCAAGAACCTGACCCATTGATCAATAGACAATAGGGTCCGTATGAAATAAATCTAGGCATGGATTGGGCCTTTGATTGAGGACTGAAAGTTCCGACTTGCAACGGTCAACATTCATCAATGTCCTTCCTTGAATTAGCAGCCACTGAAACATCAGATCAAGTCAGGTTTGAGAGAGAACAGTGCTGTTTTGGGTGAAGGTACAACTCCATCTCTCCCTTCTCATGCCTGAGAAGAATATATGCATCATCAATGCCTGCCAAACAAAGGATACTCTGTGAAAGTGGATGCTCGATATTATACCAATAAGGAGCCCCATGTGTAATGCATTAATGGAAGTAAGCTTCCAAATCTCATCACAGAAGTCAATGAACACTGTGAGAGCTTACAGGAAAGTTTCTGGTTAGGGGCGCTTTTTTTTTTTTTTTTTTTTTTCACCTATGGACCAGAAACGTGTTAGTGTTTGTACTCGCCCTGATTTGGCCGAGTCAATGAAGGCAAATAGTTCAGTGGGTCAAGGGAGTTGAATGAGTTTGACCCAATACTCAGTTCGGCTTGCCCAGAATTGTCAGCTGATTGACCCTCCAACTGATCAAGTCGAGCCGAGTTTATGAGTTCTCAACCTACTGTTGTAAGTGCGTCATGCTTAGCACTTAATACAAAATTGCCCGTATCCCACGTACCATCAGAAATAAGTAGATTCGGTTTAATTCAACAAATTCTCGCTCTTTAGAAAACTTCTTCATGGCCATGGGAAAGTTGAATCCACCGACGCAACAAAACAAGGGTAAATGGAATACTGTGTTAATTTGTTCAGAATATGAGACTATCCAATAAGGGACATTGAAAAGAAGACTAGATATTTCTATGATACAATGACAAATGGATTAAATCATCAAAAGCCATCATTAATTTGTTTATATGTGTTACTGGTTGGATAACAAGACACTTGAATACTTTACGTTTATTCACATCACCTGTATAGCATTTATACTGCAAGCAAGTGGAAGCTAAATTCTAAACATAGTAGCAATGCCCACTACTAATCCTTATCAAAAGGATTACACTTGGGCAATTTTCATGATCACCAATTTTAAGAGGGCAATTCAAAAACAGTGATTTTAAATATTATTCCAGCAGAAAATCTATAGCTATACGTATCAGCTTCTAATTGGGTTGTCAGTTTATATTACAGACGGGCATTCTTCATGGCAGCAAGACTCTGTAAACTAAGTTTTAAATGGAAGGTCTAAGTAAACTCTTATATTTATTTATAAGCACCATGTCAGCTATCCTTCAATGGATCCGGATCCCCTATTTCGTCCACACAGGAGAGCCCTGTTTGGACGAACCAGGAGCTCACACGCACGGGGGCGGATGGGGGGCGCGGAGGGGATCTGTTTCCTCCTTCAATAGGCATATGTTAGATATGGTTGACCAAGACAAACCCAATAAAGAAAGAAAAAACACCATAACAAATCCTTATTTCAGATATTTTGAATAGTATGTAAGGTATGGCCGCCGCCCCATACAGGATTTGATTTTCTTACTATGTCACAGACAATATCTGTGATACCTCAACTTTAACCTATTGGGATATTTTAAACAAATAATTTCTTATGATAGTGCTGTATTGACCCAAGTAATTGATGTTTTTGTATCTCTCTGTGCAGTGATTCCCCACCCTGGAGGGCATTTATGCTCTTGGGAGGAGAACCAAGGCTTGGTGAACACATGCAAGGTTCAACTGTTCAAGCAAGAGAAAAGGAGACTTTATTGGAATCTAGGGGCTAATTATAATATGCAAGTGCATGATCACACATGCATTATTCATGCAAATAAAGGTAAAGCCATTGAATTATGAGGGATAATTCCATCCAAGTAGAGTAGGTAGAGACAAGGGTTCCAATTCCCTCTACTTTTCTCATGCTCATGTGTACATTAAAAAAAAAAAAGAAGCTTTCTTTATGTAGTTTAGCCGATTAGGGACATCAATGCCAACTTTAAGACGCAAACGTTCATAAGTTTAAACCATACTTTCAAATAGAAGATCACGATCAACAGATCATATTACTATCTTACTCTAACCCGAGGATTGGATTAGCGATGCCCCACTGATGGGTTAACTAGTTCTTTAAACTTGAGACAGTTTGTTGCAGAATTTCATTGACCACAATGATCCTCAACTTGATAAATTAATTCATTGGTTTGCCGTTTTTGCAGTTTTCATCCAGACAAGTCTTACCAAGGAGGTTAGCCCTATTGCTCCAAATGTCAGTATAGTCGGCTACCACTATATATTGACATTTGCCAGCAATATGACAAATGGTTTTCAAGTGGTATGTATGGACGTTGCTTTGACTTTGGCTCATGAAAGATGCTTGGGTTTTCCTTTTTCTAAAGAATCCAAGAATGCTTCCTAACGGGAAGTAAACTTATGTTTGTAAAGTCCTCTCCAATGGAATGATGCTTCCATTGGAAAGATGTCATAGCTTACCAAGTTCTTAGAATTATATTTTCCTTTGTTTCCTTGGCCCACAAGAAATTGGGAGTAGGTTTTGACCAAAATTTTGAGTGACACTTGCATGCTCCCAGCAAGGAGACAACCATAGTTAGTAAATTGGCTTGCCGACCAGCTAGGAACTTGCCCGATCGAGTCAACTCTATTCGGATACATATTCGGGTGATTAAATTGGGCCCTGTCTTGATGAGTACTGAAAGTAGGCCCGGTCCTCTTTGTTTGATTAATTAGTCTACTTCTGGTTAAACCAAGTGAGAGCTGAACAAGACAGATTTTTAAGGAAAAGAATCATATGCAAATTCTTAAAATTACCCACTTTTGTGTCATATTTCTTCTTTTGGTTTTCTGTTAATGGTTTTTTATTTTTATTTTTTTATGTAAGTGCTCACTTATTATCAATTCAATCCCTTTACAAACTCCTACTTCCTAAGAATTTGCACTTACTTTGACGGTGGCCGTGGAATTAGTCACTACATGATTTCATTATTTGAGATTTTATAAGAATAGTTCTAAACCTAAACTTTAAGACTGGGATCATTTCATCGTGCTCATCATATTTTGCGTACATGGCCTATTTCTTTAGCGGAATTCATTATGTCTGGAGTTCAAAGACTGTGATGTAATGGCTGTCCCTCTAGGTATCTTTGGACGTCCCATTTCTTTACTAAAATTCTAAATACCAACCACCTAAAAAATCACAAATAACCGTCAGAACTCTCTATGAATTCTAATATTGAGATGGGGATTTGGGAACCCTACGTAATTTATAAATGAGAGGGGATCTCCTAAGCTGCAGTTAATATTATCCTTAGTTGAAACATTGTTGGTCTCACAAATTAAAGTCGATTATCTCTAATTTTTGCCGAACGGAATTGAAAAATCCAGTTTTGACTGGATTTATCTTGATTTTGAAGATGATAATTTGAAGCAATTTACAATGGAGAAGATTTTATAAGCGATTTCAACTTAGAATAACATAAGCCGCGGCTTAGGAGAGCCCCTCTCTTTATAAATTCTCTAGAGACACGAATACTATGAATTTTGCTAGAGATATAAAATATGTCCAAATCATCCCACTATCTTGCCTCCCCTGAGGCAAGTATCACACCTTATGTAAGTATCTTTCAAGGGCCGTATCCGGGTACCATGTCAACCATTTATTTTAACAGTTTATAATTAAAAAAAAAAGCGGCATATAATATATAAGAAAAACTCAGCTAAAAGCATATTTTTATACACTAAATGGCACATAGGCCAGATTGTTATTTGTGGTTGTATTAGTAATCAAATCCCCAAATTTCTCAAGGCAGATTCCATCAAATAACCTGGCACATTGGGGCCCGTTTGTAAGAGATGAAAAAGAAGAAAACATTTGAAAAGAGATATCAATTATGGGATAAGATCATATTAAGTAGGTATATAATACATATACAAATGTTTCAAGCCTCCTTGGCCAATGTAGATAAGTCAATGATATCCGTTGTATTCATGACATGATCGAATACAGAGCATTCAGAAACGGTACTAACCAAAGAATCTTCGTTCTTCTAAGCAAACAGCTTTCATTTGTATGCAGAATCCTTACAGTCTAGTGCCGGCCATCCCAGTATCTCACAAAATATTCCAAGTTTTGAAATATCTCTATCAGTTGGGGTATGCTTCTTGTGTTTGTGTTTTTGTTTGTTTTGGGTTGGGTTGGGAATGGATGGGCAGGGCACACCATTTCAGAGTCAACTCACGATCACTTTCAAGTTTCAAGCAAGCAAAAACTGTACCACTTATATATTGATTGAGCAATTGAATATGTTTTAAAAATAAACTGATCTAAGTTGATTATCTATCTCCCAGCCTGATTATCTAGCTCATCACAATAATATGTCATTTAACACATCATCATGTGCTTTTGTCACAGAAATATCTAAATCCCATTTCATAAGAAGCTCAATAATGTGACACAATGCAGAATAGATTCAATCTAGATTTGGTGCTTCAAACCCACAATCTAAACATAAACAGTAGAAACGGTTTTTGACTAAAAAAGCATAACATCTCATCACAAGTTTAAAAACAATTCACACAATGACAAATCCTGGGTTGACGCACCAACTCAACATGAACCAAAGTCGGTGATACAGGCAGGGTACAGGTTGGTTTTTTTTTTTTAATTTATTCTGGTTTAGTTTGGTTTGGATTGGATCAATATCTTAAACCTGATTAGAGTTAAATTTAGTCCACTATTGCCATATGATCTGCGACCTGACCCAACTCAATTAACTATGTCCCACCTGCCAATCTAAACATCATGTGTTAATTAAGAAAGAGGTTGGAAATTTACCGAGTTAGAGGTCTGGACCAATGATGGACCAAAAACCAGACGCGATTGGATTGGTCAGACCAGAACACAATCCAAATGCTTGAAACAGAATCCGATTGTCAATCAGGCTCAAATTAAGACCAAAACCTAATGTGTATCGATCAGGCCTTTTGCATAGTAGGATAAATCATTTCTAAATCAGTTCAGGTATTCTGGTATGAAAAATGATACTTGGACCGACCCTGGGGACCGATCCCTGGCCCGGTCCCCAGGGAGGACCCTTGGACCAAGGGTCCTCCCTGGGGACCGGGCCAGGGATCGGTCCCCAGGTCGGTCCAAGTAGAAGAGCTATTCTGGTATACACCCGATTTGGCCCAGATATAATACTCAATGAGTAATTGGCTGTGGACCGAGCCTACCCTAAATTGTCAGTTGGACCCAAAATCTGGGCCCATACATGATAGTTGGGATGGGTACTTTCATTAAAGGGGACTTTGGTCGGAGGTCCCTCAACTCCTCACTTTATTCCAAACAGTCCACAAAAAAAAAAAAACGTCCAGCCAAAGGTCCCTCATTCACAATTTGGTATGTAAAAGGTCTAATTTGCCCTTACATTCATTCTGTCTTTATTAAGATAAGGCCAACGAAAGCGTTACACTCATATCGCAAAAAGACTTTCGAATATTCTGAAACAGGAAAGAAACGACGAAGAATGCGACATTCTCGTCTCTGTGACTACATGCAACGAGTAACAGCAGGTTAGATAGAAATTTCAAAAACTTTCCTTAGATTAACTGTTTCATTGCAAGTTAGAGTTTGCATCAAAGATATCTTCGATTTCGACAATAGGAGATACAAGAAAGACGACATAGAAACCCTAGTTTCAGAAGACGGTTCCACAACTGCATAACTGTTTCCGAAAGCATACAAAGACAGTTCAAAATACTCATTTCCATTGTAAGTTCAAAGTTTCTCACTCTTTTTTGTTTGGAAACCCTATCTTACTGTTAATCACCGATTTGAATGATTTTCTACCATTCTTTCTGCTTCCTCTTCTAATAACGAAAACCCAATCAGGAAATGGCCAAAACGAAGTCCTCAATAGTTTCAGAAAGCCAAGGGCAAAAGGAACAGAGAGTTAAAGGTATCCAGAGTCAGATTTTTTTCTTTTTTTGGCTTATAATGTCTGTCATTTTTGTATAAATTAGAAATGTTGAACCAAATGTATAACATTCATATCTGAATCTAAGATAAATTTATCTGTGCCTTGTGCAATTTATTTGTGATCTGTATTCACTTATCTTACTCTTTGATGATATGTATCTGTGTATTTTTGCAATTTATCTGTGTTTTGTGCGATGTTGAATCAATGTCTCTTGATTTTAAATGAGATTAAAAGCAAGAGAGTGTGATGCTGACTGAAAATTCAACAAGACTTTTGTGTATTTCATGAATTTATCTGAGTTTATATCAAATTTATCTGAGTTTAAGATAAATTTATCTGTGTATTTTTACAATTTATCTGTGTTCTGTGTGATGTTGAATCAATTTCTCTTGGCTTTATCTGAGATTAAAACCAAGAGAGTGTGATGCTGGACTGAAAATTGAACAAGCATTTTATGTGTTTTATGAATTTATCTGAGTTTATATCAAATTTATCTGAGTTTAAATCAACTTCATATGATTTATCTGTGACAATTTATCTGACTTTCTAACAATTTATCTCAACTTATATCAATTTTATCTGACTTCTGTGGCAATTTATCTGACTTTGTAACAATTTATCTGAACTTGTGTCAAATTTATCTGACTTATGTGTCATTTTATCTGACTTTCTAACAATTTATCTGAACTTGTGTCAAATTTATCTGACTTCTGTGTCATTTTATCTGACTTTCTAACAATTTATCTGAACTTATATCAATTTTATCTGACTTCTGTGACAATTTATCTGACTTGTGTGACAATTTATCTGAACTTATATCAAATTTATCTGAGTTTATATCAACTTCATATGAGTTTAAGATAAATTTATATGTGTATTGTGCAGTTGTATCTGTGTTCTGTGTGATGTTGAATCAATTTCTCTTGGCTTTATCTTAGATTAAAACCAAGAGAGTGTGATGCTGGACTGAAAATTGAACAAGCCTTTTGTGTGTTTCATGAATTTATCTGAGTTTATATCAAATTTATCTGAGTTTAAATCAACTTCATATGATTTATCTATGACAATTTATCTGAACTTATTTCAATTTTATCTGACTTCTATGTCAAATTTATCTGACTTCTGTGTCATTTTATCTGACTTTCTAACAATTTATCTAAACTTGTGTCAAATTTATCTGACTTCTGTGTCATTTTATCTGACTTTCTAACAATTTATCTGAACTTGTGTTTAATTTATCTGACTTCTGTGTCATTTTATCTGACTTTCTAATAATTTATCTGAACTTATATCAATTTTATCTGACTTCTGTGACAATTTATCTGAACTTATATCAAATTTATCTGAGATTATGTCAAATTTATCTAAGTTTAAGATAAATTTATCTGTGTATTGTGCAATTTATCTGTGTTCTGTATTCAGTTGTTTTAATCTTTTTGTGATATGAATCTGAGTTATTTTACTATATGCAGGAGTAAAACACAACAAGAGAAAGAGGGTGGAAGATAAACCATCAAATAAGAAAGAAGTCAGTGAAGACATAGATGCTGAGAAGCCTAGCGCTCATTACCAGTTCAGATCAAATCTGGTCTCAACTGTTTCACTCGTCCAAAGCATCAAACAAATGATCACTGAAGTCCACAGAGTTGAAAACTACCAACCCAGGCAAGTAGCTGCTGATGATGACTTCGAGAACTGACGAAAAAACTACAGCAATGAGACAAACAATTTGTTTCCAATCAAGTTGATGTATTTTATGTAAATCTCTTTATATGAAAAGTGAATGTTCAACAGACTTGTGAATGTATTTTTTTGGTTCACATGAAGGTTGGACAAACATTTCTGTCAATGTAATTCTCACATTTGTGAATGAATGTAAATAGAATTATTCCTGTCAATGTCTCCGTACGTCAGCACTATGCAATCTTTTGTTCTAATCTCTGGTGGAATTTTATCTGACTTCTGATAGAAATTATCAGAGTTCTGACTGACTCATGGATGAAATTATCGGAGTCGAGGTGAAATTATCTGACTTATGAATGAATTTATCTGACTTCTGAATCAAGTTATATGAGTGATTGGTGAAATTATCTGAGTTCTGACTCAAATTATCTGAGTCCTGGCTGAAATTATCTGACAAATGGATGAAATTATCTGACTTGTATATGAAATTATCTGAGTCCTGTATGAAATTATCTGAGTTCTGACTCAAATTATCTGAGTCCTGGTGAAATTTATCTGACTCATGAATGAATTTATCTGACTTCTGAATCAAGTTATCTGATTCATGAGTGAAATTATCTGAGTTCTGACTCAAATTATCAGAGTCCTTGGTGAATTTATCTGACTCATGGATGAAATTATCTGAGTCCTGGTGAATTTATCATTTTTCACATATACAAATTCAAACTCAATCTCAATTGAATATCTGCACAATACACTTCTAAACTCCCCAACACCACCCTCAAACCTCTGCCCCACATCTCTAATACCACTTGCCCAGCCGGAAGACAGCAACATCTTCTCCTTGTGGGTACAAAACTGTGGAAGAAGATCTGTCTCTATATCTGTATCCTCGTACCCCACTAATGGTAGGGCATCTTCAGCTAAATGATCACCAATTTCCTCTTGATCATCGTCCTCCGATTCCTGCGATTCTGATACAAATACATCAACTGTCCCCAATCCCATTGAAGAAGCCAGCATGGACAAGCTCATTAGATCCGAATCGCTGTCCAGCAAGCACTTTGGGTGGCCAGGCAACGCATAAGTAAAACAAACTATGTTCATTGTAAGATTTCTCCACTTGTTACAAACTTGACGCATCAAACCATCATAGCTCATACCCCGACTCAAATGAATAACAGCCGTAAGCATGCCATACTTACAGAGAAGCAATAACGGCTGTGACATCTGTAAAACAACAAGATTCAATGAATATAAATGGCCACTATCATTGCAAAAACTATAAATGACTCAGATAAATGTTAACTCTAAACTTAGATAAATTGTACATAACACAAATAAATTGTACATGACTCAGATAAACTGTACATAACTCAGATAAATTTTGGCTCTAAACTCAGATAAATTGTACATGACACAGATAAATTGTACATAACTCAGATAAACTGTACATAACTCAGATAAATTTTGGCTCTCAACTCAGATAAATTGTACATGACTTAGATAAATTGTACACAACTCAGATAAATTGTACATGACTCATATAAATTGTACACAACTCAGATAAATTTTGGCTCTGAACTCAGATAAATTGTACATAACTCAGATAAATTGTACACAACTCAGATAAATTGTACATAACTCAGATAAATTCAATACAGAAATCAGATATTGTGTATATAACTCAGATAAAATTACACAAACTACGATTTGTCTGATTAACAGTCAGATAAATTTCATGCTAAAAGTCAAATATCTTAGATTACATTACTTCTTCCACAATGCATCTCTGAAATAAGACTGGTAAATAAGTCATGCTCTAGCTAATCTAAATGCATGACCATCAAATCTTTTCTACATCAACTGAGCTGATACAAATTGAATACTTCATCACCAACAAAACTAAAGAAACCTAACTATCAAGACTCGAAAAGAAAAATGAAAAACTTCAAGTCCATATAAAAGATAGAACTGCTACACAAAAGTTAGATTTGAAATCTGCTATATAGTAAATCAAACTACACAGCTAAAAACCAATAAGAATAGAACTAAGCATGCGCATCAGAAATATGTATATATCTACACATTCATATAACAAAAACTGCATAATCTCTGATGTAAACAGAAAAAATCGCTTACCTCAAAAAAGATGAAGCATAATTTCTGCTTCCAAGCCAATGAACTGTTTCCTAGCCAATCAATATACGAGACTATAATCCAATTACAATAGAACTCCTACCAAAATATTGATCTGCAATCTGCTCCGCAAACAATGAATCTCTCTCTCGTTAGGTTTCTACATTCAGATTCAATATCATAAGCGATTGCAGGTTTAGATTCAAAAAACGAGATCTGCGCTGGATGACAGGGGCATATCAGTAATAACTTCCCCACTTATGCACTTAAATCGTGGCTAAATAATAGTGACACGTTGGGGACCACTCCACTGCATGCTGCGACGGTTACAGGGGTAAATTAGTCTTCAAAATTGAAACCGTGTGGATAGAGGGACCTTAGGCTGCAAACATTCTAACTGCTTGGACCAGAGCCTTTAAACAGAATCCGCCTGGACTGGAGGCTGGAAACATTCCATTCGAGGGACCTTTCGCTAATTAATCCTTCATTAAATGGGTACCCCCACAGGCCAAAGTCATCGTTGATTGGATTTACTGATTAGACTTAATCCACCTCAGGAACGTCAAGTGTTTTATAGTGATCAATCTTTTGGCTGGCCCAACTCCTTTTGGATTCCCGGGCATTTTCTAGACAAAACTTGATGAGTTGCATACTAACATTGTGAAGAGTAAAAATGGCGACCTGAGGGTTTCAATGGGCGATCGAACTGATTATTAAATGGGTTAAGAGTTCCCAAACTTTAAACGACCCAATAATATGTGGGCCGGGGCTCAGTTCAGTGAGTGGGTTCAGCAGGGCTGGTCAAACATTGCTACCTATCTATTGTGGTGCATACATTCTCATACTGATTTGGTTGGTGGTGTAAATGCAGACTCGATCTGTCTGAAACCGATCCAATCAGTTTAACCAGTAACCTACTGTCAATCAGGCTCAACTTAAGGCCCATACCAAAATTGCACCAATGAGGCCCTTTTCTAGTCTTTTAAACACGCTGATTGTTATATCTGAATCATTGTGTCTGTCTAAAATGCTGGTCCAGGCCCAATTTCACAGTTATATTCTAAAACAATTTAGGTATTTGGGTATACACTGGACTAACCCAGATCATATACTAAATGAGTCAGTCCATAACTGTGGACACAAATCTGCACTCTATTGTCAGTTGGACCCAAATATCAGGGCCCATACTTTTGTGCAACGGGTACCCATTGTTGCCGTTAATTCAATCGACTAATTGGATGTTGTCCGCCTCAAAATCATCCAGTGTTTTACAGTGATCAATCTTACTGTGGGCCCAACACCTACTAAATTAATTCCCAGGTGACATGTTTTCGTGAAGTGCCAACATGGTGACCAGAGGGTTTCAACTTTCAATGGGAAACCGACCCGATTATTAAATGAGTTGGAATTTCAAATCTCTATCTGACCCATTTATAATGTGGGCCAGGTTCAGTTAGATTTAGGTTGGTGGCGTTGGTGGATTCTGTCACACATTACCAAACAGATGCGTCAGGTAAATAGGCTGGTTGTTATATCTGGCTGATCTTTTCGGTCTAACATGGGCCTGGGGCCAAGCTCAATAGCATATATATAACTTCTAAGTCAATTCAGGTGTTTGGGTATTACACTGATTAACCGGGCCTAGAGTCAATGCTGTGTGCGTCCAAAACAGTGGACCCAAATCAGCACTCAATTATATCAGTTGGAACCAAGTCAGGTCCCATATCTGAAGGTATGGGTTGGGTAATTTGGTTAAGTGGATGATTGGATCCACATATCCGACATTATCCATCTAAAGGTCCTCTCTGATGGAACCTTCTAACGGAAGGTCATATTCAATGTGGTCAACTACATATTTAGCCACTAAAAGATCCTTCTCTCATTGCATTATTATAATTATTCCTTTTGGCTCTATAGAGGATTCCAACTCACAAACCAAGCAAGCTTGAGACTTGAGAGAGTCTGGATCCCCTATTGTGTCTCTTACATGCTTCCCGTGAGTGAGATGCCTGAAACTTCACCATTGGGCCCACATAACGATAATCCAGCCCATTCAAGATGAATTCTATCCGCCCACTCCCAATGACAACTTCTAAAATTTCACCCTCATAGGTGTCGTTTCCACCGTACAATGGAGCAGAAGATGATATATAGGATTATCATATTATCAGTAATGTGCTCAATCGTACAATGGGTCGACGTCCCAAGTTGTTTGTTTAGGGGGATTTGAATTTATCTGGGTGTTTGGTTCTGATTATTCCAGGGTGTTCAGTTGGTAGGATTCGGTGAGGACTTGATTTCCTGCGTTGATATTGAGACCTAGGTGGGCCACCCGATGACCCATCATCCGTGGATCCGAAGGAGGACCCATGGGTGACCCAGTAGGTGTAGACCCGTGTGAGGTGGGCCTAACGTCTGATCAGAGAAAGGGAGATGACGTGTTTTAGGAACAACATCAGTTTTGCAGCAGATTGTTGTGGACCCACTGGTTGATCCGAGCGCGATCTATTCAAGGACCAAAGTTGTTTGTTTAGAGGGATTTGAATTTATCTAGATATTTAGTTCTGATTATTACATGGTGTTTGGTTGGGAGGATTTAGTGAGGACTTGATTTTATTGCGTTGATACCGAGACCCAGGTGGGCCACCCGATGACCCATCTGATCAGTGGATTCGGTGAGGGCTAGTATGGCCAGACGACCGGGCTGGATTTGAGATAAGATCGCGCATTACGTCCCCATGTTTCTCTTAATTTTGTTTTTTTTTATAGGTGATGCAATCCACAACTGGTTATATGGAAAACAAATATATTTTAGCAAATCAGTTACATAGTGGGATAATTTTTATTTGGAGGAAGCTAAACGAAAGTCAGTTAAGAGGTGAGTGGAGAGTGGAGAGTGGAGAGTGGAGATAGGAGATACTGTTTTCATGTATGTTCTGAAATGAGGGATTGATGTTTGGAACCTGTGGTTAAACAGAGGGAACAAACATTTCCTTATAGATATAGATTAGCCCTTGAAAGATCCTTCTCTCATTGCAGTATTATCATTATTCCTTTTGGCTCTATAGAGGATTCCAACTCACAAATCAAGCAAGCTTGAGACTTGAGAGAGTCTGGATCTCTATTGTGTCTCTTACATGCTTTCCGTGAGTGGGATGTCTAAAACTTCACTGTTGGGCCCACATAATGATAATCCAACCCATTCAAGATGAATTCTATCCGCCCCCTCCCAATGACAACTTCAAAAATTTCCACCTCATTGGTGTCGTTTCCACCGTACAATTGAGTAGAAGATGATATATAGGATTATCATATTATCAATAATGTGCTTAATCGTAAAGTGGGATCAACTCCTATTAAACTGAGATTCAAAGATATGTCACTCAAGGGGATGACTTTAGTCTTGAATGGTCCAAATTATCATGCCTTAGTCCCTAAAAAAAATTAAAATGTTTTATGATCTAAACACGGATTGTAATTAGCAAAACATTTCAACCTCCTCATCTCTAACTAATGGTGGATCACTTCTAGGCCAGGCCCACTGACTCAGTGGTCTGGCAGAATTGAGATGGCATGAATGCTTGCATATATGGATGGAATAGATACCTAAGAAAAAGATCTGACAAGCATTGGATCCTTTCTTATAAGAAAATGATTAGTTCCCAATATCCCTTACCCAGAATATGTGAGAACCCAGGATTGGTCAATCCTAATCCCTACAGTTTGTTTGGAATTTGGATGACTTTTAAGAGAAGGAAAATTAAACAAATGGCTAGGAAAGTCAAATCAGGTTCATTAATTTTTCTCTTCTTTTCAAAAACATATCCAATGAATGATTAGAATGCTCTAACCAAAGGACGTCCATTATGAGACCCACAAAATGAGCAGTTTGCCGACAAGTTAAGAGAAAAATTGTAAAACACTCAGCCTTGCATTTATTATTACAGTTTCGTCAATATGACCAAAGTGGGTGAGAAAAACTAATATAGGATTTGATTAGAAGCATATCTTTTCACCAAAACAAGATACTGTGGGCCTCATCCTTGTGATTTGTGCTCCACAAGGTAGAGGGCGTGGGGGGGTGGGAAGATGTTTAGATCTGCGATTTGAACTATGAAATCCTTAGCCACTACAAAGTTGCAATTTTTAATAGTTCAACCACATTTGAATGGAGTTGAAACTTGGACACCCCTATTGACACTTATCTAACAGACCCAATCTAGTGAGCCTCCACTTGTGAAAAAAATAAAATAAAAGCTGGCAATTTGGGGTGTTGGTTAATTTGTGATAAGGTTTTAAATAAAATTAAAAGACTTAGAGATTTAAATAAGAAGTCAACGAGTAGTTAAATGCCCCTTTCAATAGATGTCACAGTGCACTGGCATTTTACTCATCAAATTAAATGATAACCTAACTAGACAGTGGGACGTCTTGTATTTCTTTTACTTATTTATGTGATAATAGTGTGGAAAAAAGAAGATTATTCATTGTTGGCACCTGGCATATGCAACAAGAGGGGGACAGATAAAAGTGTCAAAATTGATTTTTCAGAGGATTGGGTGTTAGAGAAATTTTCATAATTTATTAGTAAATAACAGCCAATAAATGTTTTTTTTTTTTTGTTTGGGTGGGGTGGGTTGGGTTGGTGCAAAGATGCAAAGCATATTCTGTATAGATTACAGTTCTTTTTTCAAGGATAGGATAAGTACTCATGATTTAGAAACTTGGCCAAAGAAGCTTACACCTTTATATGGCGTTTTGTCTAATAGATACCTTAAAATGTAAATTTAGAACTCCATTCTCATCAACCAGCTGGTACAATATTTTGTTATCTTATTTAAGTATTAAATAAACACTTAAAAAATTAATGAAGATTTACAATTTATAATTTAAAACCAATTGGTGATGGGATAAGCGATAGTTTAATGGAGTGTAAAATCCTACAAGTGGTATCAGAGCCTAGTAGGTCGGGTGTTCGAGTCACGGGACACTCGTTTTGCGGGTTGCGCAGCAGGAGTCACAGCGGATGTGCCATTGATGGAGGGATTATTGAGGTCAATGTCCACCCTCGCTCCTGAGCGATCATAATTGTGGTCGAGCCCTTACCCTCACTATAAAACCATTGTTGTACAATTTTTCATCACCAATTGGTATAGGAATAAGTGGTAGCTCAATGGAGTGTAAGATCGTACATTTTATAACCATTGTATCATGCTATAATTTGCCATGAACAGGTGATCGAAGTTCAAATGGGTTCCAAATAAAAGAAGAGTGGATGAAGCCAATAAATGCTTATCCAAGGGAGTAACAAATTTCAGGGAAAGAAACACTGAGTGCTTAAGAGCAAAGTTTGGCAAGTCACAAAATGAGTTCTTAAACCTCCATTCCCCACTCTCACAGTAAGAGCAGACGAGGAAAAGCCCTGTGAAGTGTGAAGGCCTTCATTGAGCCTGAAAGCTTAGGTCAGACGGACAGAAGCAGATTGTTGGGCTTTTATAAGCACCGACAGAGACGGAAAAGGACCTTATTGGGACCTTGACTTGACCCAACCATCTAACACCCTGTTCTCAAAAGTGACACATCCATATTCGGATCCAGTTACTGAGTGAGCCAAAATAGAAGACCCTTGTAAGTCCCCACTCTAGTCCGTGCCAAAATGGAAAGTGCCACACATGTTTCTCGAGCACTGTAGGTCGAAAGCTGCATAAAGGCATTGAGTTCTATACACAATTTAAACCATTTATGTTTGAAGTTTCTAATTACATAGAATAGTCCAAATGGAGATAAGAGGGAAGATTATTTTACTGGGTAAACAAGAGATAATTTATGTTGCATAGTGCCGGGCAAGGACAATCCAATCCAGTATTTACTTACACATTCACATAACAATTCATCACCACCCTGATGGTAAGGGAATTTATTTGCATTGAGACTAATGGCCTTCTTTGGGACTGGATAAAGTGAGAACGTTGGGGCCAATTAGGGAGATATTGTAGGATACTTCTGGGATGTCTCCATAGGAACCTTCATTTAGGGATGTAAATGGGTCACCGATTCTCCGATTATCCGGAGGTTCAAATCCGTTAAAAACCGAGTTCGAGTCTTTATTTAGGCCCTGATATGTAAATGGTTCCTGATATGTAAATGGTTCCGGTTTCACCTTAGTTCGGACATGTGGACTCGAGATCTAACATATTAACTCAATTTTAAAAAATTTCTCCTAAAAATCGTGTTTTTTTAATATTATTCTCTATTAAGACCCGGATTGATCCAAACATGTTCTATATATAGTTCTGATTTCGGATCCAAAACTAAGAAACCGAATCCAAATTAGGATTCGGTTCGACCTTCTTTTTAACGATATGGATCTAAACCAAAACTGACCAATTTGCAACTCTACTTCCATTTGATCTTTCCCCGCTTCACCCAACATGTGTTCGATGATGGACACAGCCCCGAAAACCACACAGCCCCGAAAACCACAGACCACCTTTTTGCACATGTCCCATCACCCATGTACATCATCCCACTGACACAATCTCTTTTTAGTTTTGGTCGACGCAACCACGGCCATGCATTACCAATCACTGTGCTGTAGCATTGCTGAAAATAAAGAAATTTTCATCTTTTTCAACAGTGCCCATTTAACTAGTAAGGTGTTCTCCACACTTCATGAGTTGAATGTGATGACCCATATAGTTATCAATCATACTATGCCCCCTGAACATTCGGCCACACCTGGATCAGGATGGTTCAAATTAAATTTTGATAGTTCCATAAGCAATTAAACAAGAACATGGGGCTACCAACGTAACCAACCCACTGAAGGCAAAGAGTGAAAAATCTGACGTGCACACACTCAGAGATGAATGCTGATCGGCTGGTTATCACCGGCAGAGGTGCTGTTCCAGATCTTTTTTCTGTATGTGTTTCTCTGTATTTTTCATGGATCTTATCATCCATATATATACCACACATAGAGAATGGATTTACCTATCAAAGCTGGGGAAGTGGCTCTCAGATAATGCTATTCGTGTGAAGAAATCAAGGGATTTGATTGACTACATAAAATAAATATTGAGGCTTAATAGGCAATGAAACATGTGAGTCTACACGGTCCAACAGAGAGGTACGTCCACTTCCTAGACAGGTTCCAACTCCGCTTGATACTGCGATTGGCTGTGTCATCATTGAAAGGGACGACATTATAGCAATTGAAGCAGTACAACACATTTCAAACCTCTCATGGGCCCTTATGTCTCTATGGAAGAAGATTCTATGCAAAATCTAAGACTTGGACATGCATGATGGCAATTTGCAAGAGCATGGAGACAACAAATGCAGGAGCCAACGCTGGTCAGAATGTTGAGGGGTAGGGATGGCTGCCTAGAATCCATGTAGACGTTGTTTCCTTAATTTTCCCGTAATATTTTGAATGTTTGTCATATGTTTCCATCAAGTTTTACGTCTCTTCTGGGCACTCCTCTATAGACTCCAGAACTTCAGTCATTGAAGCATATCTTTAAGGTTATTATTTTTTAACTGAATCTTATCTGTTGATTGAAAACTTAAATTTCAAACTTATATCTCGTCCATAAACCTTAATTTAGATGGGAAAACATCTTGTGCAATTCTAATTCCAAGGGGTCTAATAAGTTTAATGCAAACAAATGGGACCCAAAAATTACTGTTGAAGAGGATGTGGACTCATTCAAAGTCAAAACTAAAACTAATGCTAATTAACCCCACGGGGCAACTCACTTGGCCTAGGATCACGGTTTGCAACCGGAGGTTATAGGTTCGAAACTGCATTACCACACTGGAGTTACAATGGAGTTTACCCGGCTTCCTTCTGGGTCCGGAGGGATTAGTCTAGCTCAAAGGGTTGGGAACCCTCTGATAGTACAATAAATAAAGAAAACTAAGACGAATCAATTAAAATTAAATTCAAAACCTTTTGCTATTAAACTTTCACTTAATTGACTCACACAAAGATGGCATGGGATTTGCAATCCGCACCGTCCAGAACTAATTTATCTTCATGATAGAGAGCTGTATGAGAAGTCTTTTTAATTTTTGGTTCCAATAAATTATCTAAAATTATTGAAAAAAAATAAAGGACGGGAAGATTGGTCCCCACAATGGTTCTATAGTTCACAAACAAATCTAACCAATGTATTATGGTTCCTCTTGGGTTGGCTCCATCGATTTGTGCATTCAATTAGATTATTGAATCCATAAGCCATGCAAATTAATGTCAAAGCATTTATAGCCCATTTGGCAGCAGTATTAAAAACTGATTGTCATTTTATAATATTGGCATTTTGAATGCAGCCAATTTGTAACGCCTACGTAATTACACTAAAGTGGTACAACCATAAAAATAGATCACTTGTTTAATTTCAATTAAGTCAAATGATACTATCAATGTCTCACCAACATCCGTATAAAATTGGAAAAAAAGCGTATGGAACATGGGAAGATGCTCAGTATTACAAGTTTGCAACTTTTAAAAGTTATGGGCTCAAGCCACATTCCCTAAAAACAAAACCACATGTACAAACAGGGTTGATCCTGGCCAGATCTAGCCAAGCTAAATATATCTAGGTATGACCCAACTTTAGAAACATAGGCTCATATCCGGGGCAAAGCATGACACATGCCATAAATGTCCAATCCGAGCCTATCCATTTAGTCAATTAAGTCAAACTAAATTGTCCATGCTTTCTAGCAATTGTACTGAAAAAATAATTACAAGCACGGCATACTTAGGCCATGCCGGACTTTGAGCTTTCTATCACTCAATCCAAACCCGGGCTCAATTTGGGCCTCATGTATAAAATCATCTCTATATAATAAAATCATAAAAAAAAAACACCCACATATACCCACAAGGGCTTAAGAGAAGTTCCATAAAAACATAGGGTGTATTTTGGGGTACATACACTTTTGCATCTGGTCTCCCTGGTTCTAGAAAGTGACACTCTCAGCAGGTTAATGCTAGAAAAAGGCGGGCCTCTAACGTTTCCTTGGCAGCTTTAAACATTAAAAAAACAAAAACAAAAAAAAAAAGCAATTTCCTTTCCCGATCCTCTTATTTCTTTACTCATCAAACATTTAAATTTCAGTCTTCTCGTGGATATGGACGCGAAACTATTTTCAAATTCAAAACAAAATCGTATATATCGGATTTCGTGGCTGTTATCACTAAAAAAAAACATGTATTTAATCTCTCCATTCTCCCTCATTTTACTCTCCTCCTTTTTTCACTTCCTCAATTTCCATATAACTTCTTCTCTACCGGTTTTCAGACAAACAAGATTAAGCTAAGAGCCCTTTGAAAAGATATTCCCGGGGAAAATAGATTTCCTTTTCATGCTAATCTCTCAGCGTGGAGATTGAAATATCGAAAATTGGGGAGAAGATTATGGAAATGTTGGATTTGAATATTATTCAAAAATAAATAGATCTGATTTTCTATTTTGGAGCTTATTTTGAAGGCGTTTGGTGGATTTTGATTTTGGTTTTGGTTTTCGGCGGTTTTTAGTTTTCTTGGAAAAGTATTCAAAGTATGGAAGGAAGGGAAGGGGTGAGTCTAGAAGTGTCCGGTGAAGCTTCAGAAGCCTACCATTCGACGGCGGCGAGAGGCGAAAACCCTAGCCAGAGTGGCGGACCACCGGAGGCGGCGGAGGCTATGGTGTCACCACCACCACCTCCACCTCCTCCTCCTCCTCACTTTACCGTGGCGGAAACGGGAATGAAGAAGAAGAGAGGAAGGCCGAGGAAGTATAGACCGGATGGGAGCGTTTCACTGCTATCGCCTATGCCGATTTCGGCATCATCTGCTGCAGCTGATGGGTCTGGGTCGTTTTCTTTGGTGCCGGTTATCATGGCTGGAACAGTACCGGCCGTGAAGCGGGGTAGAGGGCGGCCAGTAGGTTCTTTAAACAAGCCTAAACCAGTTTTGAGTTTTTCCGGTAATGATTTTTTTCTTCTCCTTTCTTTATTTGGTTTTGATTTCATTGAGTTTTCACAGTTTTCTGGTTATTGTTCTTTTAATGTGTTGCTTGTAAGTGTATGTAGTTGACATAGTTATAGATTGCCGTGGGACCATACATCCACTTGAGATCTATTTGAATTGGCTTATCTGTATTTCTGAAGAAAAAGTGATTCTTGTGGGGTTGAGTGTGTAACAAATGAGTGGAAACATCTCTACTGTGTTGGGTTTTGATTTACAGAAGGAAAATTCAAAATAGGGTGATTAGAAGTTAGTTAACGTCTTTAGAATCTACTAATTTGTGCATGCAAGCAGATAATCAGTTTTGTAATTTATTGATTTGAATTATTAAAAAAAAAGGGGGGTAATTTTAGTAATTTCTTATTAGACTCCTTGAAACAGGAGGGGTTCAGTGGTTTTCGAAATGTAATTTGTTGATACTACAGATTTTGGTAGCATTAACTGATATCAACACTTTGTTGTTTTACTTGTATTGTATGATTGGTTAACCAGTTATTGTTCTATGCTGTATTTTAGTGGTTTGGATTATTAAAAGAGAGAGTGGTAGTAAGAGGAGAATTTACTCTAAGAACCCTTTCTGCTTTGTGCAATTAAGCTAGATGGTCATGTTTGAGACAAGAAATCCATGGGGTTCTGGGAGTTTGTTCGAGATGCTTAAATTCTATTTTAATGCTACTGGTTTTGGTAGTGTTCATGGTATTTGTCTACTTTGCTTTCAATCTGGCTATATTAAGCAGTTTCTGGTTTTATTTATCTACCGATTGAATCCTTAGGAAAAAGGGCCTTCATCGAAGCAGGACAGGAATTAAATTTCCAGCTTCTGGGTCCTGTCTAGTGTGTTTTTTTTTTTTCACTGATTCAGATGGAGAAATTGATTGTGTTTTGGGATGTAATTTGATGTATTGTGTATTTGTTTTTTTCTCCGATTCAGCTGGAGAAATTGATTATGTTTGGGGATGTAATTTGATGTATTGAGTATTTTGGGTTGGTCCATTCTTTTCGTCCAGTATGTGTCAATGTTTGCAAGGGAACATTTTGGTTGGTAATGATAGATATCTGGAATGGCCAAACATATATCCCAGCAGTGGTTTTCTTGTTTTCTCCTTCCTTAGGTTTTAGTCCATGTTATCATTTTTTTCATTTTTGTGGGAATTTAGATTATTGTTGCCAGTGCTAGTGAAAATATGGTTTTGCAAATTTAATATATTCTTCTTATATTCTTTCTAGGTGGATTGGTTGGATGCTCTGCCGGTGGTCAATTTATGCCCCATGTCATCACTATTCCTGCTGGTGAGGTAAAAACTGAATCAGAATTAGCACCATCTCATTCAGTAAATGTTTTATTGTGAGGACTCAGGATAATATTTGAAGGAGATAAAATCAGGATATTTTCAAATATTGGAGTTTTGTTTGGAAGATATATTAAAACAAAAATATTTCTGAAAAATAAAAATAGCATAAAAATGTATAAATGGTCTATTCACGTTTATTAGTCATTCAAGAAATTAAGAAAATTAGTGAATGTTGCATTATATATTTATTTATACATATCGCATGTATAGCACATGTGTGTCAAATTGACACATGAGCCACACATCTATAACCATCTATACCTATTGAAGTTTTATTGGCACTATTATCATATGACCGTGACAATGTTGCAGCCAAAATTCAGTTTTAATGATAAATTGAATTTACCACAATACTGCAAAAGGACATTTCATATAATAATATCACAATGTATTCAAAATATCGGTGATATTCATGGGTGATAGTATGTGACCTTCTGAAATCTATTGCTTCCTTATTCTCATTATAATCTGTCACAATCATCCTCGTTAACTTTGTTCCTAAATATTTTCAATTTCAAAAATAAAAAAAAATGACAGAACTATTCCACAAGAATATGTTCACCTTCAAAGTTACATGCTTAAAGGCATCCATTCTTTAGTCTTGTTATTCGCTCTTTATTAATATCTATAAAGCTCTCATAAAGGTAACAGTATTTTACATTGCTTAAGCATGATTCGAGCAAACCATTTACAATATAAGAGGTGCACATTTTATTGTAGCATTTATCTTTTAAGACAATTCATTCTGGTTTGGGAATCTGCTGATGTGTATAAATCCAAACTGCTCATTATAGGTTCCTTTTCCAAATCAAGCTGGTCCCCTGCTCACATGGGCCACGTGTGTATAAAAAAATATGTTTTTTTTTTCTTTTTTTCTGCTATGTTGGAAAATTATGATCATTCATTGGAACAATTCTGTGCACAAATTCATTGTGCTCTGTGGTAAAGGACTACTGGAAAATGGAGCTCACCTTTCAGTTTGGATGAAGTGTTGGATGGGAAATTAAAGAGTAATCACACTCTTCCGGCGCAGCTAGATACCCGTAACCCTAGCGGCCAGAATATACCAACAGGATGAGAGAGAAGGCTTACACTCAAGAGCAAGGAGAATTGATTGGGACAAAGTAATATTTAGTCCCTGTTTGTTTGCAGTAAAATACATAGAAATTGAATACATAGGGTGGTTAAAAATGAAAGTCATAGGTGAATTTCCAAAAATGAACATCAAATAGCTTATTTTTTATTCTTTTTCCCTAAAAGGAAATGTTTTTTATGTTCATTTTTGAAAATTGACCTTCAGTTTTCATTTTTAACCATCCTATGTATTATAATGCAAACAAACAGACCCTTAGCTCAACAACAAGATACAAAATTAAAATTTTGAATACTCTAGTTCTCTCATAGAAAGTGGAAAGACTACCTAACCTATCTATATATACAATACACCTAAGCAAGGGTTCTTGACCTAAGGTTGAGCGTGTCACCTCATCACAGTAGAGTTTTTAGGACTTTGCCAGTACATATGAGTTTTTAGATAATTCTACTGTAGATATTTGTAACGGACTAGAAAAGGACAGTTTTGCCTTTTCAGAGAATCTTTAATACAAAAGTGCCTTCATGACGAAATACTAAATAGTAAGCACCTTTACATTGGAGAGAAAATTATGTAGAATGCCACTACAAGTTAACATGATGTTCTAATGGGTCCCACTACAAAAACTTTGGCCCTACATTGCTGTAAATATCTGCCATAATGAGATCCAAGGGTTTTTGAGATTTTGATCAATATCTACCAAAAAAGATTACCTTCTACCGGAATGTGTGCGAGATTTTTAGTGAGTGCCTTTAATTCAAGGGTGTCTCACTTTGTGGATGGTGGAGAATGAAAATCCTTCAACGCCCCTTGTGTGGACTCATGTAGGTGAAAACTCTGGTATCTTCTAGAATCAATGAGGTATATCTCAAATATAATTACTATTGTCTATAAGTTGCCTGAATAAAGGTCGACCTTATATTAGTGTGAAACATATTAACTTCCTAGACAAATTAGTGTAACATTGGCCTCAAGCTCACCATCCTAAGCAGCCCCATCTCAATTTGCCTCTTGCTATTTGCAATGGAAAGTTGCACTAGTTTACTTAGCCAATTGTCTAATTTCATTGAAAACACAGTAGAAATTCTGTAATTCCTTAGTCTCATGTTAGCCAAGAGAGTGCATTTCTGAGACCTCTCTCAAATCATAATCAGGCCAAGAAATCATGCTTTAGAAACTTTTGTCATGATGCAAAGAACTGTAGCCCCCTACTGTAGTCTTCAGTTCCTGTTGGACCCAAAAAAATGTCAATACAACCTACACTTTATCATTCTTGATGATTCCCCCAATCTGCAAGGATCTGGTTTGCTTGTCAAACTTTCATCCTCACTCAACTTGTATTCTCGTGTATCCTCTGGTGGAGTAGTGGTGATTTTTCTTAAACCATCAGCCGTTTATGGAATCTAACCAATCTGTTTCTAATCTGAAGAGGATACATCTTGAAACACTTTCATCCTTGAGCTCCATCATATAACAGGCGAAGATTTTATTCTTACTAATGCACATACCTAAGATGACCCCTCAAATATTATATTGTCTCTCTATCTAAAAAGATAGTGCAAATAGCAACATTTTCTGCAAGATTTGGTCCATCTTCTTGAAAGGACCCTGCAGCTGCCTGTTTATGAGGGATTGATTGAATGGAAGATGACAGAGCCCGTGAAATGGAGAAAAGGGTGATGATGATGAACTGACAACTGGAAGACAAAGTAACAATGCACAAAAACATCATCAGCAGATTCTTCCTCCACCCTAAAAAGGAAGCAAATGTGTTAGACAAAATAAAATTGGTTTTCAAACATGGTTTTAAATTGTGAAGTAAAATAGGCCTTATTTTAAAGAACTTAAAAGCTCTCATAAGAATGTGAAATGAAGAGAAGTGGATGACCATGTGATTCATGTAATATGCAAATTAATTTTGAATGATGTATTTGTCGAACATTCTTACTGCTACAAGTTTGACCTCTATTGACCATTCCCTCTTTTTTTCTCGTTTTTTAAGGATGTCACTATGAAAATTATCTCATTTTCTCAACAACGGCCTGGAGCTACTTGCATTCTTTCTGCAAATGGTGCCATCTCAAGTGTTGCACTTCGCCAACCCGATTCTTCTGGTGGTACTTTGACATACGAGGTTTGATTAATTATCCTTTCCATGACATGTTGTGACCTAGTTTGATCCGTATGCAATATTTGAAGGATATTTTAGCCACTCTGTCAGTAACTTGGTATTTCTTAATTATTTGTAATCCATTCGTAGACAGCCACTGCTGAGGTTCAAGTACTAGTTTATTTTGACACTCCAATGTTGGTATCCTAACTTGATGGGAGGTACTTCGAAAGTGATTCCAGAAATGTGATTGCTTGGGAAAGTAGTGCAGCTACGGACCTATGGCAATTTTTATAAATCCTCAATAAAAACCAGGGGGTGGATGGGCAAGTGGTGCATCTCAGTAGCTAACAAATTTTCTATCTCCTTGATGAAAATTTAAGTCATATATATGGGCTATGTTCTCTCTTTGATGCTCATCATCATAAGCATTTGGAAAGTTCTATAAAGTCTCACCATTTTCTCACTTTGATTTTATTGTGTTCTGGTGATTTATGCGGCTTGTGCCATAGTTGTCATATTTGGTTCAGTTCGGTTGAAATAGCCGAATAATTTTGGTTCGTCCCCTTGGCCGAATCAAACAACCCCTAGAAAGTCTCGTTCTAGATTTTGGTTTATTTCAGCTGAAATCCAACATTTCAGACCAAAATCCTGTATTTCAGCCAAATTTCTTTATAAAAAAAAACAAAACAGACAGCGCGTGCGCACACAGAGCTTGCATGTAGCAGATAAACCCTAATTGCTACTTGCATGAAAACAAAGAAAGAAAGGAGGGCACATACTTGGCGAATGATGGCTGGGGCTGATTGTTCTTCTGCTCCACCTTCCTCATTTCGTAGTATTTCTCTTCCTCTTCTCTTTCCTTTCCTCTCCTTTCCCTTTCTTTTCTCACTCTTGATTCTCCTCGTCTTAACAAATGGGAAAATGCACCTAAGTTGTCGCTAAAAAAATGGAAAAAAAAACAGTGGGCTCTTTTCTTTTCTTACATGCGGTTTGGATTCCCTGAGTGGTCTGTCACATGCTTCCTATGAGTGGGATATGTGGAACTCACTGTGGGGCCCACCTACTAATGATCCAAACTGTTAAAATTGAATACAATTCCCTCCAGTAGCATATCCTCAAATTTTAATTCAATAGAACTTGGTCCCTACCATAAGATTGAGCACATGATTGCTATTGTGATTAGCACACTCTAATACATTATTAAACTTATGCATTAACTATATTATCAATCATGTGTTCAAATTGGTCCACTTAAATACTTGCATTAACTACATGATCAAGCATGTATCAGACCACTCTAAGCCTCTGAGTAGCAGACATTTTTCTTTTATTTTATTTTATTTTCAACTTACACCCTCAAATAAGTCCACTTAAAAAAAAAAAAAAACAGTAGAAAGTATTCATTTGTAATGTAGAAATAATATATTACGTTATTAGTAAGACTTTTATATTTTTTTTATTTGTGTGTATTATATTTCTCTGAAACAAAACTCTGAAATATTTCACGGAAATTCTAAATTGGTTGAAACATTTCAGTTTGGAGGCCAAACAGAAACGGTTCCGAAACGAAATTGATAACTATGCTTCATATGTTTTTTTCTATACATAATCCATTTTGGTTTCTCACTTTTGCAGGGTCGATTTGAGATACTGTCACTATCTGGATCATTCATGCCCACTGAGATTGGAGGAACAAAGAGCCGAACTGGTGGGATGAGTGTTTCTTTGGCAAGCGCGGACGGTCGTGTGGTAGGGGGTGGAGTTGCAGGTTTACTAGTAGCTGCTACTCCAGTACAGGTAATAGTAGTTTATTTGAAATGAGAACTCCACACTTGACTGTCCCCACATCAATCATAGGGTTTATCTATTTTTTACCATAGCCATCCTGATCAATGTTGAGGGTAGTTCCTTTTTTTGTGTTTAGCAGATCCAGGAGACTAGGAAATCTGGAGAAATTTGTTTTACTCTTTAACTAAATTGCATCCTTTGATTGGGAATTTAGGGCCTGTTTGGTTAAAGGCATTTCTGATAAGGAATTGGACTTGTTTGGAATTTTTTGTGATGATGTGACATCTTGTCCCTTGGGCATTCCAAATACTCCGTTTGATGCAAGGATTTAGAATTCCAGACCACATGAAAAGGCACTTTTAGCCTTACAAATTCCCATAATTCCAGCATTCCAAATGCTAGAGAAGAGGTTATCTGAAACTCTAGGGGGGTGTTGAGCATTTGGAATTCTCAAAATTCTCCCAAGACAAGAATTCTCACAATTCTTCCAAACAAACGGGCCCTTACTTTTTCTCTAATATCAGTAACTGGAATTGATTCAAACGGCATTGAGCATTTGGAATTCTCAGAATTTTCCCAGACAAGAATTCTCACAATTCTTCCAAACAAACAGGCCCTTACTTTTTCTCTAATATCAATAACTGGAATTGCTTCAAACGGCAAGTCACTGGTTGAGCATTTGTTAGTTTCTGAAAAGGAGATGGATTAGTGTCAACCAACAAAATAGATGACATTTATGCCTCCAAAATTCATAATCCTGGCCAAAATATCCTCGATATAACCCAATTCTATGTGACCTTTTATCTGCCCATATTTCAGAGGCTGATAATATTTTTGTCCTCATTTTTTTCCGATTTGTTTTAAAACATCAACACTTGCTTGAATGATGGCAGATTCACTAAACTGGACTCTTTACACCATTTATTCATGTGTGAGGATTTGTTTTGATTCAACTTCTGTTAAATGGATAACTATTTCTTTCCCTGTTTCCTTTAGATCAATTGGCAGCTGACCAGTTTAAGTTCTTTTGTTTCCAAGCCAATCATCAACTGTCACTGCAGTTTGTCATTACCTGATACCTATGGATTTTGCTCATTGTGTTTTTCTTTTCTCTGCACATGCTTTCATTTAGTTCTCTTATAACTTTCCGGTTGGTATATCAGGTTATGGTTGGTTGTTTCATACCAAGCAATCCACAGGAACAAAAGACCCAGAAGCCAAAAGCTGAGTACACTACAATGGCATCACCAGCTGCTGCCATTCCCATTTCTAGTGCAGACGTGGATGCGGCTTACAGGGGGCAAGGACAGCACAGCTCAACAACCCCAAAGCCAAACCTCACAGCTTCTTCTTCCTTCCGAGGAGAGAACTGGGCATCGTCCCACTCCATACCAGATTCAAGAAACACAAAAACTGATATTAATATGTCTTTGCCTGTTGGGTAGTTCAAAGGGCACCAGTTGCCCAGTGGGAGGTTTCTTACCATCAGATTGGCATTTGTTCGTGGTTTCTCATAGTGCACTGCATCAAATAGTGAATTCTCATGCATGTGTGTCTGACTTGTGTGTAAACCCATTGAATCTGCATTGAATCTAGTTGATGAATCAACGGTAAACAACAATATCTACTTTCCTGTCTAGGTTTTTTAGTCTTTTTGTGAGTCCACTGGTTAGTTAGGCCTTGATTTGCTGCTGTTATGAGCATATTTATAGCTGCTGTATAACTTGAGTCATTTAGACGTGTAACATCCAGTTTTTTAGAACCCATGTTTCTGGTTTCTATTTTTCCTAACATATTCTCTGAAGCCTCCAACAGGTACTATTATGAGTCGAAAATGGCTAATGAAAACAGAACAGTGCAATGCATTTACTAAGGAGGATCGCAATATGTTATTATGACCATCAAATGCATTGGAAGGTTGGGCTGTCAAAAGGCCAGGGTCTGCTACCCTTACCCTATCCGTGATATGCACGCTGGGCATAGGACTGACCAAAGCCCTCATCAAGCCTTCACTAGGCACTTACCCTACTCTCTAAAGGGCCAGGGTTGGAAGAAAAAAAAATTTTTTTTTTTTTTTTTTCGAACAGTTAACACCATTAAGTGTCAACTTGATGCTAACCAATGCAATTTGTTGTTTGTAATTTTAGCATGGTAAAAAATAATGGCCTCTGGGACTTAGGACCGAAAGCCTTGTAAGGGTTATGCAAACAATTCTTAAAATATATGTTATCAAAAAAAAAAAAAACAATTATTAAAATATAATCACAAGATAAAAAGATGATAGAATGTTGCATGTATGGTAATTTAACAAAAGAAACATCCTATTTCTTAACAATCTCAAATACTTCTATGTAGCAGGTGAGCACTCTACAAATTAATGGAATGAAATAAGATTGACAATATGAGACCTCATGCAAATTTGACTACAATGACGACTGATTGTCAATGGATTAAGCAAAGAGAAAAAAAAATCAGTGTATTTTTATTAAGTTCATTAAATTAGTTTTTCAGATATGTAAATGGAAATTGACATTTTTGGAATAAGTTGTATGAACAACTTGGAGTCTGTCAATGAAACTATTCTCCTTTTGAAAGTAATGGCACCTTATTCAAAGCCATGAGTTTTGTGGGGTTGTTTGTTTGCACCCATTTACACTTATGCATTTGCATGCTGTTTGCCCTCATTTGTTCAAGTGATTGATTCAATGTCAAATTTTGGTGCCAAAATGACCCCTTTTTTTGTGTTGAAAATTTCATGCCTCATACCCTAGTACTAATTTACATACGTAAAGGATGTGCGCACAATGTAGAGAACGGCTATTTCCCACATAGGCAGGTTCGCAATGGTAAATTTTCTCCCCTTTTATCAATGCATTCAAATGACCCATATTAAATGTGCCTATTTGTTTGAATGGAATTAGAACCTATTTATTCAAATGGGCCCATTTGTTTGCTAGAATTGGAACCTATGTATGCAAATAGGCTCATTTGCTTACATAGAATTGTATAATTGGGAATTCATTATTAAATGGGCATGTCTATTATTATGGAATTAGAATACATAGGAATTCATTGATGGACATAGGAACTCACTGATGGATTGAGCAATTGGGCATGTTTAAGAAAATAACAAATTCAAATAAGCCTATTTGTTTGCATAGAATTGGAATATATAAATCTATAATGTTATATTTATGTATATATCAATGGACAAAGGTCCGGGCCGAGCTGGGCTTTTTGACTTTAGGCCCTACTCTACCCTCGGGCTTTACTCTCTAGGACGGACAAGTAAAGAAAAACATCCTCATTTTTGTGGGCTTTCTGAGGACGGGCCCAGCCTTGCCCCTCATAAAAGGATGGATTGACAGGCCTAGTCACCAGTAGTCATTGCAAGAACAATGTCCAGCTCTGAACTGATGAAAACGGGTACAATCTCTCACAATAACAACTCTCCCATATGCCTCTGAAATAGACTTCATTGCATCGTGGCAGTCTTCGCAAATGCGCAGGTTCTTGGCAATCCGAATGGGCATAGACGCACTTGTCATCAGCAGCCCAAAAGCCACAGCTACCATCTCACTATGGGAGCTTTGCAGGTCTTCCTCTCTCCCACTTTTCCTCCCTAGCTTCGCGGTCACCTCGACCAGCATTTGCTGGATCTTTTCCCACATAGGGTGTGAAGTCCTGCCAACTGCAAACTCATGCACATCGCATCCAATCTCAATCCAGCAGCTACCAGTAGGTTTCTTACCAACCTTCATCCTCACCTCGGCCATCTTCTCCTTCAATCCTGCTTGAGAATACACGTTCGACATGATCACATAATGGCTGGTGTCACTGTGAGGACAATCTTCTTCCATCCTGTTAATCTTCTCCATCACGCGTTCTGCCATGAACACATTATTTTGAATCCTGCATGCACTAAGTAGGGCTCCCAAGACAATGACATTGGGTGGAATCTGCATCTCTGTAACTAGTTTAAAAGCTTCATCAAGCCTTCCTGTCCTCGCAAGCAAGTCCACCATGCACCCATAATGCTTGACTGTGGGCTTGATCCTGTATTTTTTCTGCATAACATTGAAATAAAACTGTCCTTCTTCGGGCAACCCGCTATGACTGCAACCACATAAAACAGCAACAAAGGTCACCTCATTTGGAGAAACTTCACCATCTGTCTCCATCTTCTCAAACAATTGTATAGCTTCTACTCCATATCCATGTATAGAAAGACCATGAAGCATGGCATTCCATGTTTGGACATTCTTCTTCTCAATGGAATTGAACACTGCGAGCGCATCACCAATACTCCCACACTTGCAATACATATCAACAAGTGCTGTACCAATGAACACGGACAATTTGAAGCCTCCCCTGCTCACATAAGCATGCACCCACCTCCCCATATTCAAAACGCCAAGGCGGGCACACACTGACAGAATGTTGACGATGGTGAAGTCGTCCAGCTTAACTCCAGCCATCTGCATTTCACGAAATGCAGCAAGTGCCATTTCAGGCTGATCACAGTGCAGGAATGCTTTGATCATTGCGGTCCAAGAGACGACGTTTCTTTCAGGCATTTTCTCAAACAGGTGCATGGTGGCATCCAATTCTCCACATGCAGAATACATGCTGAGGAGAGATGTCTGGGTGTAGATGTCTGTAGATAGGCAGCATTTTATGGATAGGGCGTGGATCTGTTTTCCAGCTGAGAGAGCAGATGCCTTAGAGCAGGCTTTGAGAGCAGGGGGAAAGTCAAATTTTGTGAAGCCTGTGTGCTGAATGAGCAGTTTTTTGAAACTGTTTATAGAATGAAGTGGGTCAGACTCAACATGGGCGTTAGGGTTGTGATGAGGACTTTGGATTGTTTGTTGGGTAGTAGTGGCAGTGAGAAGATGGTGTGGTTGATGCTGCAGTGGAATAGTCATGTTTTCTGACTGCCAATGGATTAACTTGTGGTAGTGATTGAATCCAATATGGGTTTTGAGTGATAGGTTAGAATTTACTACTTAACTTAGCCCAGGCTTGATCTCTAACTTGAGAATGCATATCAAGTTTGAGATGGGGTTAACCTTGGCTCAAACATTATTAAATATAGGGAGGTGTTATTTGTGGCACTACTTACACAAAACACTACTGAAGTACCACTGCGTGGAGTCTACTTCTAGCTAGTGTGAAAAATTAGGAAGAACAAAGGGATGGAAGGCCTGTGCGGGGATAAGGATTGGCTTGTAAAATCAACCTGATTAAAATCTCAAGAGATATCTAACCCTTCTTAAAATATAAGAAAAAAAAATAGTAGAATGGGATAGAACGTTGCTAAGTGGATAAGGATCAGCTTAAAATAAAGATGAAACTACCAAAAGAAGGACCCTAGATGACCCCTAGTCAATATTGCATGAAAGTGGTTCTTTGTGACGACTTCCGTTTTTATTATTATTATTATTATTATTATTATTATTATTAAATATTTAAACATGTGACGACGTCATCGCTAATTCGTCAAATCTACATCTTCTCCAACCTTCATCATCTGCGATTGCTGGTTTTCTTTATCAAAATGAATAAGAACTCTATGTTATTATTTTTTATACACATATATATGAGTGTGGGTCATGAATATGAAAGAGCAATGAAGAGGCTCAATGGGATTTATGGGGGAAAACGATGGGAGGAAGAAGGCATCAATGGAGTTTTGAATCTAGGGTCTTTTTTAGCATGTATTCCTCCTATTGATGCCTTCTTCCTTCCATCGTTTTCCCCCATAAACCTCATTTACCATAACTGTACTACATACTTCTTCTTTAAATCGCCAACAAAGTCATAAACCTTGTGAGGGTCTGGAAGAACCTTGGAGACACTCTCCTTCTCCATGTATCTCTTCACCAAAGCAATTAGCTTAGGGCACTCATTCTCTATGCTAAAATTGCCATCAGTCTCATATATGCAAAATCAGTAGGCGAATGGAACAAGCACCACATTCACATACCCCAAGCTCTTGCCACCGTAAAATGACTTGTCATCAAGCTCTCCTTCCAACAGTTTCAAGCAGTCGATGGACTCTTTCTTAGCTTCCTCTTGAGCCTCTCCCTTACTCTTCCATATTCGTGACTCACACTCATATATATATATATATATATATATATATATATATATGAGAAAGTTTCAAGTGCATCTATCCTTCACCATAGGGTGAGAGACACTTCCATAATTGAAAATTTTCAAGTACATATGGTGAGGTACACTTCCTTGTCTTCATGTGTAAAAAGGGAAGTGTCCCTCACCCTATGGTGAGGGATGGATGCACTTGAAACTTCCCCTCTATATATATATATATATATATATGTGTGTGTGTGTGTGTGTGTGTGTGTGTGTGTGTGTGTGTAAAAAACAGTAACATAGAATTCTGGTTTATTTTAGTACAGAAAGCCAGCAATCGCAGATAATGAAGATCGGAGAAGATGCAGATTTAATGAATTAGCGACGACGTCATCGCTAACTCTCTATATTAAGCGACGACGTCGTCCCTTGTTGAAAGAAGGCAAAAAAAAATTGAATATTCCGACGGGAATACCAATTCTGTTGCATAAAAACTATGAGTACCTCTTTTTGTTAGTGGTCATCTAGAGTCCTTTTTTTTGTAGATTTCTCTAAAATCAAACTGATTAGGATCTCATATTGGTCATTTCATGTTATATAAAAGGGAGAATAATTACATAAGGTTGACACCATAGTGTAATTAAGGAATCCCCTGTTTGCTGGTTTGTCCAATCCACGTTTGCCACCTATATAAAATCTTATGCCAGCTATTATACACTCTTAATTGCAATGGAGATGGTGTATTAGTTGGTATGAGATTTTATGTGGTTTGAGAAATCACGATTTGATAAAACAATATCTCTCTATTTCAACAAAAAAAAAAAAAAAAAAGGGAAGGGGAAGTGGGGAAGGGATCCATACTTGATTCAATTATATAGATATTGGTCCACATTTCAAAGATTCAACTCATTCAAGTTGTGGGTACATTTGGTTTACCTTAGTAGGGTTGACATCCTGTCCAAATAAAATGATATGAACCATTAGATTGAATAAAATTTTGACCGGATCATTTACAATCTTTTGTGCGCAATGGGGAGTAGTTTAGTGATTTGAACTTCTGTGTCTATTTGCAGTTCTCTCCGTTAGAATTGACATGAAATGTGGACCTCATGGTAATTGGCATGAAATTTGGGGAGTCTGAGTATGCATAGGGAGAGTTGAATTGACAGTTTTCCATTTTAGAGAAAGTTTTAGCTTTTTTATGATGTGGATCCAACATGACTATTCAGGTGGGTGGCGTCCGCTAAACCCATACAAATGCATGCCAACAAATCTGGAGTGGATTTCAAACACAATAGAGGAAGAGCAAATCCAAGCCTTATGCAAGCTTCCCGAACGAATTCAGGAGTTCTTTAGTGGATTTCAAGCTTTCTATTTTGGCCTTTCCGTCCATCCCTTTTGGAAGCCAGCAACATACGTCAAAAGATGAAAAAGAGTGTCTCTCGGACATGGTTACCTGCCTCCCAGACCATATCCAAAGACCCTCTCCAGCACAACCTGGGCATTATTGGTCACTGAAATTAATTTCCAGTATCATGCTTTGTTTTGTAGTGTTATTCCTTTTTCTGTTTTGATGTTTTGTACAGCAGCCTGCTAGGCTTTTGTGGCCTTTGTGCCTTGTATTCTTTTCTTCCTTTAATACACAAACGACCTTCACCAGAAGAAGAAAAAAATCCAAGCCTGCTACAGAAAGATTTTGTTATTAGGAGAATATGATTAATACATGATTTGACTGAATTTCCTGAAAACTATCCAAACCAACTGTGAAAATTTGAACGTACATACAACATAGAGGTAACCCAGGGTGGATACGTCGTTTAAACAGCTTGATTTCACAAGCGAAGCGCGCAGAGACGTCGAGACCACGTTGTGTGGTCAACCTTATATTACTATTTCCCTTAATGAAATTTCATTTCATCAGTAAGCAAGCGCTAGGCACCTGTTTCTGTTTGTCCAAGAAGTCACTTTCACTGGCATTTCAAAAGCAATCAAGAAAGAGGAGAATATGCCACAACTAAAACCGTTTTCGAGAAAATAAAGGGGTTAAGACTCCTGTGATAGTTTTCTACAAAGCTAAGCAAAATGTTGTGGATCTTATGGTGGTGGACAATCCCAATCATGCCACCTGTGGCACACTGCCAATGTTGTTTCATCTCCTTGAAGCTATGGTAATAAGAATGACATAAGTGTAAAATATTCAGTGCCAACCCAATGTGCATTTAATCATAAATTGCCCATATTTCAAACCCATTAGGTGAAATCAGATTATGATGATTTTGCTAGCTATCACCATTGGTGTTGTTGGGCATGTGTATCAAATACACATCTTGAGTTACCACAAAGTATGATTTGTCTATGACTAACATAGACACGAAAAAGACAGGAAAAACGCACATAGCAAGGATTGGCGCTTTGGAAAGGTCCAAGATTCTGGATCCTCTGAGGCTCAAGCCATAGAGAAATTCTCTATGGCATAATCAATATGGGGCAATGCTCTCCTACAAGCAAAATTCTCATTTGCGGTCCAGCTCGCGAGGCCCACTTACATATCAACTTATAAGTGGGTTGGAGTACATGAAAAGATCTCCTTTATGGATAATAGTAAAAAAAAAAAATTCTAACCCCATCAAGTCATCCTGACCCTTGATTTAATAGTTAAGGTTTAGTGTTCCATAAACCATGGGGTTTTTATTAGATTTAATCCAAAGGTGGCACAAGGTTAATGGGAGTAAAGTTGGGCACGGTGCCAAATTGTAGGGGGGTAAAATATGAACTCGATCAAATTCGGGCCCACATAGGCCGCACATAGCTGGTCCGCATATTTAGTGCTTGTGGGACATTTCTAATCAATCTCCCAACAAATCCAACTTCTATTGAAGTGAAATTTCATCAGACAAGTAGAGACCTTTCAATTGTACCCGTTTAGAATTTTTGATAAGTGTGTCCCACTCACTCACGAATTTGTTCGTGGGCGCGGAGACTCTTCGCCGGCAAAACACAGTAACACACCCCCAGTACTGGGAAGCTTACATTGATTTGAAAAATATATATTAGAGGATTGTGTGTTAACAGGACTTAATCAATCGTCAAGAATTCCACCTTACGACTTTGTTAACTTTCTCACTACGTAGCTTTCCGTTTAACAACTTTCCTTCAAGCTTCCCTTGTTGGGTCCATAAAAGGATCAATGCACCATGATTGATGATTATTAACAAGTAGCCAAAAAGACCACGAATATGACAACATTTTTCACATCTCCATTTCTCCCTCTATGTATGGCGTTGCTCTTTTTCCTGTTTCCTTCATTCTCTCAACACCATAACACACTTCTGGGTTCAGTCCATGATTTGATCATCAATGCCAAATCTAGCCCACCCTTGATGTTTTGCACATGCAATTTGATCATTGTTGCTATTCTACTGGGCAGCCGAGGACCATCTTATGGAGAATCAGATATGCCCACTCTCCTCCCAGTTTCTGAAGTTTCCATCCCAACCACTAACCAAGAGATGGAAAAACCAGTGAACTCTGATGATCTTATTGATGGGTATGATGTTGATGTTGATGTTGATGTTGACGATGACGGCTATAATGAAGACGACGACGACAACTATGGCAACGACTATAACGACGACAACGATGATGATGAGGAGAAAGATGAGCTGAGGAAGAGAGCTGATGAATTCATAGCCAAGATAACCAAAGGTTGGCAGGTAGAGATTGAGAGAGAAGCCCATATTAATGTCGCAGAAAAATTTTAGATCAGCTTTCTTATGAGCTGTCATCGTAAGTTTATACAATCTATCTATTTGGGGTTGGCTTAGATTTTTACCAAAGTTCTAGCCCTTGTATTTCTTGATACGAGAGAGTATGTAACCACTAAGTTTCTTGTGTATATAGATCCTATTCTTTTTCATTCTAGTTTCTATTGTGATCACTTGATGGCCATGGGAAGGGTGCAGAGTCCCAATTTACTTGCACATGTTCTTGAAAGGAAAAATTGGCTGAAATATTAAAAATTCATCCCACCTAATCTCAATCTTGCATAACCGATCAGCTAACTTGGCCCACTTGCAGACTCATTAGCTAAACAAGGGGTTAATAAGTCTTTTAACTTCTTAGCCTTCACTATGTAACTTGTTTTGTGGTATAATGCTTTTATACCATAACACCCGTTGGTCAGGCCTCTTTGTAATACTCTTTCCTTTCTTAATGTATTTTCTTCATTGCCTAAAAATGAAATAAAATAAAATAAAATAAAATAAAAACTTGGCCCACTTGTGGGTCTTTTTTTTAATTTTTTTAAAAGTACGAAGCCTTATTTACTATGTTTGGAATAATGGTTGACCAGTTTATTACCAATTGAAAGAATTGGGTTGGTATATAGTTCAAACTATATTTGGTTTAACTAGATACTGTCATCTACACTGATTTCAATACAGTGTTGTGCTGTTTTGGTGAAAAGCATCTGAATTCTGTACACAGAACTAGAAACCAAATATTTCTACATTTCTTTTGTAGGCAATGCCACTAACTTAAAAGAATTGAAACTGAAAAAAGAAAAAGGTCGCATAAATTATGTGTCCCTCTGTTTGGTCGGGAAACTTTTCCATGCTACCGTCCTTTGTTTTTCTTCTCTGAGAAGTCAATAGAAATGTTTGATTTTATTGTAACAACCATGCAAACGCGTTAGGTTAAGTTTCATTTTTTTGTCAGATATGCTACTAGGAAAGGGTAAGAGAAGGTTATTTTATAAACACCCATTAATTTGTCCAATTAATACCAGGAATTGGTGATTAACCAATGTATGTTCATGTTTAGAGTTAGTTAAGCACTCTTAAACCACTGTTTACAAACTTGCGCAAATTCAACCTGAATCGGCCAATGACTCAACTCATTGAAATTTCAATAGTGATACCTGCGGCCCATCTGTTTGCATGGAATTGAAATTACTATGAATTTTAGGAAATGTATTTCTAAAAGTGGTTAGAATTGAAAAGGCAAAGTTGAAAAATCCTTAAATGGTGATCAGATAATCTCTCCTTTGATGGAAAAAGAATTAAGAGGAGATGGGAAAACCCATCTGCTACCATAGTAAAATGAATTCTAGAAAACTTAAGAGTCTCATCCATATATCTGACATCGTATCCTTCACCCCTGATCTCTTTAATAAGAGAATTTTCTCCCACAGACGTGCTTTGAATTTCACCAGGCTGCACCGATGCGCATAGTCAGAAGAAGATTGTCGGGATGCGCACTCTTGCAAGAGCCCAACTTGCAAAGTGGAAGCTAAAACTCTGTTCATCATGTCCCCTTTGTTGGACCGAATAATGTGGCCCACAATGTCAATCTAAAATTTCAGTTATCCCTCTCTTTGCAATTTTCCTTAAATGAGATTAATTCTTACATTTGGTAACTGTCATCTAAGTTAATTGAGGGTTAAAAGGTATTTATTCTCTTCTTGATGGAAGGAGAGAATCAGGGCCTATAAAAGGCAACCTGGGTTACTCTCTTGGCTACGATTGTTTTCTCTGCAAAAATCACTTACCGGAGAAGAAAAGAAAAGGCACAAGAGAGTTGTGATTCCCCATTGAAGACCAACCTTCTGTTGGATCAGAGTTTGAAGATGGCACAATCAGGTACCATTTTACTACTCAAATGGTTTAGATTATATAATTACAGTATTATTGGATGGATTCCAAAGAGTGTTTACAAATCCAAGATTTCCTAACATTTGGTATCAGAGCTTGCTGGTTTCAATCGAATGATTTATTATCGTTTTATGGGGGCTTTCTGGTTTCTTCCGGGAATAAAAAACCAAATACCCAGAGGAAAGAAATTTTGGGTATTTGATAAAGGGTATTCAATTTATTGAATAATAATAGCCTCAAAAATGAGGATTACAGTGCCCAACCCAATCTGAAAGAGATGGGAAGAAAATATTTATTTTCTATCATTTAAATTATTTTTATTTAAGAATTACATCAGAGATTTTTTTTTATCTCATGTTTTGTTACTGTTATCATTTTTGGGCTTGCCAGTAGTATGATATGATAATATGAAAGTATCTCAAAAAAGGTCATAAGGGATGATATATATATATATATATTTAATGAAATTTATATTAAAAAAAAAAAAAAAAGGTTGTGCGCTGTCCTGCGCATGTTCTGTGCGCAAGACAGCGCACGAGAAGAATTATTTCTGTGCAAGTCAATCGTCATCTTTCTGGGCAAGATCTAGGCAAATTACTCTTTTTTTGGTGGCTGGGCCAGACTTGGTGGGTCGGGTCAACCCGACCTTCTTAGCCCAGCCTAGCTACCCAAGCAGGATAGGCTGGGCCGGGTCAGGTTATGGTTCGGCCCCACCTGACCTGACCTACTATTCATAATTTTTTTCTGTGCTGGGTCAGGTTCTGGACTGAGCCAGTTTTCTGGGCCAATTGTGGGTTGGGCTTGACCCGTTAAGGGCCCACTAAGCCCATTTCAGTTTTGGAGAAATTTTCCAGTTGGACCCACTTATTAGATGGTACATAATTGTACTTTCAATTGACCAAAATAAGATTAAGAAGTGACCCAAATAAAAGTCTAGAAGTTGACCCTAAACTATGAAATTGTAAATTATAGTTTGATCGATGGTTCTGATTGTTTTGATAAAATTTTTTATTTTTTATTTACCATCAAATCATTCTATCAAACATTAATGGGGTCTAATTGTATTCTGAAATTTTATTGGGCATTGATTGGTCAAGATCAAGTTAGATTGATCATTAAAGTTTGATTCTAATTATTCTTATATACTGTTTATTCAATCCAATCATAGCCATTAAATTGATAGTATTGGCCATAAATAATATTCTGAATTCATTGATTAATTTCAGAATTGAACGAATTGGTCAATAATATACAGTCCAGATCTTATTTTAATCATAAAAGACACATTTGGACACGGATTTACGATCCGTTTTCTTCTATGTATTGATGGCATTGAGATCTATCACATGGACAGATCTGATGGACTGATTAATCACTCTAAATTAGAGGAAATTTTATTTTAACATTATGTTTAACTCCTTTTTGCTACTTCCGCTGCAAATCTTACTTATTTAGCAATATCAAAGTTCTATTTTTTATTGTTAATATTCAAATATGCTCACTATAGTTTCATATTTAGAGTTATTTATTTCTTGGATTGGATGGATGTATAGTTATGTTGAATCAATTAAAGATATTAGGTATTGATCAATGATCAATTAATGATAATTTGACCATTGATTTATGAAATGATGTCTAATCAACTTAAATGTGATATAATAAAGTTATTCGGAAATTATGTAATGGTGCATGGACCAATATTTTTGATTGATTGGTTCATCACACTTGATAACCGAATGAACTAAACTTTATCACTTAAGTGTTGTTATAAATTTAAAGAATTCAACAATTTCTTAACTTGGTACCGCCAAAGCGACCCAATTATAGATAATTTTTTAATTTTTTAAATTGAGTTAAGGTAGTACAAACTCTATTGTTTGAATATGACAACACTTAAAATTGCAATTTCATAAAGGAAATGATTCGATTAAGCCCAAAGGTATGATTGTCCATAACTTGAAATTGGAATATGACATGGTTAATAAATGTGTTTTGCTTGTATTTGATTTATACCCAAAGGAAGAAATTCAATACAATCAAATAACATATTATAACCATGCTCATATTAATCAAAGAAAAGTAATATATTTACATATTGTTTTCCAATCCAAAGGTGGCTTTACAATGATGTACATACCACTTTTAAATTTAAGTATATTGCGTAGCTAAATTCAAAGCATCATATAACTTATTGTTATTTGTTTGTTTTTCTTCAGTTACAAATTCTATGGCATCACTTTCGACTTTAGGGAATATATCCATGTTAGATGGATCAAATTTTATTGAATGGTTGGACATGTTATTATTAGTCATTACTTACTTGGATCTTGATATGACTTTGGATGAGCCTAAGCCACCAATGCCCACGGATGCGAGCTCAGATGATGAAAGGGCTAACTATAGTAAATGGATTAAGGCTAATAAGGTTGTGATAAGAATTATTACAAATTCAATTTCGAGGACCATTAGAGGTTCCATCGAAGCAAAGGAAAATGCTAAGGACCTACTAGAAGCTATAAAAGGTCAGTTTCAAATAACTGATAAAGCTTTAGGTGCATCATTGATTAGCCGTCTTACAAGTATAAAATATAATGAAACCTTGGGAGTAAGAGAACATATATTTACAATGACAAATATCGCTTCTAAATTGAAAGAAGTTGATATGACCGTGTCTGAAAAATATTTGGTGCAATTCATTTTCAATTCTCTTCGTCCCGAGTTTGGCCCATTTAAGGTAGCCTATAACCAGAGCTCAACTTTGTGGTCACTGAATGAGTTGATCGCAAAAGCTGATCAAGAAGAAAGGAGGCTTAAGGCTGAGGGACAATTAACAATTAATTATGTCTCTCAAAATAAGTCCAAGGGAAAAGGAAAAGGCAAAAAGAAAACCAATGTTCAGGAAGCAAAGCCCAACAGGAAAGAGAAAGGTGCACAGAAGAAATATTTTTTCTGTGGTAAGAATGGACATTTCAAGAAGGATTGCTTAAAGCGTAAAAGTTGGTTTGAAAAGAGAGGTAAAAATCTATCTTTTGTATGTCAAGAAACCAACTCAGCAAATATCCCATCAAGTTCTTGGTGGGTCGACTCTGGAGCAACCATTCATGTATCTGGTTGTGTGCAGGGATTCCTTTCAAGGCGGACTCCAAATGATAGCGAGAAAACCATTACAATGGGGAATAAAAAGGAATCAAGGGTCGAAGCTGTAGGCACTTATAGGCTGGTGCTTGACACTGGTTATTTCTTGGATTTAGATAATACTTTCTTGGTTCCTGATATTTCTAGGAATTTGATTTCAGTTTCCAGACTTGATTATAATGGATTTAATTTTCACTTTGGACATGGTATTATGCATATTTTTCGCAATAATATTTTGATTGGGAATGGTTATATGTGTGATGGTTTGTATAGATTAAAGTTAGATTCTCTATGTGAACAAACTTTACAAACACCTCACATTAATTGTGGATTGCACATAGGCATGAAAATAGGGCCACTAAATGAGAACTCATCAAGGTTGTGGCACAAAAGATTAGGGTATATCTCTGAACAGAGAATGAAAAGATTGCTGACTGATGGTTTATTGCCCAATCTTGATTTCACCGATTATGGTGTTTGTATTGATTGTATAAAGGGAAAACAAACCAATACAAACAAGAATAGTGCCACAAGAAGTTCTGCACCCTTAGAAATTATTCATACAGATATATGTGGTAAAATTCATGTTCCATGTTTTACGGGAGAGGAATACTTTATCACTTTTATAGATGATTGTTCACGATATGGTTATGACTATTTGATTAAAGAAAAATCTGATGCTTTAAAAGTTTTCAAGATTTTTAAGGCAGAAGTAGAAAAACAATTAGACATGAAAATTAAAGTAGTGAGATCCGATAGAGGTGGTGAGTATTATGGTAGATATACTGAATCGGGTTGTAACCCGGGCCCATTTGCTAGTTTTTTAGAAATGGAAGGTATTGTAGCACAGTATACAATGTCGGGCACACCTCAACAAAATGGTGTAGCCGAAAGAAGGAATAGAACGTTAATGGATATGGTAAGGAGTATGGTTAGTAACACCAACTTACCCGATTAAATGTGGGGAGAGGCACTAAAGATGGCAATGTATGTATTGAATCGTGTTCCTACAAAAGCAGTTCCCAAAACTCCTTTCGAGTTGTGGACCGGTAGGAAACCCAGCTTAAATCATTTTCGAGTTTGGGGTTGTCCATCTGAAGTGAGAATTTTTAACCCACAAGAAAGTAAATTAGACCCTAAAACAATCAGTGGATATTTCATTGGTTATCCGGAAAGGTCTAAAGGGTATAGGTTTTACTGTCCGACCCATACAACTAGGATTGTTGAATATGCAAATGCCAAATTTTTAGAAGATCATGAGAAAAGTGGGAGTGATCATAATAGAACTGTAACTTATAATGAAATAAGGGACCCACTAGAGTTGCCTATTGAGCAAAGTAGAGTTGTTGTCCCTCTTGATATCATAGTTAATGATTATGAAGAGGAACAACAACCACACAATTTTCCAAATCCCATCAATGAGGCATTCCCTGGACAAAATAATGATCCACTTCAAAATACACAACAAAGCATCAATGAATCCGATCCGGAGATATTGAGAAGGTCAACTCGAATGAGAAAACCTGCTATTCCAGATGACTATGTAGTGTATTTGGAAGAATCTGATATTGGCATTAAAGAAGATCCTAAGACGTTTAAGGAAGCCATTGTAAATGAGAATTTCGATAAATGGTTAGATGCCATAAATGATGAGTTAGAATCAATGGCCACAAATGAAGTTTGGGATATCGTTGAATTACCCAAGGGTTCCAAGGTCGTTGGCTGTAAATGGGTCTTTAAGACCAAAAGGGATTCCAAATGTAAAGCTGAACGGTTTAAAGCCCGACTCGTGGCCAAAGGTTTTACTCAAAGAGAAGGTATAGAATATCATGAAACCTACTCTCCGGTGTCTAAAAAAGACTCATTTAGAATTGTTATGGCAATTGTAGCTCATTTCAACTTAGTGTTACATCAAATGGACGTCAAAACAACGTTTTTAAATGGAGATTTAGAAGAAGAAGTGTATATGGAACAACCTGAAAGTTTCGTGAAAGAGAATGAAAATAAACTAGTTTGTAAATTAAAGAAATCGATATATGGTCTTAAACAGGCTTCCAGATAATGGTATTTAAAGTTCAATCGCATTATTACATCTTTTGGTTTTACTGAAAATACCGTTGATCATTGTATATATCTCAAGGTTAGTGGGAGCCGATTCATGATTTTAGTCCTATATGTCGATGATATTTTATTGGCTAGTAATGATCTTGGAATGATTTACGAAACTAAGGAATATCTTAAGAACAATCTTGATATGAAAGATATGGGTGAAGCGACCTTTGTAATAGGAATAGAGATTTATCGAGATAGATCTCGATGATTACTTGGGTTATCACAGGTAGCCTATATTAAAAATGTACTTAAGAGATTTCGTATGGAAGGTTTGTAAGGCACAAAATGTACCTATGACTAAAGGTGACAGGTTTAGTAAAGAACAATGTTTAAGAAATGAAATTGAAAGGCAACAGATGGAAACTTGTCCTTATGCAGCTGCAATCGGATGTTTAATGTATGCACAAACATGCACTAGACCCGATATCAGTTTTGCAGTTGGCATGCTTAGTAGATATCAAAGTGATACGGGAATGGCACATTGGGTAGGAGTTAAGAAAGTTTTGCGATATCTTAGTGGCACAAGAAATCACATGCTCTCTTACAGAAGGTCCAATCACTTAGAAGTGGTCGGTTATTCAGATGCTGACTTCACTGGTTGCCTCGATACAAGAAAGTCGACTTCAGGATACATCTTCCTGTTAGCTGGTGGGGCAGTTTCATGGAGAAGTGCAAAACAAACTTTAGTGACTCCATCCACATTTGATGCTGAATACGTGGCATGCTTTGAAGTCACGGGTCATGCTCTATGGATGCGTGATTTTATCTCAGGACTACGTGTTATGGACACCATTTCTGAGCCTTTGAAGATTTATGGTGATAATGACGCTGCAAGAAGATTTGCTCGGAATGACAAGGTTTCCAGTAAATCAAAATTTCTGGAAGTAAAATACCTTGTACTAAAAGAAAAGGTACGAGATCGGTTAGTGTCTGTCGTTGGGATCCCGACAAGCCTTATGATAGCAGATCCTTTGACAAAGGCATTGGCGCCAAAGGACTACAAAGAGCATGTTAGAAATATGGGTCTGCTAGAATTGTCTTGTTAAAGATATGTATAGACACTGTCATATTTATCACTGAAATAAGATTTCGTATTTTCTTACTTTATTTTATTGTCACTTGTGATTGAAGTGTATAAAGTGAGAAAAATTAAAGAAAAATGACATTATTGTACCCAATAAATAGGATTGCCATGAAAATCATCCTATTTTACCCTTATTAAGGATTGTGTTAAGTTAGAATGTTAGTGAATTAATTATGGAAGGAAGCACGTCGCTCAAGACATGTAACCGCCATAGTTCTCATTGGCAAACTGACTTAATTACAAATTAAAGATTAACATAAAGGTTGAGATGGCAATCGTTATTTTAAAATGGTGATCACCAGTCAAAGTCATTTTCGAACTTAATTTTATTTAAAATATATATATATATATATTTTTATGGACATGTGGACCAAGTGGGAGAATGTTGGACCGAATAATGTGGCCCACAATGTCAATCTAAAATTTCAGTTATCCCTCTCTTTACAATTTTCCTTAAATGAGATTAATTCTTACCTTTGGTAACTGCCATCTAAGTTAATTGAGGGTTAAAAGGTATTTATTCTCTTCTTGATGGAAGAATAGAATTAGGGCCTATAAAAGGCAACCTGGGTTACTCTCTTGGCTACGATTGTTTTCTCTGCAACCATCACTTATCGGAGAAGAAAAGAAAAGGCACAAGAAAGTTGTGATTCCCCATTGAAGACCAACCTTCTGTTGGATCAGAGTTTGAAGATGGCACAATCAGGTACCATTTTACTACTCTAATGGTTTAGATTATATAATTACAGTATTATTGGATTGATTCCATAGAGGGTTTACAAACCCAAGATTTCCTAACACCCTTCCCTTATCTGGATCAAAAAGAAAGTAAATACATTTCTCACAAACCAATTCTGTTTGAATCTATTGCATATGACTCCATCGATAAAAGAGGTAAAGACACAGGACATGAAATTCTAGTAGGAGTACTGAATTCATAACAGATATATATTTTTGTTTTTTTTTTTTTTTAAGTTTAAGAGTTTTGTATTTCCAAAAAGAGATTACAAAGAACAAAAGGATGAGAGATAGCTCTAAAATCGCTTACCTACTCTCGACAATGAAAAGGTAAAGAGAGGAGTTAACCACCAAAATCCAAACCAGCAGTGAGACCACCCACAAGCCCGCCTATTAAAAACAGAAAAAGCTCAACCCGATGCACAGCCATATACGGAGGCAAAATAGATACGTTGTCACTACATTAACCGCTAGCATTGCAAATGCTCACAGCATTTGACAAGGCGACCTTGCATTTTCTCTGCCTTCCATCTTCTATTAATTTTCTCAATGAACTCTTCCACTCTCTTCCTCAATTCATCGCCGCTTTCTTCTGGGTCTCATCTTCCTCGACACTCTCCGCATTGACATGTGCCACACAATTTTCAGAATCCCGATCGTCAGATGGCGAATGATAAGAACCTCTATGATCAAAATGCAATTGCATACACCGAAGATGATGAAAGGATTGGAAAAATGCCCGAGAGAGTAATTCAACTACAGAAAGCAAAATCTTTGGGGGAAAGATAGAGAGGTTTGGTTGTTCAAAGATAGCGAGAGGCCGAGATAGAGGTACTTTGTTTCGAAAGAAAGCTGACCTTTTATATGAATCCTTTTAAAGCATCCCTCCAATTATGAAAGTGTGCGATATGTGTGTGTAGGGTTGATATTCCAGTCCACGCGACATCTTATTTATATGAATCCTTCAATAGTATGATCCTCCAAGTTGTTGACTAAGACAAATCCCAAGTTAAAAGAGTGGAATTCTACGGTAGAGCCCAATTATTAAAAATTTGAGCCGTTCAAAATGAATGCCCTCTTTGTTTGTAAGATCCTTGGATTTTACTCCAATTTTAAAAGTTGGTTTCACTATACTTTTAACCATTTTATTAAATATGATGTTATGCATTACCAATTAGTTAAATCACATTTTTAATAAAATGATCAATCTTATAGTGGTACTAACTCCTTTTGAAGTGGAATTTCAAGGTATTCTATATACGAGGAGGGCAATCATTTTGAGCATATTGGACTTTCCATTGGTGGCCCCACTGTGGTTTTCCACTCCTTCGACTCTAGATTTCTTTAGGTCAGAGCCTCAAATGATCTGAACTCCATGCATACAAGTACATGCACAAGACGTGCTTCTCATTGCTTGTTATGTACTAGCCAATGTGGTAAAGCTCGTATTATTGAAGTATCATTTCATCCAATCTGAAATCTGAATCCCCTCAGTGTCTCCTACGTGCTAATCGCAAGTAACATATGAGGAACCAAAGGCGGATCCGGGGTTTTCATTTGACGGGGGCAAATCCAATTATGTAGTTGGGCTTTTGGGGGTAAACCTTGGATTTTCATGTGAGTTTTTGAGGTGGATTTAGGAATTTTATGAGAGTTTTGAAATTGGGCCTAGAATTTTCATGAATTGGGTTCTGTAAGTGGATCCAACTCCGATGGGGTGACTGCCCCCAAAAGCATATACTTGGATCTGCCCCTTTGTGGACCCTATCATAGATCCCACCTATTGATAAATCGACTAATTTAACATGAATGTCATCTAGCTTTCTGTGATATATCATCATCTTTTACTTCAATAGGAGTTGGTCTCATGGTAATAAGTCATTTGCCCAATCTGTGACGAGTTCCTATTGAAGTTGAATTTGATGTCGCTAGAGGGGATGACTTCCATTTTGAACGATTCGAATTATCAATAGGCAAACCCCATGATGAAGTTCCATCGGATGCATGTCGGTTACAACAATCAGGGGGTCCGGATTCCATCTCATCAAGCATGGTAGGCCAAGATGAAAACTTCAGCCACCCAAAAAAGGTCATCATCATAAAAATATGAATAGGAAAAACCTCCAAACGTAACGGTGCCAATAGCAATTGTACCGTCAGTTGCTCAGGTAATTGTCCATCTATTGGGCTCTCTGGTAAAAGAATCAAACCTATTGAAAAATCCTCTTTCCACATGGAACGTTTACTTTGGAGAATCATCAATCTATAATTTCTTCCCACTCTAGAAGTGATACAAATTCAAAATACTAGTGGAATAGGGAAAGAGTAAGAAAAGACTTTGTCTAGTGAGAATAGTCAGGTCAGATGGTGAAATTACAAAGAACATAGCTAGAAACAGGCTTGAGTAGAAAAGTAGGAGATCACAAAGGGAACTTGACTTAAATAGTTGGATTAAGCCTCTAATGCCAGTGAAACATTGATAGAAGTATAATGCACAAAGCCAGTGTAGATAGGTGGGTTAAGGCTCAGCCAAGATAGCAGGTGGAATTGAGTTGAGCTGACTTTTTCACTCGGAGAAGGCCTAATATTGAAATGCTAGACAAAGCGGGCTGCCGTCATTTACTAGTTTCTACTTTATCCCCTTTGGCATTTGGTCAAAAAGAGGGTGGTTTGAGATGGCATGAAATCAAAGTCAAACATTGATCTCACTAACCCAAAGGTTTCTTCTACATGGACTTTCAAATCCAACATCCAGTTCAGCAAAAGCTGCAAAATTTTTGGCTTTTTCTTCCCCTTTTAGTCATTAGTGACTATCAACATATTTTTCTTTTTTTGAATAAAAAAAACCCAAGGAAATCCAAGCTGATTATCAAGTAGATGGGCCATACTACTCTGTCAAACAACAACCCTATTGGATAATTTTCGGAGAAAGTAAATTGGATAGCTGAGAAAGGGTCACCAAAATAAGACATCCAGAAGAGATGAGGTTGTTTAACCTAAGTAAATATTCCTAGGTTTCTAAGCAGGACCTACCAAATGAATGGTCTGGATCTCTCTTCATTATTATTATTATTATACTCTTTTGAGAGTACCTGCAAGAAAATAGTTACAGAGGGCACAAGTAAAGGAAATGCAGCTCTCAGTCTCTCCCTTCTTAACAAAATATGACATATTTAAAGAGGGTCAAGTTTCACTCCTGTTTTATAAGATTTTTCTCCAAGTTGGCCTACTATAAGATTGAACATATACTAAATATGGAAACAAAATATTACAAGAAGTTCATGTGTTCTTATTGAGAACTAATTTGATGGCGGGCCATCTCCTTTGAGTGAAAATTTAGCCACAACCATTTAGATTTTTAATAGATGAGCTCCATTGTGAATTTTCTAAATCGATTTTTTTAAGAGTTAGATTTGCGAGCTCTTTTTATGCAGTGAGATCCATTGCTGCAACATGCCTGTCATGGGTGGATGTGGACTACCCTCGACAAACCTAATCTAATCCTTTTACAATTTACATCCATGAAAATATCAATGAATCCGATTACACAAATGACACAACTAAACAGAAAAGGGGAAAATATGCATGTGACCAAATAGGCCCCATTTATGGTGGGTACATCGTTTTAACAGTTGGATTTCACAAGGGAAGTGTATGAGACCACCTTGTGTGGTCAACGTTATATTACTATTCCCTTCATTGAATTTCCTGTCATGAACAAGACAGCGCAATCCCCCCGCAATGCAACTGTTTTTCCAAGAAGCCAAACATATCTTTCATCAAGCAAGAAAGAAAAAAACATGCCTTTAGGTGCAAGTCAGGGAGGCTTCCAGTTGTTTATCTGGGCTTTCAATTGGAGTTAAGCCAAGATCTAAGCCTTTACGGAACCCGGTTATTGATAATTTCAAGCAAAAATTGTCTTTATGGAAGAAGTTGTATTTGTCTTTGTCAGGGAGAATTGTAAGGAAATTATTTTAGGCTCATTACTTGGACCACAAGTCCTTTCCTTTCTAGAAGTGTGGTCATAATAGGAATTCCGTTTTCATAGGATATATGCTACTAATTACTCAAAAACGGTTTCCTAATGAGATAGTTTCCTTAATATTCTCTACCTTGATTGACGGTTGAGATTAAATCTAAAGTAAACCTAATTGGGAATTCGGTCATCTCTCCACCTATAAAATAAAGTCTTTTGACCATCACAAAGGCTACACACAAAAAAAAAAAACCCTCAATACATTAAGGTTTATAGGCAAGGAGAGAGAAACCGAAACCATTCACCCAGCCTCTTCTTCGACGGATCTCAACAACAGCGCCAGACAGTAGGATCGAAAAGCTCTCTGCATCAGGATGTCTGTAGGTACTCTTCAACTTATTTAAAATTGAATTTTATATGTGATTATCATGTTGTTCTCGATCTTAGGGTTCATGTTAATAATGGTATAACAAGAATCACCCTTATTAAAGCATGCATTCTGGTCTTCCTATATGCTTCGTGTCTCTCTTCAGAAAAAAAAAAAAAACATCTTTCATGAACATTTCAAAAGCAATCGAGAAATAGAGACCATTTTCCAGAAAGTAAAGATTTAAGGATCCTGTGATAGTCCTCTACAAGGCAAAGCAAAACGTTTGAAGGGACTTATGGTGGTGGATAATCCAAATCATGGCTCCAGTGGCCCACAGCTGAGGTGAGGTTGCAGATCCAACTAAATGTACATTTGATCATAAATCTCCCATATTCCACATCCATTAGGTGAAATCAGACTCTGATGATTTTGCTATCGTCACTGGTGTTGTTGGGCGTGTGAATGGAAGTACAATCTTGGGTTACCTCAAAAGTATGGTTGTTTTCCATGACTACCTTAATAAGTTTCAAGCTTGAGACGAAAAGCGCATATAGCACGGAATGCCACATTCAATTACAAAAGGTCCTGGCAAAGATTCCGGATACCTCTGAGGCTCACACTCTCAAAGAAATTCATGAGGCTCTTCGATGGGGCTCGCTCACATAGAAAAAGTAAATCTAAATGCATAAAAATGCATTTCCTCTTTTAAGTCCTTTAGACAAATTTTACTCTAATAGGATTTGAGTTCTCTATAAGATGTATCACATATATAACATGTGAGTAAAGTTATTCACCGATATTAGTTATGATGAATCTAACAGCAGATTCAACTATGATAGGAGTGAGATTTGACTGGATAAGAGGAGACATTTATGTTATGCCGTTTAGATTTTTATGGGTGTGTCACCAAGAAGACTCACGAATTTATTTGTGAGTCCGAGCTCAGAGACTCTTTGCCGGCAAAAATGCACCCCAATTGCTGGGAAGCCTACATTGTTTTGAAAATTATTGGAGATTGTGTGTTGCAAGCCTATAGGAATCGTCTAAAATCCCACCATACGACTTTGTTAACTTTCTCAGTAAGTAGCTTTCTGTTTTAACACATTTCCTTCATTAATTTAAGCTTCCGATTGTTGGGTATATAAGGCCAATCAATGCACCATGATTATTAAGTAGCCAAAAAGCCATGAAGCCTACAAAGTTTTTCACGTCTCCATTTCTCCCTCTATGTCTGGCTTTGATCTGTTTTCTGTTTCCTTCAATCTCTCAACAGCATAATACACTTGTGTGTTCTGTCCAAGATTTGATCATCAAGGCCAAGTCTAGTCCTTCCTTCATGTTTTGGACTTGTAATTTGATCATTGTTGCTATTCTATTGGGCAGCCGGGAACCATCTTATGGAGAATCAGATGTGCCCACTTTCCTCCCATTTTATGAAGTGTCCCTCCCAACCACCAACCAAGAGATGGAGAAAGGAGAGGACTCTGATGATCTTGTTGATGAGTATGATGTTCATGTTGATGATGATGGCTATAATGAAGATGATAACGGCAATGGCGATGACGACGACGACAACAACGATGACGACGATGATGATGAGCTGAGGAAGAGAGCTGATGAATTCATAGCCAAGATTACCAAGGGTTGGCAGCAAGAGAAACTGAAAGAGAAGGCCATACTAATGTGGCACTAGAAAAAAATGAGATCAGCATTCTTATGCGCTATAATCGTCATCAACAATGAAGTTTATATAATCTATCTATTTGGGGTTGGCTTAGATTTTTACCAAAGTTCAAACCCTGGTATTTCTTGATACGGGAGAGTATGTAACCACTAAATTATCCTGTGTTTCTTGTGTTTATAGATCCGTAGTCTTTTTCATTCTAGTTTCTGTTGTGATCACTTGATGGCCATGGGAAGGGAGCAAAGTCCCAATTTACTTGCACATGTTCTTAAAAGCATAAATGGCTGAAATATTAAAAACTCATCCCTCCTTTTGTACAAAAGGGTTAGACACTGTAGGCTTATCTTGCCTAACCAATCAGCCAACTTGGCCCAGTATCACTTTTTTTTTTGAAAGTACCAAGCCTCAATCACTATGTTTGGAATAATGGTTGACCAGTTTATCACCAAATGAAAGAATTGAGTTGGTATATAGTTCAAACTATATTTGGTTCAACTAGATACTGTCATCTACACAGGTTTCAATACAGTAAATGGTGTTCTGATCTGGTGAAAAGCACTCAATACAGAACTAGAAACTTAATATTTCTACATTTCTTTCGTGAGCAATGCCACTAACTTTAAAAAATTAAAACTGAAAGAAAGAGGTTGCATAAACTATTTGTGTTCCTACAGTTTAGTGGGAGAATTTTTCCATGCTACTGTTCTTAGTCTTTCTTCTCTGAGAAGTCAATAGAAATGTTTGTTTTCAATGTTACGACCTTGCAAACGCGTTAGGTGTGCCTGTAGTTTAGTTTTCTGGTTAGGTATGCTACTAGAGATGATGATTAGGGTAAGAGAAGAGTATTTTGTAAACACCCTATAATTTATTAAATATCAGGACTTGTTTCTTCTAAAAAAAATATTAATTTTGAACTCATGATAAACCTCCATGTATGTTCATGTTTAGAATTGGTTTAGCAATCTTAAACCATTTATTACTAACTTAAGCAAACTCAACATGAAATCGCCAAACAACTGAACTCAATAAAATTTCAATAGTAATACTTAATAGCTCATTTGTTTGCATGGAATTGAACTTCTTTGAGTTTTAAGAAATGTAATTCTAATAGTAGTTGGAATTGAAGGAACAAAGTGGAAAATCCTTAAATGGCGATCAAATGATCTTTCCTTTGATTAAGGGGAGATGGGAGAACCCCAAGCACTACCTCAGTTAGTCGAATTCTAGGAAATTTGAGGTCTCATCTATATCTCAACATTAAGTCCTTCACCCCAGACCTCTTTAATAATCTTTTTTTACAACTTGCAATACACTAAATTCTTTGGGATTCATGTCCATGCAAACAAATAGACTCTTACTATTTTGATCAAGATTTGATTGAATTAGTCTTAACTAGATTTGGATTTTTTTTTTAATGTTGACATTGACTCGTATTAGGTGAGCTTTAGATTTGGATTGGGTTTTCAAGCTCTTAAACAATGATTAAACCAGCATAAACCATTTCCTAATGCAATTGATTGACTTGGGAAAGACTTACAATCTATTTAAGTCAGCGTTTACCCAGAATAAAATGCCTTATTGTCTCGTTACCTAACCAGAAAGGTGAAGGGCCCAACCATTTAGTTGTATCTTTAAACCATGAGATTGTGACCAGATGATAGTAAATTCGTATATTGAGCCAACTATTTAATCTAAAGCCCCTAACGTCAGACGACTACAAATATATAGGCAATATAAAAAATTTCACTTTAAATTGGGAGTGTGAACTATCATTAGTTAGAGCTATAATACATGATTAATTGCTAAGATTGAGTCTTCACATGTGACAAACTCAAGGCCAGTTTCTTTACTAGAATTCAAGGAATTCCTATTTGGAGAATTTCTGAATTCTCCTAACATGGTGGAATTCTTGAATCCTTTCTTGTACTTGTGCATCCACAAATTCCACCGAAAAGGAAAGAGAGTGGAATGCCAAGAATTTGAAAGGTCATTTGGGGCCTATTTCTTTACAAGAATTCATAAGATTCTTGTCCGGAGAATTTCAAATTCTCTAAAGTTAATCCCTGCAGGGCGTGTTTGGCACTTAACTAAGTTAAAGTGAAGTGAAGTGAATCCAAATAAGAATTGACAAGGGTCATATCAGAAGTACACAATTTCAACATTCCCTCCATCTTTTTCAAAAAAAAGAAAAAAAAAACAACCTCCTTTTTCCACTAAAAGACAAAAAAAAAAAAAAAAAAAAAAAACCTCCACTTTTCTATACAAAAAGTCAAAAAGATTTTATATCAAACAACTAAAAACAAAACATCATCTAACACCTTATATTTTATTCTCTCTTGATTTGATACTTCACCTCACCATACTTCAATTCACCACACATCCAAACAGGCCCTGAGGTGAGATTTCTAAATACTCCTCGTAGGTGGAGCATTTAAAATTCCAACAAAATGCAAAAAGATTGAAATTTCAGGAATTCCAAAAGGTCATGTGACACTTTTTAAGTCGTTGAAATATGAAATTCTAGTAAAAGAAACATGGAATTTCAAATGCAAAGGACAAGCCATCACATCATGTTAAAAAAAAACCCTAATAAGTCAAATTCTTATTAGAAATTCTAGCAAAAAAACACATCCTTGAAACCTTTTAAGTGGCCGAGATCTTAGAAATCTTGTGAAGAAATATGGCATTTGTAAATGCCAAACGAACAAATCATCACATCATGCCAAAAAAAAACCCCAAGACATCAAATTCTCATAAGAAGTTATAGTAAAGAAGAAGAATTCCTATTGGAATTTGTGATTTTGAGAATTCAACCACAATGATGAGATGGTTGTTCGTTTCTAGATGCATGCCTTTTTTTCCGTTAGAATTTTAAATTCCGGCCACTTAAAAAGTTAGGAATAACCTTAAAAATTCTTAGAATTACAATTTTATTGTCATTTTGAATGCTCTAGTGGAGAGGAAGATTCATAAATTTCTTTTTGGAGAACTTACTAGTTCCTAGGCATGAATTCTTGGACTTACACTCTAATTGGAATGAGTTTGGGATGAGTTAGGGACAGGGCGCATGTGTCATGAATGCATTTATTGATCATATGCCGGGCAGGCTCACTGCTCTGTTTCTTCTTCTTTTCTTCTTTCTGCTTCATTTCCTCTCTTTCTATAGTGAAAACCAAACCTCTGTTCATCATATCCCATTCCCTCATCTGGATCAAAAGGAAAAGTGAATACATTTCTCACAAACAAATTCTGTTTGAATCTATTACATACGACTCCCGCAATAAAGGGGTGAAGACCCAGAACATGAAAATCTAATAGGACTGATTATATAACAAATATGCTGTTACTACACTAACTGCTATAGCACTGAAAATGTTCACATGGTCAGTTGTTGTACAAAGCCACCTTGCATCTTCTCTGCCTTCCATCTTCTATTAATTTTCTCAATGAACTCTTCCACTCTCCTCCTCAATTCGTCGTCGCTTTCTTCAGCGCAATCGTTGGGGTGGTCACTGTTGTCTTCGTCTCTTCCTGTTTCGCCTTCCTCGACACTCTCGGAAGCGACATTTGCCACACAAATTTCTGCATTTTGATCATCAGATGGAGAAACTGACTTTGACCCACTAATTATAAGAACCGCTATGATCAGATTGCATAGACAGAAGATGATGAAAGGGTTGGAAGATGCTCGAGAGAGCAATTCAACTGTAGAAAGCAGCATCTTTGGGGAAAGAGAGAGTGGGTTGGTTGTTCAAGATAGAGCAGAAGGCAGATATGGGGGTACTTTGTTTGTTGAAAGGAGCTGACCCTTTTAAAGCATACCTCTAAGTATGAAAGTGTGTCGAGGAAGCAGTTATTCATATCAGAGAGAGAGAGAGAGAAAAGTAGGATGAAACCTTTGTGATGCTTGCAATAATATATTCTCTTGATGTGATTTCCCCCTCTAATAGAAAATGCATTGGGGTCATGTCACAAGTCTCATAAGAAATTGGGAAGCAATTTCACAGAGGTCCACGCGATGTCTCATTAACTTACTTATACAATCATATTCCTAGGACTTAGGTATGCACCCGTTTGTTTGGGTATTTTCTAACTTTTCTAGTAACGAAAGGAAAAAAAAAATGCTGAATTGATAATATTAATTCATACAACTAGCTCTGTGGAATGTCACTTTTGGCATACTGGATTTTTAGAATTTTAATTTCCAAAATGTTACAATGTGCCTGAGCATTGGTAAAGTCGGGGATAAAACCCCTAAAATTGAAAATTTTCAGAATTTCTGAATATAAAATGGTCCTGGATGGATTTAAAAACAAATTACATATGCACACTCCTCTAAGCTTTTGACCAACTTTGAGTTGAATGGGTGAAACTCTATAGTGGGACCTGTCTATTGAAAATTCAAGTCATTCAAAGTAAGCACCCTCTCTATTTGTAGGGTGTCCCAAGATTTAACTTCATTTGGAGTTGGTCTCACCATAGGATTGACCATTTATTAAAATAATTTTATGCATTTAGTTGTATTAAACCAATTGATCAATCTCATAGTGGTATCAACTCTATTTAGGATATTCCATATAGGGAGAAGGAAGCCATTTTGAGTGGCTTGAATATTCAATTGGTGGCCCCCCACAATGGAATTCCAATCCGATCTAAGTCAAAGCCTCGAAGGATCCCGACTCCTTTAGATATTTAAGCACACATGCAAGGCACTTATCGTGTAGTGCCCAATGTATTGGCCAATGTGGTAAAGATGGTATTCTCAAAGATCATCCATCGAGCCCAGATAGCCATGTGTCTTCGTCATGCTTCTTGTGAGTGCATGTGTAGAGGCCCACCCCAGACCTATTGATAATTTCAACTTTTCAACATGAGTGCCATGCCATCTCCTCATGTTTACTTTGATATGAATTCACCCCACCATACGATTGAGCACATTACTGATAACGTGTTCAATATACATGAATGTGCTAATCACATTATCACCCATGTGGTCAATCTTAGGTGGCCCAATTCGTATTGAAGTAAACTTAGTGATATATCATTCGAGGGAAAAGCATTTATTTTGAACCATTTTGAGTTATAAATAGGCGAGTCTCACAATGTAGTTTGATCCATATCATTAATCATTAATCATTCACAGTATGCATGTGGAAATCATCAGGGGATCCGGTCACCATCTCATTCGGCATGGAAGTCAAGCCAGCCCAGACATCTGGTGGGCCAAGATAAGAAAAACAACTATTTCTTTTGTTTGCAGTCATGTTTCTCCTACACTCCCAGAAAACGTCCGAACATCATGGACAGGAAAAAGGAAAACCTATTTGTACGGTCACGCGCTCAGGTTTGTCCATGTACCGGGGCTCTCCGCGGTATAAGAATCAAAGCCATTGAACAAGAGCTTCCTTCATTGAACAAACCCTCTTTCCACATCTAACCTTGACTTTGTAGAATCATCAATCTATAATTTCTTGCCACCGATGATGGCTATTGAAATGCTAGAAAAGCAGGCTGTCGTCTTTTACTAGCTTCTAACAGCCAAAACAAATGGTGAAAAAGGATGAAGTCGACCTATTCTATTTGTTTCCGTAGAATTGATCTCACTAAACCAAAGGTTTCCTCAACATGGACTCTCCAAACCAAGTTTGGTTAAAGCTGTGTTAGTGGCCTTTTCTTTCCTTTCTAGTTATTAGTGACTACCAACATATTTTTCTTTAAAAACAATTCAAACTGATCATGGAGTAGATTTTATATTGGATGGGCCATACCCCTCTGCCAAACACCCACCCCCCTAATGAATAGATTACTTTTGGGATAACTTTTGGAGAAAGTAAAATGGATGGCTGAGAAAAGGTCACCAAAATAGAACCTCCCAATGAAGAGCTACGGTTGTTTAACCATTGTAATTTATGGTTTCAACACAGGACCTACCAAAAATGAATGGCCTGAATCTCCTATGCTCTTGCTCATTGTTTTTTCTTGCCTGTACAATTATAATAGCAGATGAGAGAAGAAAAGGAAATGCACCTTTCCCAGGCTCTCTTTTTTTTTTTATCAAAGTAGTACATATTTAAACAGGGCCAAGTTTTACTATGTATTTTTTTTTGGGGGGGGTAAGGTTTTGCTCCAATAAGAGTTAGCCTGCCATAAGACTGATCATATACAAATATGTGAATAAAATATTACAAAAATATTTAGGTAAATAGTAAAAGCAGAAATCTATATCAGAAGCGGCAGCAAGGGTGAAAAGATGAGCCTCTTCTCTAATTAGCCGTTCACCGATTTAAAAGTGGGAGTTAAGTTCTTTGATCATATCAATGTTTGAATTGATTTTTGTTCACGAGCACCACACCAGATCTTTGAAACAAAATTATGTGAGCATTGAAGAGGAAAAAGTTCTCTTTCCAGTTGATCAATGCTGGTTTTACATGGCCCGGTCTCTTCATTTAACAGAATGTGAAAATGCTTATAGTTGAAAGGCGTGCTGTTGTCACCAGATCTAATGACAAAAGGCATATGATTTTGAATGCAACTAGAAAAAAAAAAAATGCACACAGTTACTTACTAGAAACATTATCTTTTGTCTTATTCAAGTTAAAAAGAAGTCTGATAAAGGTTAAGTAACAACAAAATAGGCATCATATCGACTACCAACTTGCATATGGCAGAATTACGTAGCTTCATAGCTTCCAAGTCTCATGCAAGAGGATTTAAGCTCTTAACATTGAATAGAAATTTAGGCAGGCTTCTCATAGGAGTTCTGATCTCTAAACTCAGCAATGCGACTCCGAATCATTTCAGCCACATGAGGTTGCACGAACATGTGTGTGTTGTCCAACATGTGTACTATGAATTTCTGAGAGGCGGGCAGTGAAGCATTGAGACTGACAATGAACTGTGCCATTGGGATGTCACTGCAAATCATCACAAGCTAATTAGGCTAACAGAAGAAATGAACTGACATACTGTTGATCTCAAGAAAACAATGGTAATGCATCATATACTTACCATGAGATAAACAGACCTTTAATGGCATTAACCATCTTGTGCTGGCAATCTGAGCCTCTGTCCTAGACAAAACCTATACCACCCACTGACAACATGTTGAAAATTGCATATTAACATAAGAAATAATCCACGAAAAAAAAATCAGATAACCGTTACATGTGAAGGTTTCAAATTGAATTATATGAAATAAAAAAAAAAGATATTATTGTTATCGTCATTATTAACAAAAATAGTGCATTGTTATTGTACAGGGGCCTTGTCAATTCACCCTTGTTTTTTTATGAAGTAACAAAAGTTTATTGACTGATTGACAATAACAACTAACAAGTATATAACAGGGACAGAAGTACGATCACCAAACAAGATGCTGACAGACAGAAAACGATTAAGCCACTATTGCATGTCAATTAGGAGTGGCCCAATAGGTAGACTATATAGACTTAGTGACCCAGATTTTGATAGGGAACCCTCTTCATTTGAATAATTCAAAGTATGAAGAATAAACCAAATTTTGCTAGGGAATCTTCTTCATTTGAACAATCCAAGAGTATCAAGGAAAAAAGGTTCAAATGAATTTCTTAATCCTCTGCTTACCACTGGCTCACTGAAAAGACAAGTGACTAGAGACGTCAGACTAAAAGATTCCCAACCTTCCCTCACTGCCCAAATTTGAACTCTGTTTAAATCCCACAACCCCTACCAAGTCAAATCCCCTTTACTTTCTGGATACTCTTCTAATTTCAGATCCATAACCCCTTTTATTTAAACCATATTTATACAAATCAAGCTCATTTTCTACCATGAAGGTCACCGCACAAGTCAGTCAAATGGTTGCAATTAGAATGAGATTTTCACTTGATAAAGAATCTTTATGAATGTGCAATGGCACAAACCAGTATATATATGTATTACGTATATTCTTAAGCTTGCACCTCAGCATTGAATAACAGCAAAAAAACACTGCAGAAAACTAGTCGGCACGCTTAAAGAAAGATGAATCGGTAATAAAAAGGCATAGAAAACAGTAGTTCTAATCTTCAAGATTTTAGTTTCAAGTGTAGGGAACATCCAGAAATGTGGAGAGCACGCATTTGAAACGGAATAACATCACTAGAATTCACTACCAAAACACATCATAATAAATTCATGGTTTGTTACATTTACACAAAATCACAACGGAATGAATGAATCTAAACTGGGTTAGTATTTATAATGGCAGCAAAGAAAAATGGAAACAGTTTTCCTACTCCATGCTGATTGCCGACAATCAGTAGAGTTTAAAGTTTCAGTCTGAAATGAATGCAGCAAACAATGTGTTCGAAACACTGAAAACACAACAGATATAAAGATGATGGATACAAACCATAAACATCAAGAAAAATTCCATCAATTTTGATAATTTGACTCCTTTGCTGACTAAGGATAATAGAATCTCCCAAGAAGCTTTATATATTTTCTACCTATCCACATCAGAACAAAAGTTCCTCTAATTTACTGCACTGAAAGGATGATCAAACAGTAAGCACCTCAAATTTAGACAGTCATGGGACTCCTACAAGAAGTCACACTAGCCACAGAAAATTTGCAACTGTGCTGTTATACACCATTATCCAAGAAAAGGAACTCAGAGTCCTGGGGCTGGGTCGCCTCCTGAAAGCACATGGACCCAAGAAGTGTACATCTATGTTTTAAGTGTCCCAAGGAAAGGTCCACACACTTCTCCATCAAATGGGAGCTAGTTTGAGAAACAAAACAAGACCCACATACTAAAAATGGACCGGATAACCTACCTTAGTTTGAAAACCCAGATTAATAACTCCCACAACTCGGCTTCTTGCACAACCTAAATGCACAAAATACACACACACACAAAAGTATCAATTTTTCTGATTTCAATTCCCATGCCGATGGATTCGGAAGATAGAATAAAAACCCATTTCCGAAACTCAAAGAAACATTTGATCGAACAGGTTGTGTGTGCGGGTAACGACAACAAATAAAGAATGCCCGCAACCCGATTCTCATCCATTCTTTCATTTCTTTTATAACTTTTGAAGAAGAATTGGAGGGGTGATTGGTTTTTTTCCGGTTTTCACAATTTCATCCGTGCGAGGCTTTTCAGGCGAAAGATTAGAGAAAAGATAGGGTGGAGAGCGAAGGAGAAATCTCATACCTATTAAGAGGTCGACCAAAGCCTCGTCCAAGAGAGGGGGTGATGAGCCCAGAGAGATTGAGACTTTCATAGAGATGTAGTGGTCCTAATGCACACTGTCAATACTTGAAGGAATTGTAGTGGGTCCTAATACACATGATTAAGGATTAAGATAATTCATTGGAATTGAATTTTTTAACCAATTCAGCCCATCAGTAGACATTTGTAATTGTATCCCATAATCTTTCTTTTATTGCATGAATCTAGGTGGGTTCCAAGATTAGTTGATCTTATCTTAACTCATGTTATCATAGATTATGAAGTTTGTACAAGTAGTCAGTCATACACCATGGTCTAATGACTCAAATTATTAAATGGCAGATTTCATTTCGATGATGTGAACGCTGAATAGATTTGACGACATGGGTATGCCACTCCTACATTTATGGGCTAGCTTGGGTCCCAGCCCCCTTTGCTAGGGTCCCAAAATAAAAGAATAAATTTAATAGTTTTAATAGAACAACTACATGATATTATAACTTATAGGGACTATATTTTGGTTGTAGTAAAAGAAAAAGGATTCTAGTCCTATCCAATTTTTTTTAGACTTGTTTTTTAGTTAAAGAATCTATATCATGACCGGTCACAAGCCATGACATCAATTTTCATGGATTGATTACAATGACGACCGCAATTTTGAACCATACTCTTCGTTCTTCAAGCACATCTTCATCGCATTAATAACAAATAAAACTTTCACATGATACACACAATAAAAGTAAATAAAAAGAAGACGTAATTTGGTGAAAGTTGACTTCCTTTGTCAAGAAGAGGACGCTAATTTCCAGCAACGAGCAGACCAGACAGCATCTAGTTCATGCGACACACCTAGATGTGTGCCTCTCTGCTCCAGCAAGTCTCCATAGTCACCTTACTATGAAGTTGCAAGTGCTTGAAAGGTTTCCTCCTACTGTTTAGTAGATTGTATCTATTCTCATCTTCCAACACTACATGAGTACAAAGGATGCACACACACTGATCAAAGGTGGACTATGATGGGATAACTTTAGGGGAGAAATTCTCGTGATTCGAGTATGGCCAGTCGGCCAGCCACGCCCCAATAATTATCATGTAGAAAGACCCGGCCACTTGCCTCATTAAAGCATGGAATCATATATTGGCCATCAACTAGAATCAGAACGGTTGTGATTGTATGCATGTAACTATCTTTTTCACCCAACTGGGTGTGTACTTCAATAGCCTTGTAAAATGTCCAACGAACAATGACCAATGAAGCTATTTTAGGTGGACTAAATCTAAAAATAAAAACAATCCTATCAATAATGGCTTTTCAATTCTAAATGGATTCAATTGAAGACCGCAATCACCATCAATCAGAGGCAAGACCCAATAAATACAAGACAGTCCCAACACCAACCATCAATAAGGGACATCCAGGTATCAATATTAAGATACAAAAAGTTGAACACATTCTCAGTCGTCTCTAGCTAACACGAGCTCCATGACGGAAAGGAAAAAAAAAAGACGAGTTTCTATAGCCCACGTCGCATGAAGAATTAAGCTTCTTAATGATTAACGGTTATGTTACAAATGCAGAACTGCCTAAACTGACATGTATATTGCTCTCTTCCTGCCTTGTCGTATGTATAATACAGTGGCGCCTGAAAATACAGAACCTGACCTGCTTTCTTCATTTCCATCCAAACGGTCCTATTGCAAGATTGTTCTCGCGACATTGAGACCACATTGAATAAGTTCTATCTCCTTCTGATACCTCTTTAGCTTATCAATGTCCTGCAGCATGAAAGAAAATTACCATTGGTAAGATGATATTGTGTTAATTTCCAAAAGAACAGTACGATCCCAAGATGCATCTCGTCCAAGGAATATGAATCAGTACCAGAAGGATACATGTAAATATGAGAGCCATATATTTGGTTAATCAAACTATAGAATTTTATAGACCTAATTGTTTATACTTTACAGAGCATACAGCATGAGCTTACACAGATTTGACCATCCAAATTCCATCAATATGCATGCTACCAAAAGGAAATTAGACATTGGAAAGGTCCATATTTTGATGTGAAGAAAGGGCCAAATAATAGATAGCTGGGATCATTTAATTCGTATCGTTTGGGGTATCTTCCATGCATATTAGGCCCATCACCATTAGACAAATGCCCCAAATATGCACTGTATATGTTTTTGTTCTGTGAGAATGTTAAAATACAAAATAAAATAAAATAAATCTCAGTGCCTAATAGGTGTCCCTCACTGAGGCTTAATATATTTCCTTTGGAACATAAATAGAGGGAACTACAGTGTGACCTTCTGGGTTTCTGCTGATATGGGTGAAGGCTGTGAAGCTGCCTGGCCCCAAAGCTTCAGCCCTGCAAAACTGCTATTCTTTGGTTGATCTGCAACCTTACTTTCTTCTAGAGACTGCAGCACCTCCTTAAAATGCTTGCTTGCATCAGCAAACCAATGCAGTCCATCAAATGATTTTTCTTGCCCTGTAACCTGCAACAATCATCACCTTAAAATTCTATCGTTTCACATGAGAGACATCGTCACACCAATGGTACAGTATTTCCAAAAAGGAGTGGTCAAATTAAATTCCAATGAGTTCTAGTCAGACATGAAATGCTATCTAAGGCAGTTAAGCAGCTTCCACAAATGCACAGACCATACAGACAAAGGATACTGCCTTTCCTAGAAACCAAATGAAAGAAGAAATGGAATACATATGGAATTTATGAAAATAAAATAAAATCAGTGTGGATAAAAAAGTAATGAGCGATTTACAAATGCCGAATCATATATGAAGCAGATTTCATAAATATACCTTGAGAATATAAGCAACACCCATCATGAAACCATCTTCAGTAAAAGTCTGGTTTCCAGAATCATGGCCTCTCCACATCTTTTCCTTCCTATGAATTTTACAATCTGTTAAACTGATTATAAGTGCTGGAATCAAGAGGAAAAATTCCCTAAGGTGGACATATTTATCGCTCTGGAGCTCCTATAAACAAACACGTTATATTAGACATCATTACCAGAATAAAGATGCACAATAAAGTAAGATTAAAAATAAGACAAATAAGAAGAATACATTGATATATACAGAGAAGTCCGGCTATTCCATTTTATTCTCACAAATATTGTTCACAAAGAACAGCACTGGAACCATATAATTATAAATAAATAAAAGGAACATCACTGGAGCACTTTTTAACAGTCAGAGTACATAAACAATTATGTGTACTAGCTTAAAACATGTGCATGTTTCATGTATTAAGCCATCAAACATACAAAAATAAACGACAATAACAAATTGACCCACTTCTTAGAAGGGAATCAATTCCAAATCTTACCTGCTCGAATAAAGGTGGATGAAAGAATCATTCCACCCTATCATAATTTGGACTGTTTTATAACCCAACAGTGTGAGAAACAGATGCAACAAGGGTGTATTAGCATTCAGCAACAAGAATTTCTAACAAATTGCCTAAACCTAGGTGTGGAGGATGAGTTTTGGGGCATAGGAGGAAAAGAAATATACAAGCAAAGTAGGAAAACTTAAGTTCTAGCAAATGAAGAAAAATAGCATGCATGAATCATAAGAAGAGCAAGTTATATCAAATTTATATCATGAAAAATTTCTCCCCTAAAGACGGAAGGTACTGCATCAACCAACAAAGCAAATAACAATTTTTTGGAGACGATGATGATAATATAGAAAACTACAAATAAGACAAGTTGCAAACTGGTAATGAGAAATTAGGGGAAAACAGTTAAAATTACCACTGTAAAGACGCTTATAAGAAAGGAAAAATAGTTGTTAAGCTCCTCAGATTGCTTCTTTTTCTGTGTTGCAATGTCCATCATCCTTCCTGCTGTAACCATTTCATCTCCAGAACCAAGCTTCTTAGAAGCTTCTGTATAACTACTTGCGCTTTTAGACCTGTATATAAAACTACAATTCGCCAGAAAAATAAATAAAAATTATTATATGTACAAAAAACTATTGGATCATTGTTTGCAAAAATATTGAATTGTTAACAATATTGCAAATTTTTTGCAACATAATTGGATGAACTCATACCGAGATATGCTAGAGGCATGACGTGAATCACCAGCTCGTAGACTCCTTACCAACCCTAAAACATTACCAATTTCAGAGAGGACACAATGTAGCTGTTCTAACATTCTCAATTCGTGATCACCAAATGAAAGATTTCCTGCGGCTAAGATAGACCGATCTGCTTGTACAATAGGATGCCTTCTGATTGCTTCTTTATCATTCGGCTGGGGGCAAAAAAATAAATCAGTCGAAAAGAAAAAAATTTGCTTTCCCTTGAGAACTATGAAACAAAGCATAAGGTATCAACTTGGTCTAGGGCAAGCCAGACCAAACATGGCAAGATCCGCATCAAAAAGAAAAAAAAAACCACCATATCAGGCTATATGTGGGATCAATGTTTTAAAACAGGCTGGATATATGTGGGGTCGTGGTTTTTAAGCTCCTTCCCTCCCTCATACACGGTCAGTTTTCTTACCACCATGGAGATCCCCTTTTCCTCTCATGATTACAAACATCTCTCCCTCCATTACCTCCCTTCCCTCATCTTGATCACATAGACCTCTACTTATAAACCAACAAACAAGAAAGCTAGGACCTAATCTTGAAGCTATAGAAAGCGAACACAATCCCTCTTCAGTCCCTCAAGTTGAAGCGAGGTATGTCTCTATCAATGTTCTCAGCCTCCTCTTCCTATTTCTTTCAGTTTTACCTTAGGGCTTTTCTCTTCTTTTTATCTGTCACAGAAGGTATTGTGGGTTGGGATGGAGAACTGGTATGTCCACTTACGTGTGCAACTCAACCTGGACAGGTTTTGTGTCAGCCAAACCTGACGTAAAATCTAGAAAGGCAACATCAAAACAAACCAAATCAGACTTCAACCCAACTTGACTCAACCAAAGCTATAGAACAGCCCATGGAATCAAACTTTGCCTGAATTGAACCATTTTAAACCCACCCAAACCTAACCCTGCCTTGTCATCTTAATTTCCAAGCCTATAGCTCAACCAGAATCTGAAAATGCCGAAACAGAATATAGGTTTGCTTCGGTCAGGTTAGTCAGCTTCAAGTCAGACCTGGTCCAATTTGCACCCCCATATCCATTCAAGATTCATGGTTTCATATAGATGCATCTATTCTTCAGTATCCATGTGCTATTAGGGTGCATTTGTGCAAAGAGAGGAATCTGCAGTAGAGGGAAATTGTTCTCTTTTCACTTGCAGCCCCTTTTGCGATTGTTTGGTGCGACATGTTTTCCTCGTGGAAAAGAAAAAAAATGAACTGATTTTTCTCAGTAGAGAGGATTATAACCAATAAAAGAGAATCAGTGTAGCTATCAAACCATATCTGACCTTTCCTTCTTGACTCTTCTATTATTTCTCATCACAAAAAAGAGCATTATTTTCATCAAGACGTATTTATCATCTTATTGATAAGAACAAAAGGTCATTTGACTTTGAACAAGCTTATGCAGAACTATTTAACAATTTATATAGGTGATGATACCCATTCCATTTTCAATAACCACTAGCCTAATCATATGATGATTGACCTCTAAGATAGGTACATCAAATAAAGAATTCAGAAATATAATGAGATAAGTGCAAACCTTCCAGAAATTAACTTTGTTCATTGAATGAGATCTGACACAATTATCTTGGAGAAGCTCAGATAAGAATGCAGTCTTCTCAGTTAGAAACCTGAAGAAAGAACTTATAGCAACAGAGATTATTCCTTGACCATGGGAGGCCACTGAAGAGGTAACATGTTCCACTCCAAAAACTCTCAAGTTCTTCTTGCCTTGAACAGTAGAAATTTTCTCAATGAAAACCTGAAAATAGTTTTGAAAAAAAAAAAAAAAAGCTCAGAGAGAGGGGGAGAGAGAGTGTTCCCATACTAAATCATTACAGAAAGTGTGTTCAGATTTAAGATTATACACCAAATAAATCAAGAAAAACTAGCTGACTTTCAAATCAATGGAACAATAGGTTTTGTCTTAATCATAATTGCCAAATTTATGATGTTAAAGAGACATGTTGCCAAAATATTTGAAGATATGAAACTGAATACCTGGTTTCAATTAAGAACACAATCTATTACCTGGTTATACATGTTATACAAGTATCCCGCAGCAAACTTTGGTAGATTTTGTATAATTTCATGGATATTAATGCCATGATCCAAAGACTGCTCAGGAAGATGAATGTCATCCAGCACCAGACCATATTTCATCTCGGCCAGTTGCCTCATTTCTGAGTACGTCTGAATTAGAACATGCCAGGATCAGAGACAAATATAGATAACACACAGATATTACCCAAAAGTCTTTCAAACATCATAGATGATTAAGTTAACTACATAACAGAAAACTGTTAGGACTAAAAGAAAAGACGAAGCAGATGCCTCAGAACAATTTTGAGGTGTACACTTAAATTTCAAGCATTGCCGATGTTTAGGTGTAATGTTAGTTGCCTCTTTTTTTCTTTTTATAACAATGTTAGTTGCCTATTCTATGAATATAAGCAAAATTTTAGAACGAGATAATGGATGGACCTTCACCTTCCAGTTATAGGATGACATAGCAGTGTGATTGTAAAAGGCATAGTTCAAATAGTTCTCAACCTGCAACTTTATATCAATACACTTGAAAGGAAGTCTTAAAGGTTTCAACTGTAGGTACCAAGAGAGATTGCGCACACCAGTCTGATGGAAAACTCCAAATTATTATCACAGTCAAATGAAGAAATCAGAGAAACTAAGACTGAAGTCTGAAGACCAAAAGACAAAATCAGATGATGAGAGAACCTTTGTCGGATTTACATGCACAGATCCTTTTAAATGAGTAGAATGAACATGGAGACGGAGATCTGTCTCAATGTCTCTACAGAGAGGACTAATAATTTCCTGCATTTTCAAATGAAAATAGTGTATGAAGACCTAGATCATGCTCCACATCCATATCAAATGGAATCATAAAGAGATTGGCAACTTCGGGGAGGAAAATTCCTTCCAATGACAAGCTGATAAACAGAAAGTCAAACAGTGAGCTATTCAGCCAGTAAGAAAGTTAAATATGAAGCCTACATGTTTCACAGCATTCTCTATTTCCTCTTCATGTGACTGTAGGGTAAATTTGCCCACATGACCCTGTCTGAGAAGCCACAGCCCATCACAAAATGCATCAACTAGGTACCTAATAATCATAAACCAACACATCATATAACCATCACTCCATTCTTACTGTATGTGTTCGGTTTGCATTAAGAAACCTGCTTTCAGCAGATTAAACCCAATAATGCGAAAAATGAACACTCTAAGGATATTCACTGCTAAGCAGACTTACTGCAACCATGAGAATTTGTCAACATCCATATAAACCATGGAAAACCAAGTTCGTATCATTTCTTTTCTCCAGTACAAAAAGCTGCAATTTGTAATCCCCTCAACTATGCTCTTAAAATCAGAAATAACATCTGCCTTTAATATCAGCTTCTCAATCCTCAAATAATCAATATTCAGATGACCCTGTTCCACAGGAACAATAGAAAGGATCCTTAAAATGAATTACAAAGAAAATAATTAATCAGCATAGAATAGTAAAATACGTGCAGAGGTTTCCCAATACACAAACACATGCTTGCTTGCTTTCCAACACACAACAACTGCTTATAGTATACCAATATCTAGTTTTTCACTTACTGTTATCAGTGCTTCTAACATCTACTTCTCTAGAGATCAACTTACAATACTTTCGACGGCATCCATAGTAATGGAAAGAATAAGCAGCCTCTTACTGCCACCCCCTCCTTTAAGCATTTGCAGTGATAGTAAAACCTACAAAAGGAAAAAAAAAATTTGGATAACTGTATGTAAACATTATAATAGTGTTCAATAATTCATTTCATTTTTTTAACTAACAGACCCAACCACTCAACAGGCAGTATGACCAGTCAGTCAAGCAAGCCTGTTGCCCCTCACTTTCAACTGCAGAGGAGAAAATATAAATTTAACTTAAATTAATAAGTGTAGGCCATGCTTCTTTTTCCCGCTTTTGGGAAATGAAAACAGGTAAGTCATGCAAAAATTAATTGAAAGAAAACACTAAAAAATACAAAAATTAATGATGTGGATAGATTTGAGATTATTTGCACTTATGCTCATAAGGATAATGGGCCGGAGTCCCACTAGGTCTCACTGATGTTTCCTTTTGCTAGAAAATATAAGTTACAGAGAAAGTATTACAATATGAAGAGGTGGATACAATATGAAGGATCAGGTTTCTCTTAAGACAATTAAAAAGAGCAGTAGAGAATACTTCTCCTATACTGTAAATTCAGTGAAATGAAAACAGTCACCTTTTCAAAAAAAAAAAAAAGAGCTGTAGAGAGAATGATAAATGGTTGTAGGTTTCTCTTTTTTGTCATCTCAATGCAATCCCAATGTTTTATATATTTTAAATGTCATAGGGAAGAAGGAAAAAAATAGAAAGGGGGATCTCTCCCTTTAATTGCAAAAATTGGAGATTCTTTTTTTACGATTAAAAATTGGAGATTCTAGAAATAAAACCAAGACAAATCTCCACCAAACCAAGGAAAGCCATGCACTTTAAGCATCCAATCAAGATTTATATAGAACTTTCTTTGTTGACCATAGATGATGATGATGATGCTACAAAAAAACACTGAAGTGAAGATATGCTAATTTCTAGAACATGTATCCTTGAATCTTGAATTTTAAGAGAGTAAGTTCTAGAACATGTATCCTTGAATCTTGAATTTTGAGAGATAGAAGATTTATTTTGCATTAGCATATAACCATGTGGTCGGTATTAAGAGAATACCATGGAAAGAGAGTCTGACAGCCTTGCGTCCATATCCCTGCCACCTATATTCAGATAATAAAAGTGAACTCAGAAAAATATTAGAGTGATCTGCATGATTTAAAACTGAAACAGTGATAAAAATAAAAATGTAGAAACTTGTCAATTATCATTATATTTGAAAACATGTCCAGAAAATAAAATATTAAGGACAAGAGCTACTTCAACAGAACTCTGCATACAAAACAATCCAAATGATCTCTCTCTGTGGTAAATTTTGACAACCAACACCCCCCCCCCCCCCCCCCCCCCGCCGGAAAATTTTGACAACCAACCCCCAACCCCACCTCCCTCCCCAAACCACCCCACCCCCCCACCAAAAAAAAAAAAAAAACAGTCTAAGCCTGCTACTTTTTGAACTGCAAAACTTTATATGGAAAAGTCAACTGCAAAATTATGAAAAGCCTGGAGTTCCTGTAACAAATACTACAACTTATCTCACGGCAATCTATTAGAAACTCCTATATCCTTTTGTTCTTGGTAAAAGTAACGAACCCACAACCTCAAGTTTGCAATACCGAGCACCTTCCACTATGCCAGTCTCTTTCTGACCGAAACTCGTAACCATATTACCCGTATACCTTTACATAATTACAGTCAAATACCAGGTAAACCTCTAGCAGTATCTTTTTTCTTTTATTTATTTATTTCTTCATGAACTAAAATGTTCAAAAGCAGCCAGACTTCCTTTTTTCTTCTTTGAAATTTATACTATAGGATCCACCTTCAGTCATCATCAAAGCATTATTCCATTTATCTAGGTTCAACTTTGTGAGTTATACTTTCCCACTAAAGCTATTTAAGGCCATGTCTTAGCAACTCCACACTCCACGTCAGTTCTACTTTCCCACTCTACCTATTTAACCCTTCAATTCATCATACAAGGGTTGTTTTTTCATCAAGAGACATTCCTCTCAATACATCCTGTCTTTCAGCTTCACACATTCACATTAGCATTCACATTCCAGCAAAGTGTAATTTCATTTGTTTCTTATTTCTTTGTAGCCCAACATTCAACTCCAACCAACAAAGCAGGTCTAGGCACATGGTGAATGCACAAAAGGACTTTGCAACTAGACTAGAGCCTAGGTAGACAATGTGCCTAGGCTCATAATGCAAATGCATAAAATGGAGCATGGTTAAACGTTTCCTATATTTAGAGGCTTTTTGGACATTTAAAGGGTTAGACTGCAATTTTAGGGTTTAGGTTCCTTCTTTTTTCTTTTTCTTTTTTTTTTGGTTAAACCTTCTTTTTCATGTAGCTATTGTTATAGGTCTTCAGCAGTTGAAAAAAACAACTAAACAAAACAACCATCACTTTTCTTTTAACATGAGTCAAACTGCAACCTCATGGTTGCAATGAACACTTTCCAACCATGACTTACCTGTCACTCAGTTATCCAAACAGATATCAATCTTTTTGTGAGAAATGCCTATGTCCTGACTTTGCTTGTTTCTAGAGTCAAGAACCTTCTATAATTAACTAATCATATGCCATATTACCATGTATATTTCTGCAATTATTTGGTTGGAAGTCAAAGTTCATGTTACCTTACCATTCTTAGACCTTGTAATATGGATAATTGGATATGCATGCAATTTTTATTTTTATACATGTACCAAATCCCTTATAGTTCATAATGAAACCAAATCAACAGCGTGAACATATCGATTTGCATATGTACAGGACTACTGGCTGAATCACCTTCTCAATTGTATGTTTTATCTCATATAGGTTCTCTTTTTTCTTAACCATGTGCCTAGCTTAATTAATTGTGCATCTCACCTTGTTAGTTGCTAACTTGCACCTCAGGCTCCAACTGGCTTTTTCACCTTTGGATGTAGGTTGTGCCTTAACTACCATTGGCTAACTGTTGTCTTATAAAAATCTCCCACCATATACTCAAAAGTGATACTCAATTATTGGATAACACTCCACCAGCTTGTCTCTACCTTGCCCACCCTTTGTTGATATGATTTGATTGATAAATCCAGCTCAAACCCTCCATTTTTTTAACAGCTGTTCCCAGGTACTGAAATCTCTCAAATTCTGACACTAATTTTTTTTTCAAATTCTACTTTTACAAACTCATCTTTCCTAGTGTTAGATCCGCAACTTCTACTCCCTGTATCATCTATTTGATCTATTCTTGTTCAATCAAATTGATTCAACGCCATTTTTGTAAGTCCTAGCTTTATCATCAATTGTTTTCTTGTCTGACGAATTGAGTATCATATCATTTGGAAACAACATAACATACACCATATTTGCTGTTGTCTATAACATAAGCAAATAAAGATTCCCCATTTAGTCAGTGGGACCCACCTTCCAAGGTGGTAATCCTTGTATCTAGATAATATTAATAAATTACAAAAGCAACTTGTTGAAACCTTTTTTAAGAAGTGCTGCCTTAAAAAAGAAACACTTCATTCTGGTGCACCCTTACACATCCATCATACAGAATAACAGGGAGGCTAAAAATAAAGAAGATACTATCATCTTTCACCCAAACACTTGAGCAAGCATATAGACAAAAGATAAATACTGTTTCTTCCTCTCTTTTTTTTTTTTTTTTTCTTTTTCCTTTTGGTTTGATAACTACTGTTTCTTCCTTATTGCAGATAAAGCCCTACCAAAACTTGTGAGGAAAACACAACAATTAACGAATACATCAGACATACGTATCAAAGAGCTCAATAATCTCATCTTGCTCATTTGGTTTTCCTTAGAAACTTCTAAAAGTAGCGCATCCTGTAAATAATAGCAAATATCATATGTAAGTTTATAGGCCAAAAAGATAGAAATGGAACAACAAACACTCAGTCCACAATCTGATTACCTTTGCAGGAATGACCAACTGCTCAATATCAACCTGAACAAGATTTATGATGTGAGGAAGACTTTGAATGATATCCAAGCCTTTCTTGTGAAAGGTGTGCTCAACCACCTACATCAAAAGTTTATTAGTAAAAGAAAGATAAGGAATAATTTTATGACTATGGAAATGAGAATTAAGGTATTCTTACTTTCAATAAGACAACCATGTGACAGAGATACTTCAATTTCTCCCTTCTGATAGGAACCTGCAGATGTAGCCAGCAAAATTTAAAGGAGGAAAACCACTATAGATAATAAACAAATGGAAACCTACCATAATTATAAGTTCATCCGAGTGGCACCTACTAGATAACTAGTGGAAGCTTAAGCTAAGAGAAGAACTCAGTGGGCGTGTCCTAAGAAAAACTATGTTAAAAAAGGGAAAAATAAATGTGAGGGTGATTTTTTTACTTTTTTCAAATTTTCAACTCTATGCAGTGAAAATCATTACGTGCATAGGACAGACACAGCACACAGGATTATATGTACATAAAGTACAACTTGCATGGTGCTGAAATTTTCCATGCTGTAATGTAAAAACTTTGCATGTTGTGTCAACATAAAATACTGGATGTATTTTAATGTTGACTGTTCTTTATGATGAATTCATTTATTTTTTCTATTCGAATCACACATCTACTTGATTGAGTAACCATTTTATTATTGTACCTATCTTGCTTTGTTCACATCATAGCATCATTAGATGCCTTCTGCTGTTAAAGTGGGGCTAAAGAGTTCTACTCAAACTCTGATGAACTCTTACCTATCCCTTGATTGAGGGGACTCACAATCATCAGTCTATCTAATCCCCTTGATTGGGACAATTACAAGCACTGTACCCATGATTCGAGGTCTTTATAATCTACCAAATTAGTTTGCATAAATATCATAATTATCACAACAAAATATCTTCATTGATATTCCCACATGACCCACACGTGCCTTGTTATCTAAGAACAGAAAACATAACTGAAAATTGAAAGCAAGAAAGTAAGGTCTCTCTCCTCCCTCTTCTCCGGTTACCTTCCACTAGTAACCTTTCAATTCAGCCCGTAGAGGCAGTTTTTGACCTTCTATAAGCGAGCCTAAGCCATCTTAAATACTATTCTTTCATTCTTTTCTTCAATGCAAGTTATTCATATGGCCTGTTTATTAGCAGGATTCTATGAATTCCTGTTGGAAGATATACAAAATCTCCAAATGTCAGGATTCTCAAATACTTGAGCACAACCCAGCATTAGGAAGCTGAAATTTAGAGAACTTAAAAGGCAAAGATGACATTTCAGAAGGCTGGATTTCTACAATTCTGCTTGCCAAAAATGAAATTTCAAATGCTCCAAAGAAAGCTACTGACAATGGTGTCAGAAATTTGAACATGTGAAATCTCCAGGTCCATAGACTTCTTCAATTGTACTCGATCCTAGTTCTATCATTTCTAGGGACTACACATCTTTCTAACTTCTAAGCATGTGCCCTTGGCCACATGAACTTTAGCTTTCTCATTTCTTTGTTGTCCAACATTCAACTCCATACAACATAATAGAGCTAGTTGTTCATCATCATCATCATCATCAAAGACTTCTCTCAACTATGTTGGGGTCAGCTACATTAATTTTGTTTCTCCATCCGATCAATCCTAAGCCAAATCCTCAAATAGGTTGCACTTCTTTAGATCTATCATTTCTACTTCCATCCATGTCCTCTTCAGCCTACCCTTCTCCTTGGTGAGCCATCAACCTGCATAGAAAAACTTTTCCTCAACGGCACCATTGCTGGCCTGCATTGGCCTAATTATTATCTTCTAAAGATATCCATGAGGTACTCAAGATAAAATAAAATAAAATATGTTTTAAAAATAAATTTTGTTAGTGTATTGTGCTTAAATTATGAAAACAAAATGTGTTAGGCAGGTGCAGATAAACACATCATGTAGCCTTCCAAGACCACACTCTACTTCAGGTTCCTATCTTGAATCTTATTCTCCAAAAAAAAAAGGAAAAAATCTCACTCATCTGAAACTTTCTTTCCAAACTCCGACCCATTTAATGCTTGCTTGCACCCACATGTGCATACCACCTTCCTAGCCTCGTATCTTCTAGACCCATGCTCCACAAGGAATTATCATTAGATTCAAATATCCACTACCACTTTGCAACAAGACCAGGATTTTCTTGCAGCATGCAGTGATAATGCATTGTGTAGTTCATTATCCCAAGTCCTTGACACACTTTAACATTTTAATTGATTGCCATGAAACAGTAAAGAACCAATACTTTAAGTAAAAGAAGACTTTTTTTGAGGAAGTGAAATAAGTAAGGCATTGAAGCTGCAAACTGCACCATTACCTCAAGCAGTGCATGTAGATCGAGCATTGAAGTAACTATCATTTGCATTCGATTAGCCAACAGTATTCCCTGCACTGGATTAGTAGACAAGCATTGATCTCCACCATGCAGGACATAAAAAAACTTCCAAAAGAAAACAAAGCATATGGCATTAATAAAAAAATATTAAATGGAATCAAACAAGCAAAGGAATAGAAGGAAAAAGAACAACATAGAACATAACAGCTATAAAAATTATATCATAACAGGTACTTGCTCTAAAGAGTACCTGAATGATCTGTTTCATATGAAGCCGAAGGCATGCTTCAACTGTTAACCGATCTGCCTGAAACACACAAGAATTTTTCAACATCAAATAAATATTGAATCAGTGAATCCAAACTTCCCTAAATAATAACATAATTACCAATTGATGTATATTTGACTGGAAGGAAGCTACCCAGGACACTACCGCATCTTTTATTGCTTGCCAGTCCCTGATAAGATGATAGATAAATTCTTTTGTAGTGCATACATTTAAGAAATATAAATCTTAAAACCGTAAAAAAAAAAAAATGAAAGCTCGTGCTTAAACAAAACAAACACTCATGTGGCCTTTTCTTTCTTTTAGGAATGGAATCCTGTCAATCAAACTGTCATAATGGCAAAATTATAAATCTAGGCAACATGTTTGCTAAAACAATTGATTAAATGCTGGAATACTAAAAAATACCTTGAATGTATCTCAGTTAAATGTGAAAGAAAATTGCTCTTCATGGCATCACACTCTCTGACAGCTTCTTTCAAAATAGGCCATGAGGACAGTGACTGAGGAAATTGATTTTTCAACAAGTCACAAAGCATAAATCGAATGCCCCCCTCAACATATATAACAGGGACCAGTTGAAGCATCTCAACAATCAGCTTCCCCATTTTTTTTTCTGGAGCTTCAGCTGATACCACATGCAAAGTTATGCTCAATAAGAATAATATTATTTGTTAATAGATTTAGACTGAAATATGCACACTATACTTAAAATTGCAATCAGACTAGAATGGTGATTGCCCCTCCACCATAAAGAAGAGCTTCAAAAACAATTTTTACTGCAAGCGTCTCATTTTTGTCTGTGTTTGTATGTATGCACATGCATTTCTGTTTCTCTGCGTGCGTGCTGAGAGAGAGGTGGGGGGGTGGATTTTATAAAATGCCAGAAGAAGGGCAAACCCGTATACTTCAATTATCATTGACTAAACCCCAAAATAAATGAAAAAAGAGTCAAATCTGCATACAACATCCAAAGACGAATTGTTTGAAAGCACCATCACTACAATTTGCATCTCGAGTTGATATCTTAGTGATCACATATTACGGTGTTAGACCTCATGAATGAGAAATCAGACCAAATTTATATATGCATGCCAATCCAAATTATTCAAATCACATCACAATGGACTAATTTCCTGGTTATCCAACAAACTTACCTATCTGGTCTTGTCTATCGTAAACATCCATCCAATGGCTATAAATTGGATGGTCGGAGTTATTTGATCACTAATTTACAGCCATACTCCGCAGCTTCAGATCCAATGATCTACTAGGACATGTATCAGATACAAGAAACCAAGATCATTTCATTTTTGTTGTTGACAGGAAACAAACATCACTTAACCGGTGCTAAAGAACTAAATAATAAGTGAACCCAAATTACACAGTTCGTCGTCATCACATTCATCACTGTTTGGGGCTATGGTTTTTATCATTCCACAATCATATATCTTTCTAGTTAGTTCATTCCAAGTCCTTATTAGTTTCTCTCATGCCTAGTTCTTTTACAAGCAACAATTCAGCTATTTATATGTGACTTTCAATTTTCTAAGCACATAGCCATAATTTTCTAAGCACATAGCCATACCATCTTAAATGATGATAAGATGAATGATTTTTCGTTGTTAGTCCTGAGGAGTACCATATTCCTCAGAGTACCATATTCTTTCAGTTTGCAGCATGGGGATTACCAGATTAGTGTAATCTTGCTATAATCAGTGATTAGGACTGATTAGGTTCTGATTAGCATCCAGTGAGGTTGAATGGGAGATTATTTGTATCTAAAGCATCAAACAATCTAACAAGGAGGTACTCTACATCTCTACCTCATATCTCAAGCTATCCTTCTCTCACACATCATTCAAACTGCATGTCTTATGCCCTGCCGCCTCCTTTACATAGCTTGGGGTTGTCACACACAGTGGCACTACTCACAACAAATGAACAAAAACTGGAACAGGAAGATATATTAGGTCAGCAGAAATGGGGCTTGGAGGGTCCTATCACCAAACATAATGGGGGTTGGGGAAGGCGGGAGGGGGCAGGATGACATCCAACAATTTGCGACCCTCGCTCATAGGGCCCACTGTATGGACTTTGATTGACTGATAGCAGATCATTGATATACACTTATATATAATCCTCTATCTCACCCAATCAGATAATATCACCCACTCCAGCAATGGTAGGTTTGTTCCAAATTTCATCATCCCAATCGGAGTCTTGTACACATTGGATTGATCAACAAGTCAAAAGAAAATGATTATCGCTGCATCAGCTGAATAAAGCAACACGATGCTCTTTCTGTCTTTCCTTTTTTTTTTTTTTAATAGTGAAATAAAAGAAAGGAAAAAAAGGCACAGGCTAGAAACTTTGGGAAGAATAATGTGGTAAAGAGACAAAATTTTGGTTCAGGTAAATGCATGTATTACACATGAAGAATGATTTAAGCATCATACAAGGGATTGTTTGAGATAAATTTGAGAAGATATACCAGAAGCATAAGCTCCAAATAATACAAGAGCGACGTAGCTTAGAATTTTTCTACGATCAAAAGGAAATTCCTTCCAAGTATCTGTTCTACAAAATAGCAATGGCCGTGCATCAGAACTTAATCGCAGTTGGAGGCCAAGTAAAATTCCATCACAAAAATTTTAAGTATTAAAGAAACCATACCACCAGCACGGATACAAGAAAAGATTCTTACCGAGGAGTGGAAGGGTTCCCGACAACCCAAAGTGAGCATAAGAAGTGCATGCACCAAGAAATTGCTTGTTGCACCTAACCTTTTGCAGTATGTCTTGCCAAGACGAATCCTCCTGAAATAAACGCTGAGAACAGGCAACAAGCGTCTTGAACCTCTTAAGAATTGACTTCGTCAAGGGAAATTAACTTTTTGTGACAATTGATGCTAATAATTTATTTAAAAAATAATTTCTAATAAATAAAAACTGAATAAATAATAATGGTGATTGGTGAATCAGTAACTTAAGGTTAGAAAAGCTACAACTCTTACCCGGAATAAACCAACATCCATAACCTTTTCCAAGTGAATGACCACTTGATCAAGGATGTCCAAGTCCCCAACTGAAATCCCATAGTTGTCAGGCTGCATTTTCACCTTATGCAGCATCCTGCCATAAAAGAAAAACCAATAGATGACTTTTCATTTTCTGAGAAACTTTCAATACCCATATTTTTTAAGCTGAACATTGGGTAGCAACATAATGGTGAAACAAAGGTATAAAAAAAAATCATAAAAAGATAAGCTTGTAGAAAACTGGAAATGCTTATATGCAGGGGCAAACCCAGGAATTCTTCCTTTGGGGGGCCACTATGTATTAAAAAATTAATAATAATAATAATAATAATAATAATAATGGGATGGCCACATATGCAAAAATGCACGTAGTTTGTAAAATATAGAGGGTCTGTTTTTTTATTTCTTTCTTTTTCTTTTTTTTTTGGTGGGGTGTGGGGCGGGGGGTGGTACATATGTGAAAAATTACTAATTTTTTTAAAACAAAAGGGGGTTTTCAGAAATATTGGGGGGCCTGCCAGCCCCTCCTTGGTTCCGCCAGTGCTTATAGGAAAGCCACTTCCATTTCAAAATAAATATTAACTCCACTTCCATAGTCGCTTTCATTTCAAAACAAATATGAACTCCACTTCCATCTACAACTTAGGATGGCATACATAGTATTTATATAGCATATCCTGTGTATTATTAACCTTTGAAAGGATCCTTTTTTGTCACTACTTTACATGCCACAAAATTACACGTCCTTGAATTTTATTTGTTGGTATTCTTATGTATTTAGCTTATTTTTCTCTTTCTTTCTCTCTTTTCCATTTTGTGTATGTGTGGAGAAAATTTCAATTTTCAACTAGTTGACAAAAATGGTTCTTGAAATCGCTACCCTTAGGTTTTGTTTCTCTCAAATCTGAGTTATTTAAAAGGTCGTTCCAGTTGAAGATTGCATATTTACCTCCAACTCCAACTGTTCCCTTCACAGATTGCATGGGTACCCTACTACCATACCTCCAACATATCGGAACTCTATGATTCAGTCATCAGTGAAGAGAAGGAAGGGAGGGGAGGAAGGAAGAGAGGGATGGCCAGTTGTCAGAGGCATTCAATAATAGGAAAGCCTTAGGTTAAACAAATGCAGTAGCGCATACTATCAGTGCAGTAGTAAGCACTAAGCACTATATCAACTGTACTTTTAGAACGGTTCTTCATGTAAAAACTGATAAAGTTGCTAATAAACTAGGCATGTTGCAAGCATGAGACCAGCTCAAGTTCGACTTGATACGGCAAATAAAAGGAAAATATACATGACAAAATATGTTTTATGCAATATGCAGAAATAAGATATCTAATAGTGCACATAATAACATTTAAATGAGCTAAAAAGTTTTAAAAAAAACCAGAAATCATACCTCGTAAAAAGAGAGAGGTAACTCTTTATATTTCCATTCTGCATCAAAATTTCATCCAAAAAAAGAAACATTGCCAGTCCATCACCAAAAGTTGCAAATGCACTTTTGAAAGTGGCATTCTTGAAAAATCTGTATGATCTCCCATTAGTGTCCCGTGATGAGTAAATGGAATCCAGCTGCTGAAGCAAATTGCCCAACACAGCACTCATCCTACAAGTAATATCTGATAGTTCCATAAATAGAGACAAGGAACACCCAAATGCCTTCTGCGGTTCTCCTTCCAAAAGTACCTCTTGTGTACTTGATCGGTAACCAAACAAAAAAAGCCGTTTGTATATATGCCTGGAAGCCTATAGAAATGCACAGATACGTGAGCATGAGCCATAAAGTACATTACTCAAAACTCAAAAGTTACATGGTACAAATTGAATCAGTCAAAACTGTTAAGGCACTGCATCAAAGTTCTGAACAGAACATATAATAATAAATCCAATAAATGTCTAGCACAGATCAGACATGTTATTTGTAATGACAAACTGATTGTTTGTGTGCACAGGATTGAATGAAAAGCATCCCATGAAGTAGTGTCTACAAGTGGTGTTTGTGATCACATTGCTCTCATGTTTATAATTTGCTGCCGTCCTACCTGTGACAACCTAGGATCAATCTGATCACACTTGAGCAATGCTGAAAATTTCCAACACTCAGATATTTGAACTAAGATGAAATTCAACAACTTGGAAAATCTAAAGCAACTAATTATATCTCCAATTGGTCCTCAATTATGAATAGAACAGTCCTTTCACATGTTATCTAGATTTTAACTACCGTAGTGATCTCAGAATCCACAAAGACGAGCGTTGTTAAGAGACAGTTATGTATGGACATGGAACTATGTATGTCCAACAATATTGAACAAAACAGTAATTTTGTTCCCAAGAGGCGAATCGAAAGAAACCCTAAAACTCTCGAACTGTTTGATAAAATGAAGGGAGGGATTGAGAAAACAAAAGGGAAAGTCTTACGTAGCGACAGAGCCTTGAGATCTCAATACAATCATACGAGAGCACGGTGATGAGCTTGGAAATGGAAACATTGTCTGATTGGACTAGGGTTAGAACATCCTTATGCTCCGTAGGCTCTGCAGAGACGTGGATTGGATCGGAATTCGAGCTGCCAAGGTCGAGAGTGGAGAGAGATCCGTAAGGATCATCTGCGGACAGATTCTTGAGCAGATCATTACTTCGGCAGCGCCATGCGTCGACGACTCTTCTGAGCTTCTCTGGCTGTTCTTCGAGCGCCGCTGCAGAGAGAGAAAGCAGCAGTCAGTATGTGTATATATATATATATATATATATAGAGAGAGAGAGAGAGAGCAAAAATAATCCATGGAGAATCAAAAAGAGGTTCTGAGGTAAGAGGAAATGGAGAAGAGGTACCAGATGCCATGGATCTATTGCATTCACTTCGCTTCTAGGGCTTTTTTCTACGAGAGAGAGTGTGTTTTGGAGCGAAGGGACGCGCGGATGATGCAGCCTTTGCTTTGCAAGGACGTGCGGGTGGGGTTTGACTGCGAGAGTCCGCGTAGTGTCTCGCCCGCGGTTGATTCAACGACTAAAGGCTCACTGATTAGACTCTAAATTTTATGTTAACAGAAATTGATGTAACTGTAGAGCATATCATTGAAAATATACAATTAATTCATTTGTTCTTTTTTTTTCAAATTCTTTTTTCACTGGTGAATGCTCACACGCTGATCTAAGTTCCTAGCCGTCAACACTGCAATTAGGGATTGATCTCATATTGTTTATGTGGGGCATAGGTGTCTTGCCAATTAGTGAGCTGAGGGTGGATTCGCATTAATGACATTGGAGAAAAGGATTTTAAATAGGTGGTGTCCGCAATGAAGTGGATCGTGAAAAGCTTGCATGAGGCTAAAAGGATCCAGACCCAAATTTAAGGGTTTTGTAGGAGCACAACGTGATCTAATGGCTATAGCCTTATAGCTTTATATGGGCTTTTGATATAGCACAACATATTAAAAGCATCAGGATTACCTATCTCACATAAGAAGTTCCACACCATCGCGAGGTGAGAGAAGGTTTATCTCTCTCTATATATATATAGGGAAGTGCTCATAGTAAGGTGAGGATGTCTCTTATAATAAAATAAGGTGAGAGCCCTCACATTCATATCCAATGTCAACAACTTAAATATGAGGGCCCCAACCTTTATCTCTCATAGTAAGGTGAGAGTGTATCTCACAAGAGTACCTCCCATATATTTATATATTATATTTTTATTTTTATTTTTTAACCCTTTGGTCATCATTTGCACTGAAAATTGATGAGTTATCTTGAAAAAGTTTCTGAGAGCAAGTATAGTCGTGTTACATTTTAAGAAAAAAACAGAGGAGATGAGCAATATGAATCCCATTATTCGAATTGAAATCTGCAATAATCCTGAGCCAGCATTAACTTTCTCCCACTATACATGAAAGGCATATTATTTCCAGTGTCACAAGCGTGACCCTCAACAGGGTTTGTATTTATTGATTCATAGTTACCAAGAGTGGTGTGGGGACCTTAGGGCATGTTTGTGTAACACTTTTCCGCGGAAAAGTTGAAGATTTTCCACGGAAAACCTATTTTTCCAGTGTTTGGTGCGGAGCAATTCCGCGGAAATGCTTTCCTGCCTCGTCAGCATTTTCCTTGATAATTGTGGAAATGGGTTTCCCATGGGGGGTATGGGAAATGGTTTTCCTCGGAAAACTTCTCCCTCTTTTCCTCACTCTTGTCAATTTCAACCCAAAAACCCTATAACTTTTTCATTTTTTATTTCTTTATATAAATTATTATTTAATGTTAAATAAATAATATACATGTTATGTTTTTTTCTTCAAAAAATTATATCACTAAATAAGAAATTTTGATTTTCTATAAGGAATTCACAGCCGCACCAAACAACATCTGCACCAATTCAATGAGGAAACTCTTTTTGCACCAAACATGAATTTCTAAATTCTATGGAAATCCTTTTCCGAAGTTTTCATTTCTATGGAATTTGCTGACGTGGCAATTTCCTCTTTCCGCGGAAAGGGTGTGTACACAAACGTGCCCTTAGTATCACAGGGATGCGGGGGGGATCCATCCTGGGTCTTCATGTTAGAAGTATTAATCCTGACTAGTAATCCAAGCTGTAAAAAAGAAGGTTTACCAGAGTTTTAACAGAGTTTCCATTAGATGGTTGAAATCTTCCAAAGTATTTGATTAGCATTCAAACTTCAGAGTCACATTGGATTATATGAATCATCAGTGTGGATTGGGCAAGAGGGGTATGAGATTGAGGTGAATTCTTTATAATAAATGGTTTTTGGATGCTCCCTAAATAGGTGAAATCTGATAAATTTGCAACATACTCAGCATCGATCACTAAATTTCAACAGTATCAGGGCTCCTAAATCCTAATGGAACAGGGTCAACTGGGCACTTAAAAGAAATAATAATATAATGGTAAAGGGATTTAAGAAGTGGGTCTGAAATATACCCAACTTAGAACCAAATATTTTACTGATTATGCTTTCTGTAGCGTAGGTTATACGCCTAGACCAAAACCCAGAACCACACATAATTAGGCACAGTTCGGTTCCAGTTTGTCCCAACCTGTATACAGTTATATATGACCTGCAGCACAGACCATTGTAGGGCATGCTGGTTTATTCGAGGTCCGCACGGAGAGTGACCCACTACCCACCCACTACCTGGGTGGGTGGCAGTGAGTACGGCTCATGTAACATATGGACCCCTAAAAGCCAAGTCTCATTTTCCAGTCAACCAATCCACGTTGAGCATCAATTGCCACCAAAACCATGATCCTGTTAGATCTAATCAAATAAATTATGACATGTTTACAACAGCTTGAAACATTAAAAAAAAAAAAAAAGGACCCAATCCAAGCCACACTTGACATGCTTCTGATTCCAGGAGCTCGGCAGGGGATCTCAGATATTACAGGCCTGACAATTTAAACCTGCTGCGGAAAGCATAAGTACTACTGACAGCACCACAGATTCATTGCGCATAAGCATCCCCATAAACTCTATAAACTCAACTGAAACTATTCAACATCTACATATAGGAACACACCCATTAGGGGTATGAAGCGAGTTGGCAGCAATAACTGATCAATCATCCTCCACAGCTGCCCAAACCATCCTGCAATCAATATACACAAAAAAGTACATCCATCAACTACTTAACATTCCATAACATTCTCATATAGAGTGCTAAGATCAAAATACCAGAATATTGAGAGGAATAGGAGGACGACAAGATAAACGAGCTTGAAGAGGCGCTGCTTCTTTTCCCAGCTGAGCAGATTAAATATTTCAGTTACATCTATCAAGTGTTGCCTTTGCAGATACCTGGCCATAACAGACAGAAACCCTGCTCAGAACACGTGTAGTCTGCTATTAACCCCATTGGATGCATGCATAACAGCTCTTGTAAAAAAAATCAAGCATCACAATGCAAGACTGCAAATGACTATTGCTTAAAACTTATAAAGTCTAAGGAACTGATGTAAACAGAATGGGCACATGATGATACTAGAAAGGGTGTGGCTCACATTAGAGACTTTCTCTGTATATTATGCGATGCGATGGAGATGAAAATTGTTCTCATTTTCTATGCAGCCCACTGTTCCATTGTATGGTGCCAACACATTTTCCTTGTTGAAAGGAAAATTTGATTTCCCTCAACATAGAGGAATTCATTAAAAGCAAACAGTACAAGAGACAGAGAAGATTTCATTTTCCTGTAGGAATGGTAGGAATGCAGGACTCTTTTCTCCCAAGGAAACAGAAATCCAGAGTGCGGAACTCTCTGGTTGCACAAACAAGTTCTAAAAATTGGAACAAGAGTTCAAAATTTCAGGACACGAAAACAGATCAGCCATAATAAACTACATTAGTGGAATGCTTTTCAATTATTGGCAGGAGTCTTAGATTAGAATTTTATCCCTTTAGAGTCGCAATAAGAAGATTGGTAGAAGCCTATTAGGAAATAGTAAAAAATGAAGTCTGTTGACACTTGACAGTAAAATTACAAGAAGACTGTGACTTCTATTCTAGGAGCATTAACAACATACCGGGTGAACAATGTACATCATCTAGAAATAGATTAAGGAAGAATGCTTAATGGAACATTGAATATTCTTCAGTTTGTCACAAAGGTTTTCTTGGCCTTCCATGCATGTGTCAAAAATATCCCAAATTATATTCCTTGATTTTGTCTTTCTGTAACAGCTACCCCTATATTTCCTCTTATGTACTTATTTTTAATTTTGTTACTTCATATGTTTCTCTTTGCAAGTGCATCTCTACCGTGTGCATTTTGACCTCAGGTTTCATTGTTGCCCGACATTCTGCTCCATACAACGAAATAAGCCTAATTGTCATCTTACAGAAATGCCCTTTAAATTGAATTGGCAATCCACAGTTGTATAAAATACCACTAGCTTGTCTCCCCTTTGTTCACCCTATTCTAATCCTACTCGCCATATCTAACTTGAACACTCTGGCCTCTGCTATAATGCTCCTGGATATCGAAATTCTTCACACCAAGGTATTAAGTTGTTCCATGCTTTCGCACAAGCAAGCATAGACCAAGTCATGTGCCTGTATAAATAGAGCTGTAGGGAAGAAAAAAAAAAAGATGTGCGGAAACTAGGCATACTGGTCATGGAAGTCAGAAGAGTTGCCAGTGCATAGGTAGCACACTTGTTTAACAAATGCTGATGGCTTTCTACTTGTACCAACATTGCTGTATCTCCTTATTTGGTCCTAAAATTTTAGTACACCTAAACCCTGGTATTTCCCATTTGACATCCCTCTTAAATTGCTTCTTTTTTTTTGCTTGGTCAGTCAAAACCTGCATTTCAGTTTCGAATTCCGTGATCCAAAACAGACCAATATTCTCAACTTTCAGCCAAATCCCATGCAATTTTGTATTCAAATTTATTGACAAAAATTTGCTTCACTTCATTCGAGCAAAAAATCTAGATTTTTTTCCCCTCTTGTGAAAGGGAAAGGGATTTAACAACCCCCAACCACCCACCCCATCCCAAAACACCCCCACACTCCCAAAAACAGCACGGGGTAAATCATAGATTCATGTAGTTTATATCACTACTGGGATTTAGTTTATTAGGGTGTTGGCCTACTTTTTTCTTTAAATATATAGTTTGTTCAATGTTCTATATTTTTCAAATATGTGTATTTTTACATTGTTAATATTTTCCCAAATCAAAATAAAACTCCAAAATGTCGAACCTGCTGAAATGTTTCGATCCAGAGTCAAATCGAAATAGTCACCGAAATAAACTTTGACAGCTATGGTTTTGAAACATTCAAGATTGTAACCACAGTGGAGATTGAGTGTGGAAAATTTTCTAATTAAAGCCAGCCAGATCAAATTCAACAAAGATAACATATATCTGATCTCCCAATTCTCATTTTTATAATTATCAATATATAAACCAACCAACCTCTCAGTTTGTTCGTGTTTAATTTTTTTCTCAACCATTTTCCTTTACACAACAGCGCCAAAAGCTATTTTGCAGCTTCTAACCAAACATTAAATCCTTTGAAACTATATAATACAGAGCTTTTTTTCACAAAAATGATATTGCTATGTTGATTTTTTGAATTAACATCTGCATGAAAATACCTTTCCAAAATATGGAAGAAATGGAACTTACATTCTCACATTGTAATAAAGATTGGGTGCACATAGTAGAAACATAACCCAGTGCCCTGACAAAAGAAAGAGCAAGCACAAAACTCCTTGTGTAACAAACTCTGGCATGACCACACAGTTTATCCTTGATGCTGAATCATAAGGATTGATATAATCAAACTCTAAGTCTGCCAAACACATAAGCTGCAAACACAATGTCAGCTTGCGTAATTTCTAAAGGAAATGCAAGAAAAGGGCATCCAACAAAAACATGTTTGGTCAATAATGGAAATCATCAAGTCTGCAAGAACTGCTGACAGTATGATTTAACAAAAAATATTTATAAAAATATTAGGGTTTTACATTAAGCATGAGTATTTTCTAACATCCACAAAGAACCACCTGCCTTTTTCAATTTTACGGATAACAACCTCAAGTAACCTGACAAATAAGGACAATCGCAGGAAAGTGCTGTCAGAGATTCGTTCAACTAGTTGACCAACTCCGACGTGCTTTATCTAAAAGAAAGTGAAAATGACGTGACTTCTGCCCTTAGTTTCACTCTAGCTATATTGAATTGGCTGTTGACTGTAGTTGTGATATATTAGGCAGGTTTACAAAAATACCACTGTCCTAAACTCGCTTAACAGTCAGTAAAAACCACGATAGCTATATTGAATTGGGTGCTGACTGTGGGTTCTCTCACTGCATATGAGTTTGCCTTGCAAAGTAGGAATTTCTAGAATATGCATGTTTTATGGTAACAATATACCATAGTCCCAACCTCGATAGTACACAAGATGAGGAAAGTTCAGCTTGCCTAATCCCCATGAAAGGAGCAAAGTGTTTAAATAATTTTTCACAAAACCTACAAGAGATCTTGCAAGATATTCCTAGATAAGGAAAAAGGGCAGCAAAAAAATACTCATGGAAGGAAGACATGACTAAAGTTAAAAGTGCAAGTATGTAACAAGCAAAAAGGAGTTTGATTGATTGAAATAGGAATGATGATGAGGCAAAAATGCAAGTACGTAACAAGCAAAGAGGAGTTTGATTGATGATGAGGCAGTGAGCTGGTGAAGATTAAAAAAAAAAAAAACAACCTTTGTTTTAACCGATAAAATAAGAAAAGCATTACTACACTACTTGAAAACCATCACAATAAGCATCATTCTAAAGAGTAAGACCTTACAAGAACAAATCAATCTGACAAAATTTCCTTCAGATGCCAGCAAATAAGTATTTAGAGAAACCATTACCAAATCAGGCTTTAGGTTTGGGATCAGAAAACTCTCCTTAAGAAAAACTTGGTCTATTGTGGTGTCTTCTACTCTTCTTCTTTATCAAGCTGAATCTTACCCATTAATCAAGGTTACAACATTTATTAACTTCGTTTGATTTTGTTGTCCATTCATCATAAAATTCTCAACACAGTATAACATATGGAAACCCATGATGCCAAGATCCAAGATAAATACTCCAAGGACACATCATGGATATGGCAGCAGGGACATAAAAATGTATCAACTACAAAATAGTACCAATTGGTTATCCATATTTCAACTTTTATACATAAATATGAAGTATCCAGGTATGATATGTAGCTCCCAAATCAAAGTGCCGAAGCCTAGATATCTCAGACCATTGCGTTGCTCACAATGAATTCCACAATGCTACTAGTGACGATGAATTCCACGATGCTACTGCCTTCCACACAAAACTTAACTTTTTTTTTTAACATGGTGATATTTAGTGCTAGGTGACGAGCTTGTATAGATTGCAATATCCTACATTTTCCGCAGAAAGCCTTATAGACGAGAACTATAATCCGCAAAAAGATTACAACTTCAAAGCAATTTTGTTGCAGAAAGATGTCCGCAAATCAAACGGCAAGTCCATATTGGCCTATACCTTCTTCAATCTTGCGAACTTGACGGAAATCAAGTATCTTTCCGCAAATTTCTCAATTTCTAAGGAGAATCAGGTTTTTTAACAAATTCAAGATTCAAGTTCCGGAACCCTAACCAACAAGCCCCAAATCCCCCGCTCCGCAGATTTGCTGGGTCGGATCATATTACAAGGATCCATCAATTAATCGAGTGACAATGATTTCTGGATACGTGAGATCAAAGATAAGATTTTTATTTGGCAAACATTACAGAAACGCTGATCGAGAAACCCTAGCAGAAGAATGAGAAGAAGAAGAAGATACCTGGTAGACGACGAGGCCAAGGAGCGCGATGAGGGCGAAGAAGGAGAGAAGCCATATGAAGAGATCCCCCTCCATCTGAGGAGGGGTGCGCACGATAAAGTCGAAGCTGCTGCTATCTTCGAAAGATTGGGCTGCACCGATCTTCCTGCCGAAACGCGCGCGATGCGTAGTGCGCACCTCCCCTTGGCTTGCCGGGACTTCTAATGGGTTTTGGATGGGCTTGTGCCAATGTGCCTCGGGCGTAGTAGTAGAAGACTTTTTATATATATATATATAGTTTGTTTAGCAAATAGCTCAAGCCTCAAGGCAAGCAAAGAATCCGACTGTTTTTAGAACGTGGGCTGTAAATTGAAAAAAAAGGGTCTTCCAGAGTTCGGATCCTTGTCCGACCTATGGAAACCCACGTAGTGATAATATGAATAGTTCAAGAGATGAATGTTGGGATGTAAATGGGTTCTTAATTCTCTGATTATCTGTATCCGGAGGTTCCGACCCGTTAAAAATCGAGTCTGGATCCTCATTTAGGCCCTGATAAGTAAATGGGTCCGGGTCTGATTTCACTTTGGTTCGGATCCGTAGACCCAACACCTAACATATTACTTCAATTTTTGAAAATCTTTCATAAAAATCATAATTTTTTTAATATCATTTTAGACCAGGATCCGGATCCAAACTCATTTCATATATGGTTCTGATTCCAGTTCTCAAGCTAAGAAACAGGTTCTAAAATAGTTCCGGCTCTGAATCCGGTTCCACCTTCTCCTTAATGGTTCCGGTTCAGTATGTACTATGGACCTGAACCGAAACCGACATGTTTATAACCCTATATGAATGCCATCTCCTCTAATGATATATCATCAATTTTCAGTTTAAAAAAATGATAGGTGCAATCATTTTTCGGGTATAAATTAAGTAATGTATAAAATAATTATATTTTTAATTATGTGTTCAATTGGATGATAGAATCCATTGAAGTGGCTGTCTTAGGAAGGCTATGAGATTTATCCTGAGCAGTCCAAATTATTATCATTATCAGCATCATCATCGTGATCCAGACTCACAAACAGAACATAAATAATATGAATTTTCCATGTAGAAGTAAAGTCGTCCTCTTTTGTGGGGCCCAACTGGAAATGATGGAAAAGGCATTTCAAGTATGGACCGGGTGGTTGGCCAATTATTATCATCAAATTATTATCATTGCATTGTATGAGTGATTCGAATCAAACTGTGAATGGTGGTTAGGTGATGGAGCTATAGTCATTTCTGTCTTTTTTTTTAAAGAAATAGTTAGATTTGATGTGTCAAATGATATTCATATGACATAAAACTGGATTAGTTGGATGGACTATTACAATGGATATTTCAACCAACACAGCTTTATATTATTTTTTTTTTCCACCAGAGGGTTCCAACCATTTGGGTTGGACTAATCCCTCCGGGCGTAGAGAAAAGGCGGGTAAACACTCATGTGACACCAAGGTAGTAGCACTAGTGGACTCAACATTTGATTCCTTAAGAAGAGGGAACCGGGGGTCGATATGAAGACCTCTAATTCTGGAAGAAGAAGGAACCATGGTCCTGACCACTCGGCGAATCCCTTATTGGGGTTAACGGTTGATTCTACCTAATGCATGGTTTGATCATTATGTAATTCGGTACTATTTACAACCCATTAATAGCTATTATAGAAAGTTAACAATGTAAAGGTATTAAAATAAGGTCAAACGTTGAGTGACTTGAGTACAACCTCTTTAAAGCTGTCACCGTTGAAGTTGTGGGTCTACCAATCCAACCATAGTATGCATCAGTTCTTTTCTATCTTTTTTGTTGTTCAAACTTCAAACTGTAAAAAAAAAAACCACTCTTTTCAGAATTATGTATACTATTTTTATGTGTCCAATCCAACCATTAATATTATTTTGAATGACCTGAACTTGTTTCGTGTGTCAAAATGTGAAGTTAGGATTAAAATTATGGAGGCTGGGCCCCCTATTTTGTGGGCCTCACTGTTTAATGATTTTGATTAAACTGTGAAAAAAGCTTTTTATTAATTTGTGAAAAAAATGGTGATAGACACAGAGAAAACCGCTTTAGTTGTGTATAAAGGCTAAACTCCCATCTTACCTTTTCTTTTCCCACTTTAGAAGAAACTGAAATCCAAGCACTCTGGGCCCCTGCAGGTGGGTGTTGGTGTCTCTTACTAGCCCCAATAGCTCTAGACGCACTAAGGAAATAGTGGGCCGGGGTGGTGCCAAAAAGCTTTTGAAAGCCTCTTCACATTATGGGCATCTTTATGATTTTCTTATACTGGCCCCTCTGAGAATTTTATATTTTATATAGCGGCTCCAATGCAAATTTTTTGGTTCACTTCCACCCCAGTGTGGAAATGGATCCCCTGTTTGGACCAATGAAGGGGTGCTACATGGGAAAAGATGTCAGATCCCATCTAAAAAAAAATTCTATCTCCTTAAACAAAAAATCTCATTTTCCCATATGGCACCCCTAGAAACAGTCCGAATAGAGGATTCAGATTCACCCCTATGTAACCACATGGGCATTTTATGCAACTGTGAAATAAGATCAACTGTAACTTGTCGTCCAAGGCAAGGGTCATTTCTTATGACTATACCGATATCAAGTTTCAATGCCAAGTGGTTAGGACCAATGGCTCCTCATACTTTTGGAGTTAGAGGTTTTGATATTGAGCCATCCGTTCACTCTGCTTTAAGAACCGAAGGTTGAGTGATCCATTCGTGCTACTATCTGATGGACATAGGGTTTTACCTGACTTCTGACTTCTCATTGATCCTGGCGAATTAGTCTAGCACAAATTATTGAAAACCTCCGGTGGAAAAAAAAAAGAAAAAAAAAGGGTTCTCCATCCTTTTGCTTAGGCTTTTTTTTACGTCCCGGACTCTACACTTAGGGATGGCAAGCAGGTGAATCGGCCCGGATTTTAAGCATACCATACTCGATCCTCGAAATTTTTTATTTCCCCGAACCCGCCCTGAAACCCATCGGAGGTTATTTTGATTGTACCAAAACCGAACCCTATGGGTTTTGGTTTTTCCCCCATCCGAACCGCCCCCACACAATAATTCGAGTTTTACCCGAACCCGCACCGACCAGCCCAACCTCAATTTAGTTTTTGCATTTTTTTTTGTGTGTGTGTGAATAAGATAGTAAAAATCCTTCCAAAATTTGAAAGCATATCAAGCAAGGATACAATTCAGGATTGTGAGACTAAAAAATATGTCAAAAGGCAGTGCCATTCATAAATCTTCAACTCCTGTGAAAGAAAAGGGTATCACCATGCCACCATTACAAACAGAAATAAAGCAGCATCAATAGCCTGGATCAACCAAAAGCGCAAATCCAAAAGCAAGCAAACTGCAGCAACCTGTCTCAACAACAAAGTGCAGCCAAAAAGCAAAAAATATTGCAGTAACCTAACTTGTTCCAACTTACACTTACAAAAAACATAAATCAAAACCACTAACCATTCAGCATAATTAGGCAAAAGAAAAAATAAGTTCAACTGACTTGTTCCAACTTACACCACCAAAACTAACAAAAAAAAAACCTTGAAAGAAAACTATGTATAAATATAAATAGTTTTATATATATATATTTCGGGTTCGGGTTCAGGTATGGGTTCGGGGCGGGGAGTAATATATACCAAATCCGAACCGAATCCGGCTCGGGATTTTAAAATTAATACCAAACCTACCCCACGGGTGAAAAAAATGGATAAAAACCGTCCCCAAAAGGTCGGTTCGAGTCGGGTATCCATCGGTTTCAGGGAAAATTGCCATCCCTATCCACACTTGGTGCCCAAAAAAAAAAAAAGTCTTAAAACCAATAATGCTGACCGAATGGGTCTCACACACCCTATCTCAGCCAGATTCGACCTGGTACCAGACTCAATGGCTTTCAGAGTTGTCAACTCCTCTAATATTATATACCTTTCTAAGCCTTTTGGCTAAGATCAAGTGTATCTCATCTGGTTCTCGAAAACACCATTGTAACCCCACATAATGGTGCTAATTAAAAATATTTTGACCACAACGTATTTTTCAGACCACTATGCTCTCGTCACATTCCACATGCAGATACGTAGATATCAGATACAAGATAAGCACTAGAAGCAGCGCTTTGTAGTACAAAACCACATGAACAATTAACACGTGTGCTTTCCATAAATTGCACATCAATAAACCCCAAATTCAAATCACTTCTCTGTAGGTCAGAATATATATCACCCACATCTAATATACTTACATACAATGGTGTCAACCATGACGCCCAACACACTTGATCAATCTACCCATTTGAGCAATACAGAATCCAATACATAGATATGGTGGATTTTTACACCCTTGAAGAAAGTTCAAGAAAATAAAAATAGACAGTACAGTGACTCTAAAACAGCTACAGCAAGAACTCCATGAATCTTGACAAGGGGTAAGATGCATTGGACCTATTTTTGGCTTCATCTGAACAGGATTTTACTGAAGCCGGTTTCGGACACATAAAGAAATTTCGAGACCCCAAATTAATCAACTTCTCCGTTGGATTCAGACCTGCGATCATGAGTAAATTAAAATCAGCTTCACTCATTCTTGTATTTATTTTAATTGGACTTGTTCGTTTGCATTAAAATATATAAAAACTAAATAAGGTGAAAGTTGGATTTTCAAAAATAAAAATCAAACAACCTTCTTTAAGTTGAATATAATCAAAAGAAGACGGTAAATGAACTTTTAATTTTGTTATTCTAAAAATAATAATTACTCAGCGCTCTTTTTTCATAAAAGGAATTATCTATTTTTTTCTAAATACTATGTATTTAATTTCTAAACATTCTAATGCAAACCTTGTCAAAGAAATACTATGATTGTAATGCAAATAAATATCCAAAAATGGATGGCCAGCTTACTCTCTAAGCTAAAGGGCGAGTAATGGAGCTCGAAGCTCTCCGGATCCGTCTCCGCCAGCAACGGCCGCCTCCCTGCCTTGACGTACATCTCCAGAGCGGCTTTAGTCAGATCGGCGACCGTGCTCTCCGGCGACGTCACGACGTGAACCGGCCCCAAACTCCGTTGGATGGTCACGTTCAAGAGAAGCTTCGTCAGCCGTGGGCTGCCGTTCTCGATCGAGATGCGTCGCCGGAGCAGCTCAGGATGGCTCTCCGGACGCTTGATCTGCGCAGTCGGGACGTCGGAGTTCGTCGGAAGACGGCCGTGGAAGGAGGCGGATCTGCCACTGGTATCCGATTTCGGGCTAGAAATGGACTTAGATGTCATGGTGGAGGTTTTCAGTTGCAGGAGCAGAGAAATGAACGAGAACAACAAAAATGAAGAAACGGCTTTGGTAGTCTGGAACGAGGCACGGAAAGTATGGAGTGGAAAGAAAGAAGGGAGAAATGGGGTATTGGGTTTCGTGGTTGTTTGTTGGTGATGATTGATGAGGTATGTAAACAATAACGAAATGATTCTCTGAAAGAAACGAATTTTTGGATGAGAAATGAGCGAAGGTTCGCGGAAGGTGTGCTGGGTATAAATGCCCGCGAACTTGGGTTTATTTACTATATATTAAAAAAGGCCTGCCTGGTAGGAAGATCCGTGGAGATCAGATACGAAGGGCAGAACCAACACCCTTGTCTAAGGCCTGAGTGGGCCCACGTTTCGAAACTCTAGACTGTTGGTAGACATCTAATACTAGGTTTGTGAACGGGCGGTTCATGTCCAGGTCGATATTAAGAAGAAGGTAGAATCGAATCCTAAATCGAAACTAGAACTATATATAGAACGGGTTTAGTTCCAGGTCCGGATCTATGTAGATAATGATATTAAAAAAAACATGATTTTTATTAAATATTTTTTAAAATTGAAGTAATATGTCAGATCTTGGGTCCATGGGTCCAAACTAAGATGGACCCGGACCCTGGCCCATTTACTTATCAGGGTCAAATAAGGACCCAAACCTGATTTTTAACAGGTCAGAATCTTCAGGTAATTAGAGAATCAAATACCCATTTACATCCATATATAATACCTATCATGTCTATCAACCGTTGGATTGATCAATGGATGATGGGCTGATTTTTTTTTTTTTTAAGATAAAAGTGAAGGAAGTTGGCCACGTATTCAAGTTGTAATGTGGTCATCAGCTATGTTGGGCGATTGGTTGAAGCTTGCTTAGGAGTAATACTTTTACTTGCTCAAGAATCAATCCCTTGTGTAATATTAAATGTGAACATCATCCAACCAATGCTATGTTGGGTGGTTGGATCAATGCTCCACATCACAATGAGTGTTAGAGATGTGTATCAATGGTCTGGATTTTCTAAAAGTGAACCCCACTGGAGACTGGGAACTTTAATAAGGGTGCGGCACTGAAGTTCAGCAAAGAAAAAGAGACAGAGTGCAAATGGATCATCAAGCCCACATCTATAAGATCTAAATCGTTTGAGATTCCTCCTATTCTTATGTTGGACAAACTTTTAAAAATTTACATTTAAGATCTAAATCAATCAAAATTACTACTTTGGTTTGTTTTATCGGGGGGATAAAACCTTCAATGAAGTAAAGAGTCACGGGGCCACCTGGTTGACACCTTTTACAATTTTTTTAAACGAATCATTCTAGACATGATGAGAAGAATTATGCACGTCGCTCACATGCCTATTGAAAAAATGAAATAGCTAGGGGGGTAGGCCAAAAGAATGACGCAAAAGTAATGGACCATGGGAATTCCTGGAAACTGCATGCTAATCAACTCTCTCCAATGGTTGAAATTATGCTGTGACGCTGTGCACGTGGCACACGTTGACAATAGGACAATTAAAGAGACGAATTTATGTAATGGAGCTTCTTGTGAGTAATGTTTCCTGTCTCGAGTTTATTAGTGCTCTCAATCGTCTGACTTTTGTGTATCATAGAAGGCCACGGGGAACTAGCTAAATCGACGAACAACTGTATTCATTGGATTCTACTTTATGATTTATTTATTTTCTATTTTTATGTTTTTGCTCTGGAGGGGGAGGGTTTGGGGGAGGGTTCCAACTCTTTGATTGGACTAATTTCTTAGACTTAGAGGGAAGTCTAGTAACTTAGAGAGAAGTCGGATAAACTCTCATGTAGTCCAGTATTATATTGTAGTTTTGAATTCACAACCTCCACATACAAAACGAGGTCTTAGGCCAATTGAGCTATCACTTGAGATTAAATTCTACTTTATGATATAAAATATGATATACAATGAGATCGTCCCCAAGTTGAAGATGAATAAGAGACTTTCCGCATTTATGTACCTTGATTTGCCTCATTCAATAATTTTTATACTAATCATTCCAAGTGCACATTAACAATCAAATTTCATCTCAGTGGAAGTAATACAAGTAATTGGATTGATTAAGATGTGAAGATTCGATTGTATGTAGTAAATTTCTCATCCCTATACACTAATTATTCAACTAAGTGTACCACTGTCATTAAAATTAGATTTTGGATCATGTGAAGTAATGTGAGCAAGGGACATGGCCCTTCAATTATGTAAAACGCGTGAGTGTTTCAAGAGATTATGGTTAATTATGTGATGTAATTGTTTGAGGTTTATGGGCAAAACGTTTGGGGTCCACATGGTCCAACACTGTCAAGTAAAGGGTGGCACGTCCTCCACAATTATTATTTGGGACATGGGTGTATAAGCAGGGGTGGATGAGTTTGAGTCCAAGATGAGCAAATAATGTAACTTGGTAACTTCTCATTTGAGTTCGAGTCCAATACATGGCAAAAGGATTAATGTGTTAACTTTTCATTTGGTGGTCATAGGTTCTTGCTAGTCACTGGGTCGGCATTATAAAAGTAGATCACCACAAGCACAATTTTCAGGATATTGTAATGTCGAAATGCAAAAGCAATTTTGTACAAGTTTCAATCATGTTTCCTATTATTTTCATTGGCTTATAATTAGGTGGCATTAATATAAAGCATTGCACTCGTAATTCATAACTCTTTTATATCATTTTCCTTTTTGAGATGGATTTTCATCTAAAATGACATTTTCAATGCTCTTGTATGGAGTGGTGGAGTCGGAATTGTCTCCCGAGAGGCAAGTGATTGTTGACTGCTAATGAGGAGCCCGGATGTATTTTTAGAGGTGATCATTAATGTTTTTATATTTATTAATTTTTTACTTATCATTTAAAAATAACTTTTTTTACAATTTTTTTTACTAATATCTAAAGAAAAAAATAAATTTGAAAATACCTCAATATTCTCCAAAACATAATTCTTGAAACTTTGAGGACATTTAAAACATAAAGATAATAGCGCTTGCCATAATGAATATATATAAACCGTTGATCAAAATAATAATTTATTTCTTATTTTACGACGAAGAGTTGTAGTCGTTCTAATTAAAGGTAGAACCTATATCAAATTGATCATATGTGTCACCTAAAATTAATTAATAAAAAATTTGTTAATTGGTCATTTGAGATCATTTAATGGGCCGTGATGCCTATGGTAAACATAGATGGTCGAAAAATGTATTGATTGATTACTTGTTATCGTTTGATGGGCCACGTGCCCATGACAAGCATGGATGGTGTAGAGCACACCAATTATAGGAAGTAACAAATGTCATGAAAATGTAAATAGTGGTCTGACTAGTCATAGGCGAGCTCCTCCCCATAGAGAGAAAAAGACACGCAGAAATTTATATCAACTTGGTTTTGTCTAAACTTTTCAGCTTTTGTCACAGATATTGGTCACATTGAAAAAATATCCTAGCTTTTTATCTTGGATGGTATCTTTTTCTAATATCATAGGATTTTCAAAATATTATTAAATTCGAAAATGCCATCACAAAATTGCAATATTATTACAGAATAAAAATACATATAAAAAGAAAACAATAGAAATCCTTTTGAAATATTTAGTTTAATATATCATTTCTCATATTCCATGACATTTTCCCAAAAATCTTTATAGTACTCAAGCGTAAATTAAAAACCGACGGATATTTTTTAGACTTCTTTGTTTAACAAAGATATCCTCCATGGGCACGCACGCACTCACCCCACACATGCACTTGGTAAATAGAGGGGGGTTTGAACAGAAGACACTCAAAAGTAAAACCATGCCTGATGCAGAAGATTCAACACCCAATAGGAGTGTCTTTGGCTTGGTTAAGGGAACCCAACGGCGGAGCCGTAGGGAAAGTGCATCTTCATTGGGTAATTGTCACTGCTTAGGGACCCAAACCTGGGTGATCTATCAATGGCCAGGATGAAGCTTGGGTGAAACTAAGTGGAGGTCCGAACTTACTAATATTGAAGAATCAACAGATGAGTTGTGGTTTTGGGTGAAATTCCACTCGAACTCAGAGCTACCCGGACATCTAGAGGTAAAGCGCGTTGGTTGGCTACATAATGGGAAAAAAAAGTAGTTATTTATTTTTAAATCTCAATTGCTGTAATGGGAAAAAAAATGTGGTTCACAATTACCCACTGAAAACCAAAAAGTAAATCAAATGAATTCTTTTTTCCAACCACTCTACTTTCCGTTTGGTTAGCAAGAAACTAAATGATTTTTTTTTATGGCAAATACAGTGTCCACCCATCAATATTTTCTGGAGCCCTAGTGTACGGGTTCAGCCTGCGTCAGCATGATGTGGCCTACTAGCCAAAACCTCACATGTGATTTTTATCTGTAAGAAAGTGGCAATGTTGTGATTTCGATTGTAGGCTATGCTTTATTTTGTCATCCCCACCATGAATTATAATCAGTAGGACCACACGAGAACCCTATTATAAGGCAGATTCGCCACGTAGTGGGAGGTGAATTGAATGAGCCGCCCCAAGATACGGCCTTGTCGTTTATTAACTGAGTGTTCACTTTTGGGCGGCATTTGAACATGTGAAATTGTGAATGGAAAAGGTCTATGGTGAAGAATGAAGATGGGAATGCAAAAGGTTAAAGCAGATTATTTATGAACCACAGCCGCACGAAATAATCTTCTCTTATAAATTGACTTATATCTAATCCAAGTGAAGTGGTAAAAGATTATGGTTTTCGCTCTTCAGAGATTAAACGTTGAATCAACTAATGCTACTATTAGGAGGTCACAAGTGTTTTACCTTATTTTTGTATGTGTTCAAAGGGATTAGCGTAGTCCAAAATGTTGGAAACTCTTTATTAGCGGAAAAAAATTGACTTATAACTGGGGAGAGGGGTATCAGATGTGTTAATTTTGGAAGACCATTGAATATCTTATGCAAAATTTTATGGTTCATATGGTTGTGCCTTCTTCATACAAAAATTTATGACTTTCCAACTTATTTCGCTTGAATTGGAGTTGGTCATATTATTTGATTGATCACATGAGAAAAAAAAAAGTACACGAAATAAAAGGAGTAAATTCACATTGTTTACACTAATATAGGAGGAGATATAAAATTTGAAAAGCTGGATTGTTCACTGGATCTCAATGGCATGTCAATTATATAGTTTTTTCCCTTTTTGTACCCAGCCAGAGCCCAGAGGGTCACCTTGTTCACCACTACTGGAGGAAGGAAGTCAAGAGTTGAATCCTAAAAATTAGGATGAGAAACAGAGAGCCATATCAGCAATTATATAGATAATGACAGTCTTGACTGGGCATTCCGTTTTCTTACCATCTACAGTGGCTGAGTTTGTATGGTTCTGTTCACATTCGGGTTGGCTTCCGCGGATTCTCCATTGCTGCAAGTCTTGTTCTAGGTCGACTTACATGGATGTATTGTAGTTAGGTTGTACATTTTTTCCTTTGGCACAGTGTCCTTTATAATCACTTTTCAGATGGGGCAGGTGGGCTACGACCGACAGTTAAATGGTCGGTGAGAATAGGGAATATAGAATACAGTCGTGGAATGCAGTCGTGTTTTACTTTACAAAATTAATTTAATGGGCTTGTTTTTGGAAAGATAAATAATAATTTAATATAACCAGATTACTGCACGAGCACACTGATGGTTGAGTGACGCCAGCATTTTACCAATTCTCGAGTTCATTTGGTTCACAATATCACTCTTGGCCAATAGGGAAAAATAGGGGGGGCGGGGGGGGGGGGCGCGCCTGCAGGTCACAATGTTATGCAGTTGTGATCTTTCAACTGAGGAACTATAGAAGACCAAGTAGATGCTTCATTTAAGTAGATGCTTCTTTGTCACAATGGTAGATCATGGTTGAATTGAGATCAGTAAATAGGATGGCGAGCGTTCAAGCCTGAATTCTAGTTTACACCGTGATAGAAAAGGATCTTTGATTGTAGAGCTAATTCAAAGGACACTCAGCACAATAAATAATTAGGCATCCATCTAAAGAACCCCATGTAAAATTATCTATTGGGCTTTAGATGATGTGGGATGTGGGACTTTCCTCTTTGGATAGAAAATAGTGGCTTGTATGTGGCCGGTCTCTGGTAGATGAACATGGGCTCTGCCTTTAGTGCTTGATCTAAACTGACTTAGTCCTAAATTGCATTTGTAGCTGCCACATCTTCAATGATCCCTGCTTTTGCTGTCTAAAACCTTTTGTGTTTGATATGTGTCCCTACTGCTTCCGTGGTAATTAATTGTCGGTGATCAAATTGGATTCGGCCATCAGTTAGATTCCACTTAATCCCTTTTAACATCAACATTGGACTTTCATGACACTTTATCAATTATTTGACTTTACTATACCTATTGCGCTAGCATGTAACCTCACATGATTCCCAATCACCAAGAGTCGAATACATCATATCATTGTCTCCCATCTCCCTTTCCCCTGTTTGGCAATTTAGTAGTAAAGTTAAAATGAAGTAGAGTCTCCATTATTCATATAAGAAAAAGATAATGGATCACATCAAAAGTACAAAAATTCAAAATTTCCTCATTGTTTAAATAGAATAGTAAAAAAGCAACATCCTCTCTCTACTAAATGACAACAAAATTCCCTCTTCTTTTTTTTATAAAAAGTAAAAAAGGTTCCCGATCAAACAACTAAGAATAAAAGACCGGTACGACCCCCTATATTTTATTCTATTTTGATTTGATGCTTCACCTCACTTTAACTTAATTCATCATACTTCCAAGCGCGCCCAAAGCGTTGCCATAGAGAATACTCACAGTAAATATAAAAGGACATGGAGTTTTCGATATATCTAAAAGAGGTTTGAAATTTAGCCATATATCTTTTCGGTATCCCAGTTTAGGGTCTAGTTCCCTAGCCCTCTAGTAAGGGAAGTAGACCTCTGGCGAGGTGGGACGCCCTCAAGTGAGAGGGAATAGACCTCATATGAGATAGCATTACCCTTGAGTGAGGGTAGATGACTGCCCAGTGGCCGTTCTCGAATTTTAGCCATATTTAAAATGAGGTCCAATGGTCATTTGTTAGCAGTAAATCAGATAGCTACTCTGCCCTTTAGTATTGTGTTTTGCATATGATTAGACCCCGAATCCCTTTTGGATGAGGCCAGTGAGGCCCACAGACTCGCACATGTGTCCCATTTAAAAGCTATAAATCAGGCATGCTGCTAATGTGGATCCTAGTCCCTTAGTTAAGGAAGTCTTAATTGTTAAAGTCAATGACTCCCGACAAAAGTTTCCTAGGTCAGCCATTCCTGATCCATTTCCAACTGGGCGTTTCCCTTCCCACTTCCCAGCCCACAGGCAGTAAATTACAAAGACCAGTCACGAGCCACTAGTGTAGTCTGGTCTTTTTCCTACTCTCTTACCCTCCCCATCACCAAGAGTCAAGCACTAGTCGCCAACAGACCGCATGCTACCTGTTGCCGGACATCCCTTTACTCGTTGCCTCTTTCTTCATGCAGCGGGAGTTGGTAAAGTCCCACGTCCCATATGATCCAAGTAATTGGTTTAGTATGGCTTCATATGCCTTTTTGTGCATTCCACCTATATGCTTTTGGATTGGTATATGGTATTTTACGGCATAAACAATGAGGTGGATCTCTCAAATTTTGTGAAACCGGATATCCTTTAGTCCACGTATGCTAACAAGGATTGAACACCTCTAATGACTTAGCATAAATAGTTTTCGATTTTCTTAGGAGCACCTCTTTGTAGTTTGGAATTGAGCTTTTCCACTCGGTACCCCGCATAAAACTTTCAACTAAAAATTCTCAAATTTATGAGAATAACCTTCTTTTTTTTTGTAACCCATTGAGGGGGCTGGTACTTGAAAATCACGACACAACTCACACATGTGAAGTGATGGGAACTCACACATGAGAGGAGAGGTAAACACAACTCGCACAGGCAAGGATGATGGAAACTCGAATATGCAAGGAGATATAAACATAACTCACACATGTGAGCATTTCTTTCTTTTTTTTTTGGTAACCCGGCGAAGGGGCTGGGACTCACGACACAACTCACACATATGAGGTGATGGGAACTCACACATGAGAGGAGAGGTAAATACAACTCACACAAGCGAGGAGGATAGAAATTTGACCATGCGGGGAGACATAGACATAGACATAGCTCACACATGTGAGGTAATGGAAACTCACACATGGGAGGAGACATACACACAACTCACACATGTAAGGTGATGAAAATTCACACATGTGAGGGGAATAATATAAAACTCACATATGCAAAGAGGGAGGAGGCAGGGTTTGGATCAAAGACCTCTCAATGAGAATTATGACTCCTCACCACTGAGGTAAATAGCCGTTCTCAATAAGAGCTTTTCTTATGGTGAGTTGGAACTGGAATTCCAGCCTTAAACAAACAAGCCCTTCTAGTTAGGGTTGTAAACGGGTCGGTTCCGGTCCGGGTCCAGGGTGGACCCGGAACCGGACCCGGACCCGAATCGGAACCAGGAAACTGGTTCCAGAACCGGTTCTGATAATTTTAATAGGAACCGGTACCGGAACCGAAACCGTTTGCGAATTTATTTGACCATATTTTATTTTTTGAGATTACCATAAGAAATCTGAATTTCAAGAACATAAATGAAGATATGGATTAGGTTCCAATGGATTTCAACACTTGACCTCATGGGCCCCAATTAGTCATTTACATGATTTTTTTTTCCCAGATTAATAAGCATTGTACGTGTCTATCTTGTGAAAAACTTTTTATATAACTCCAAGCAAAAACTTCATACAAATCTTATTTAATGTGTTTAATTTTAAAAATAATGTTTCTGAAAATAATATAAATATTCTTCACAAAACAAACTTTTTATTTTTTATTTTTTTATTTTTTATGTTAGTAGTGGCAATGAGCCAGTAAAACAGGCTACCCAGTACAAACGTCAGACGGAACAGTTTTAAGGAAAAACGTTATCCGATGGGGATTGCCATGTGAAACTTTTTTAGTGGGCCTGTGAAATAGAAAATGTTTCACTATTACATGATTGCAGGCCTGTGAAACATTTTGTCTTTTGAAGTGGTCAATGACCAGATATATATGCTTAGAAGGGTAAACAATGGTTGCAAAATCATACTGAAGCTGGCATATATATGTATATATAGGCAGGCATGGATTGCTCTGAAACATCTTCTTCTGTATTAAAAGGAGAAGAGGCGTCAAAAAAAGGATCCGGGTCCGGGTCCACGGGTCTGAGCTACTGTGGATCCGGAACCGGACCCATTTAGTTAACGGTTCTAAAAAAAGGATCCGGAACCGGAACCATTTACTTATCGAAACCAAAATAAGGACCCAAACCCGGAACCTAACGGGTCGGAACCTTCGGGTAATCGGATAATCGGGGACCCATTTACAACCCTACTTCTAGTAAGGGCCAAACCAAAGTGCAGGCATGTAACTTTGGCTCCACTTCCAAAAATTCAATAAAAATCATGCATCCACCCTCAAAAGCCACACAAATCCTCTGTTTGCCCCCAAAACCAAATTACCTATTAGGGTTTGCACCCCTCATCGAAAGTCTCGGGCCTACCATTGCTTCTAGCATTACCTCGATCAATCCTTCATATATTCAGGCTATGCATAGTCTCCACAATCTACACTGATTGAAAGATATCTGGGCTATCCCGATCAATGCATAAGGGCACGTTTGCGGGCGAGCTTTTTCAAGGAAAATGCATGGAAAGTGGAAATGATTTTCCATAGTGTTTAAAATTATACGTTTGGTGTAGTCTCTTTTTCCTCGAGGAAAATATGAAAAATGAACTAGCCTTTTTATAATTTGCAGAAAAACATTTTCGGCTGCAACATTGACAGACGGATTTAGTCCAAAACCACAAATCTATTGAAACTCTACTAATTTTGCTCTAATATTGCACAAATGTGCCCTAAAGGCTTTTGCACGATTGCACCGAGTGATGGATATAGTTCAAAACCATAAATGTATTGGAACTGTGATGATCTCACCACCAAGATTTCAAAATTCTTATATTTTTTAAATATTCTTAATATATTCATTTCTCGAAAAAGGTCCAAAATAGAAGCGAAATTGAGCGATGAAACAAATATTAACCAATGCATGAAAGTTCCGGTATTGCCCAATACAGTGTTAAAAACCATCTCGAGCCTCAACAGGGGTATTCAAATCAGTGTCAGGCTGGTCCGAAGCTTCCCAAACTTGGCTCATTTCCTATTTGGGTCCAATATCCATGCTCATCAAATCAGTTCATAAGCCTGTCGGTGTGCAAAATTTGTGAAGGTAGTCAAGCCTATAAACATGAGCAATGTCAGGGACAAATGACAGAGACAAGAGGCGGACAAATACTAATTAATATGGTACGATAAATAAAATATTTCAGATCTATTTCCTTCAGTTTCAGATACATTTCTTCATTGTTCAACTTACAGATATTGTGCAGCACATAACATACATAAAAAATCACAAATTATCAATTAGCAACGTGTCTTTGGTGTTGGTGTTTGTCCCTTATTTTATTCTATAAATATACATAGGCTCAGGCCTCACCCATTTAAAACCCCACGGGCCTGTTTGGATAATAAAAAAATGGAGTAGAGTGAAGTTAAATGGGTCATAACAGTCTAAAATTTCAACTCTATCTTGTTTTGATAAGTCTAGCCCAATAGATGAAGTAATATTGTGAAGCCACATGTACCCATTTCACTTCAACTCAAAATACTTTAATTTTCTTGAGTAAAAGTTGATTATACTCCAAAACTTAATTTCAAAATAAGCATTTGAAGTGAAGTGAAGTACTCTACTTTAATTTCAACCTACTTCTTTCCACTCCACTTCACATATGAAATCTACTTCATTTTACTCCACTCCTTATTTATCCAAACAGGCTACCGAACAAGAAACTTGGTGCAGGGTGACGTGGAGCCCACCTGAATGTGCCTCGTGGCATTCCCGCAAGGGAGTCTCACTCACACAGGCGGGAAGTAAGAAATAATATTTCAGAAACCCCCCTTTCTTTGCCCCAGTCCGAGCATTCCCTCTCTTTCCTTCAAAAACCCAAGCTTCTCGAAGAAGCTTCAGCTTCTACTTCTCCAAGCTTCTCTTCTCTTGAATCGTTCATCATTCTCTTCAAATGGCTCGTAACAAGGTACTACCACACATTTCAATCTTTCATGATTTTGATGTTTTAATCTGCTATCATCGTCCATTTCCGTTTTTAGCATGGACGGATTGTTTCTCAATGAACGCATGATTTTGGATTTGATTCGCTGATCCTCTTTTCATTTGAATCTCCGCACGATTCATCTCGAGTTCGTTGATGATTCAGTTGCTGTCTTCTGAATCCTGAAGTGGCTGCATACTCAGTTGGCTCTGCTCAATGGAAATGAGATTTTGTTGTTTCTTTCTTCTACTGAGTGTGTTTTGATTCTTTTTTTTTTTAACTGATTGTTTCATATAATTTGCCTGTCAATGAGTTCAAAATGCTGGAAACATCTGTTGTTGCCCATCCCTATTCTTTTCTTAGGTCTAAGGTCTATTCCTTCTCCACCTAGATGGTCTAAATTCTCAGTTGGATTAGATCAGAGTATGTTGTTGCTACTAAAGTAGCTATTTCAATTGCATGATTGGAAGATTATACTACCAATTGATTGGTTGGAAGTAGAGTTTCAGACAAATTTGCAAGGGATCTGTTGTTGGTTCTAAAGATGTCGCAAGTTGGACAAAGATAAGCTAAAAAAATGTCAACTGTTTCACAAATAACCTGACATGAGCATTACTGTATTAGTGCTGATGTGTGATATGTTGCTTATTGCCGAGAACGTGGGTAGTCTAGTCCAATTTGTCCACCCATTTGATGGAACATCATGCTGGATTTGGTTCAATGCTTTAGTACTATTTAGTGAACTGTGCATAAACCATTTAAAGAAGTTCTTTTTATTTGCGGGCGGGGTTGGGGTAATTAAAATATAAGGTGAATCAGGGTCGAACAAAAATGATCGTTATTGAGGATCTTTTCATCTTTATTATATACATGAAAATGCCTGCTTCTTTTAGTTTAACTGTAGCTGACCGTTAATGAAAGTTTTGACAGTGTACTCAGGAGTATGGGTTTTGTTCTTAATTTCTTGATTTTCTTGGAAAATGAAGTGACAGTGATGCCCTAATGACAAACAAGGTGTATTTGGTTCCTGAAGGGGAAAAAATATGTCCGGAGACATTTGTGCAGGCAGAAAAATATCAAACCTATATTGAAGTCATTGAAGTAGTAGGTTGATGCTAATTATATATATTTCCTCTTTGCAGGAAGCATTGGTTTTGCTGCTTGATGTTGGCCCATCAATGCACAGTCGTCTCCCTGAAATTGAAAAGCTCAGTTCCATGCTTGTACAGAAGAAGGCAGGGGTTCCTCTTTTGAATTCTTAGTTATAGGATAATGTTGTGTCTCCATTACAAACTTTCCATGCTATTTTTTTTTTAGTTTTACGTAGAATAGGTGAGTTTAGTTTTTGATTCTACATCTTCATTTTTCTGGATGGAAACTTATTGTGCACTACCTTTTTCCTCTCCGTTTTATGCAGCTAATTTACAGCAAGAGTGATGAGGTGGGGGTAGTTCTATTTGGTACTGAAGGTATTTATTTGCTTCTATAAAATGCTTCAGGTTTATTTTCTCTGTAAATTCTTGAACCATGTTAGGTGTAAAATTGTGCATATTGAGAATGATGTTACTGGTGAAATTTACCAAAACTGTTTGAATTTTTATTTTTGATTGGTTAAATTTTTTGATAACTTTACCAAAGAAGGGAATAACATACAATGTAAACTATACAAAAAAGAATGCAGCAAAATTACAAGAGCAAAATTGTCACCAATAATTAGCGGCCATTTGAATGTGGCAAAAACCACATAAGAAAGTGTTTCTTCACCAATTCTGTTTTGCGCCAGTTCGCAGTCACACTTGTAGGGGGGATGTGGACTCCCCAATAGGGCCTTTCTCCTTAACTTTGTCTAAGTGTCCTCTTCAAAATGTGTGGGCACTGTGCACTGTGCAGCATTATCTTTTGCTGGCAAAGGCTGATTTCAAAGTTGTTATTCCTCCTTTGTGCGTCTCCAGTAAACGCAAAATAGAATAAATCTTCTCTTCTTTTGGAATCCACCTCAAGTGTTCTCCTTTACAATCTTCTATTGTCCATTTGACAATCTAATAACTTGGTCTTCCAGGTTAGTAGTGGGATAAAATGTGTTGTGTGCATAAGTTTTTAAGTATATATCCAATTAAACTTAAGTCATAAGAGAGTTTGTTATTTATAGAAAAAAACTCATCTACTAACTATAATTGTTCACCTTTCATTTTTTACGTTTCCCCCTTGTTGAGGCAATATTTCCTCTATTTGCTTACCTATTCAAATTTTTATTTTTTTTAGTCTCTATAAATATTTCTTATTTTTTTCATCAAACCCTGTCTAATTAGTAACTGATATAAATTTTAGAGTTTTGGCTTGAAAAATCACTAAATGTTGGAGCACTTAATATCTGTTTTAAAATTTAAAAGTGGTTGAAAATTGAATCACCATATAGACTGGAAGTGCTATAACCTAGAGCAGAGTGGATCATATACTTAATTTCTTAAAAATTCATCAAATCATATGTATAACTTCTATACTTCACATTATTTGTTCCAGTTTCCTCCTTTTTTGCAAACTTTATTCTTAGCCACTTTCATGATAAGTTAGCATTCGTGCATCTTTACATTCCCATGATTTGTTCACTACAAAAGAAGCATATCCTTCTATTTTTTCAAGTACCTCAATGTTATGCGAATAAATTAGATTTAATAGTTCAGTTTATTATTGTTTTTCTCTTTATTTAGCTGATTATAAATCTAATGGTTCACTGTTGGAATCCTCAGATACAGACAATGAGCTGACGAAGGAAGTTGGTGGATATGAGCATGTGGTGGTTTTACGACATATTAGAGTTGTTGATGTGAATATAATTGATGCTTTACGAAGGCTTCCTAAAGGAACTGCCTCTAGTGATTGTATCCGAGAGCATTTATAGATTAATAGCTTTGGTTGTTCATGGCTGCATCCAACAAAAGAAAGGCCATGTCATGTTTCATTTGGTATTTTGACTACAATTGTAGACTTGTAGTAATCTTCTCATTTTGGTAACAATCTAACTTTTGAATCTTGCAATTCCTATCTACTATAAGTCCTACACCTATATGAGCTGAATTTCTACTTATAATGATAGTCTGTTGTTGCTTCCAGCCATTTATGGCAATTAAGTTCGGTACTTTGAGCTTTTCCCTTGTAGCTTTGTGTTTCCCTTTGTTGCTGTGGTTTTTCTTTTCTTTTCTTTTTTCCTTAGTAAGGTCATACTGCTTCTTCTCTCCGTTCTGTAATTCTCTTTTTTTAATGAATGTTACTGTTACTGATATAAAAAAAGGTTGAAAATGTTTCTGAAGGTCTTCATCTTGAGATATTGTATTAAGCTACCGACTGTGGCAGTATGGCCTCCATATTCTGAGAGTATCTATTCAATTGAGTTTGCTACGGGGTAGTATCTCAAATCAAGTTATTTTAAGTTTTAACACCCTAAAGTATGTGTAGCACATTCTTTTTTGGCGGTTTACTAATAATCATCCACCTTTTCTTTGTTGTGAGAATTTGTTGAGTCCGGCAGTAACATTTTCAGGCAATAATGTACCGTACATTGGCAAACTGGTGTGAATTTAACTCTTTTATGCCTTCTTTGAGTCCTTGACCAGTTGTCAGTTCTGGATGCTATTGTGGTTGGAATGGATATGCTGATAAAGAAATTTGGGCCAACAAACAAGGGCAAGCAACGCCTGTGTCTTATAACTGATGCTTTATGTCCCATCAAAGAGCCATATGAAGGCACAAAAGAAGATCAGATTGATATGGTTTCTGCACAGATGAAATCTCATGGGATGAGAGTTGATTGCATAGTTGTCAGAGAAAATTTACCTGGAGCTGCAAATCAGACTGCCATGGATGAAAATGACCTCTTATTGAACCGGTTATCCAAGAAAACAGCTACTAAAGTAATCCATGTTGAAAGTGCAACTTCATTGCTTGGTGCTCTCAGAACTAGAAACATATCTCCTGTCACCATATTTAGGGGTGATCTTGAGCTAAGCCCACTGATGAAGATCAAGGTGAGTTTTAAGGTTTACAGTAGGGAACAGATCATGACAAGATTGCTATGCATGTTGTATTCCATGTGCAACTTAATAGTACTATTGACATGCCTTGTTCAATTGTTGAACTATATGTTGGGTTTTGGTTGAACTACTTTTATTTTATTTAGAAATATGTTGAGGTAATTAATATATTTTATATCTTCTCTTCATGCGGTGTCCTAAATTTCTGTTACGATATAGAATTTCCGATGTTCAACAATTACCACAAATATCTCAACCAGCAAAATAATTCATGCTTATCCTTTTGGCTTATGCGTTTAGCAAGTTTTACATTCTTGAGAATGTCTCCAGATTCATCTTATTGAAGCTATATTTTTTTATTTAGGTATGGGTTTATAAGAAAACATATGAGGAGAAGTTCCCTACGCTAAAGCAATACTCTGATAAAGCACCTTCAACTGACAGGTTCGCTACACATGAAGTCAAGGTAGATATTGAATACAAAAGTGTTCAAGATACTGAAAAAGTTGTACCCCCAGAGCAAAGGATTAAAGGTTATCGTTATGGGCCTCAAGTGGTTCCTATTTCATCTGCTGAATGGGAGGCTGTCAAATTCAAACCGGAGAAAAGTGTGAAGCTTCTAGGGTTCACAGATGCTTCCAACATAATGAGGTAACATGACTACATCAAATTGGGTTCATAATATCATGATATAGGCAATCAGTTGAAATCTATCTTTGTTTTTCCCTGTGTGCTTTCCCCAAACGAGTTAAATTCGGAAATATAGCACATGCCTTTTATGAAATACTTCATAATTCACTAACTTGTTTCTTAGTCCTAAATATATCACATCTTGAATAAGAAGAGAAGACAATCTAGAGCATTTAAATATATCACATCTTGAATAAGAAGACAAGACAGTCTAGAGCATTTGGCTATGAGACATAGGGTTTCTATGTAGATTAAGAACACGGAAGTGAGCAATATAGAGGTGCACGTCGAATCAAATTTTGAACAAAGATAACGTTGGAAGAATTTGCATTATTATGTATTTCTCAAAGGAAGACTCTTTTGAGATGGTTTGGACCTGACAACTTAGGCTAGGAATGATACCGGTGAGGAAAAGTTTTTCTATGCAGGTTGATGTCCTACCAAGGGGATGGGGTAGGTTGAAGAGGACATGGATGGAATTAGTAACAATAGATCTAAAAAAATGTAACCTAACCGAGGATTTTGCTTAGGATAGATTGGAAATTGGTGCTTCTTGAAATTGGTTGGGAAGACTTTTTTCTTTTTTTTTTTTTTGTTTTTGTTTTTGTGGCTGCATTAGCAAACCTTAAGGAGATGCTTGATATTAACCATTCTATGGTCATTATGGATGGAGAAAAAATGACATGATTTTTATACTAAAGAGAGATGTTGAAGAGTTGATTGATGTTGTAATTACTAGTACTGTGAAGCGGATGCTTATAACTCATAAGGCTATAGTTTGAAGGTCATAAGTTGGGATGCGTGCATGAGTTTGATAGCTGGGAAGTGAGGAAGATGGTGAGGTGGAATTTGCCTCCAAGAATATCATGTAAGTTTAGACGGGGTTGCTAGAGGGAAAGTGAGTCCAGTTAGTATCAAGGGTGCTTTTTACAATGATAAAGGGGAATGTCTGTCTTCTCTAGTCTGGTTGGCGTGAACGATTGATTGGAGCAGAACCGTGGTTCAAAATTTTCTCCAGCTCGGAGTCAACTCGAGCCAGTTAACTTGGTGCCAGCTGGTATTGTATGAGTTGAGGACCAAGATTGTACTGACTTGGTTGAGTCAGACCAGCATGAGACCGACAAAAGACCAGCATAGGACCGGCATGGACTGATGGAGACTGAGCCACACAACAATCCAACCAAAACGTAGAAAAGGAACTCATTTTTCCATCTATTCTCTTAAGTTTGAACATTGAAGTGTAAGGGACAAGTACACTAGTATGGTCTCTAGAACAAATTCGTAATAAAAAATATGGATAGTGGGGCCTATAAGAGATTATGAGATTGATTATCAATGGTAATGCTACTTGTAATTTTTTAGTAAGAAGATGAAGCTAGAGTTTGATAATTTTAGGTATTTTATACATTAGTTTTCCATAATTATCCAATAAAGACCAGAGAGTATGGTAATAATGATGAAGACAGGCTCGAGCCAAGTTAAAACTCAATGCGGTATTGACTAATTACTGCCCCCATTGCTCACGTCCCCATTCCTTAGTTAATATTATTGTTTGTGGTTTGTTATTTTAATGTCACTATGAGTGTAAGTTATATGTAATTATTATATATTGATAGTTTTAATGCTTTGGTATGTGTTAGATGATCTTTCTATCGGCTACAAGAAATGATGAATATCACACTAACCTTAAGAAAATCTAAATATCTCTGTAATTGATTTAAGATACAATTATATTATCAAATGCACATACATACATACATATATTATAACAATTTTTTTCTGATTTATATATTTTTCTTTTTCTTTTTTTATGATTTTTGAAGACTAGCACACCCATATTGGTTTGGCACGACCGGCACTAACCAGAATGAGCGTCATTGATTCTCAACACCAAGATTTAAACCTTTAGCAAAACTATGGACTATTTGGGAGGCATCGAGGGTTTTTTGGACATTATTTCTAGCAGTCTTCTTTTTGTGGGGATTGATTTTTTAATAACCATGCGGTGGGTTAACCCACTCATTCTCTTGTCCATGAAAGATAAATTCCTTGTTCCTAGAGATTGAGTTTTTTTGTGCCTCTACTGTCTTCTCTTCTTTTTATCTACTTAAAGAGGGAAATTCTATTATAGACTTGGTGAAACCGACGTAGATAGAGATTCTATGTATTGGGGTCCTTCTTGTAAGCTGTGCTTTTCAGGCTTGTTCGTAGGTTTTTTAAACGTCTTTTAGAACAGCTTTTGTGTATTATTTTCTCTATCGATGGAATCATCATTACTGCTAAGACAAAGCCTTGACGACTTTACTCTTCTTTGGATGATTCTTTTTAACTGTTTTTTTGGGTAAATCTTTTTTCTAACTTTAAATTTGTTTCAAGGCACTATTATATGAAGGATGTGAATGTCTTCATTCCTGAGCCGGGCAACACAAAGGCCATTTTAGCTGTTTCTTCCTTGGCTAGAGCAATGAAAGAAATGAACAAGGTTGCCATTTTGCGTTGTGTATGGAGACAAGGGCAAGGAAATGTTGTCATTGGAGTATTGACACCCAATTTATCAACCCTTGATAATGTTGTAAGTCCTACCATGGGTCCACTGCATTTTCTTTTTCACTTGGTTTACTGCCTATCATGATTAAAGGCCTGTTTTCCCATTCTCATAATCTCATCTAGCTCAGTCAATGTCTTTTTTTTTTTTATTTAATTTCTTTTTAAATTTTGTTGAGCAGCCAGATTCGTTCTATTTCAATGTGCTTCCTTTTGCTGAAGATGTTCGAGAGTTTCAGTTTCCATCCTTCAGCGATTTACCGTTGTCATGGCAGCCAAATGAGCGACAACAAGAAGCAGCAGACAAGTTGGTCATGATGCTTGACCTTATGCCATCTAGGAAAGAGGAAGTACTGCAACCTGATCTTACACCTAATCCAGTCTTGGAGGTATGTACTTGCTTTATTTCTTCTAAGGTTTTTTTATTGCTCATTTAATGTGGTTGCATTCATGATTCATATCATTCTTTTTGTAAATTTATTTTGCTTGCAATTTTACTACCATTGTCATAATTTCATAATTGTACATTTCTTCAATAACATGCTTCCTTGGTTGCCTAGTACAAGTCCATGGGGATTGAAAATAAAGTTTTTTACATACTAGTACCTCTTAAACTTGATTTCCAGGGGCTAATGACAAAAGACATAAAAATGTCACCAGAGTGCCTTGGCCGTATTACTTTATGGTCTACGTGGCCCACGATATTGTGGGTGAGAAACCCTTCTTCCTCCGACTTTTCCCCTGCTTTCTTGGCCAACCCAAAATCAACAATCTTAATGTTTTCTGAGTAGAGACGGATGTTCTAGAGCTTAATGTACAACCCTTTTCCTTTTTGATAGACACCTTTTTTTTTTGCATGCCCTTTCCAAGTCCTTTTTCTAATTCAAACGGCCCTTTCCATCTCACAGGAGTTTCCTTGCGGAGAGGTGAGCAAAAATCCCTCCCAAACATCTCCTCCAGTCCTCCTAAAATGTGTTTTAGAAGTTATTTCCTCCTTTCTACTTGGGATTTCTTTGCTTCGAGCGGTCATGTTTCCTTTCGAAATCTCAGTGATGATTTCATCTCTGTTTTGGGCAATTCTTCTCTGCAACTCACTCCTTTTTGTGGTTTGCTTGAATGAAGAGGGCCAAACTCTTCTTTCATTTAACCAATACATCTGGCAAGATCCAGGTGGGTCTCTAAGTAACTGGACCTCTTCGGATCAGTACCCATGTTCTTGGAATCTGATTACATACAGAGATGGGTTGGCCAAGAATGCAATGAAGAAGTCGGAGGAAGAGAAGAAGGGGTGCCTTACCCACGATATTGTGGCAATTTCGTGACCCACGATATCATGGTAAGGGTTATGACCATAAAGAAGTGCAATTAAGGCACTAGGGTGACATTTTTATGTCTTTTGTCATTTGCCTGTGGAAATCAATTTTAATAGGTATTATTCCGTATAAAACCCTTAAAAATATTTCCATTCGGTAGGCAAAGGGAGAGAATGTGTTCATGGAGGTTGGTTCATGATCTAAAATAAAAATAAGATTAGCCTCTGCCAAGATAATCTACTTTGAGCAGGTAAATTTAGAGAAGTCAACCGTACAACAGACGAGGTCACTAAGACTGGTGTGAGGATTACTGTGTGTCTTTCATGAGATTTTGTTAGCTAAAGAAACCTCCCTTTATTGTGTGTCTTCCATCTAGATGCAGCTTTTCATGTTTATTCTGCATCCTTATACAGGTAATCTGCTTTGCTTCCCAAAAAGAAAGAAAAAAAAAAAGCGCCATTCACAGGATTGTGTTGGCTAAAGAACTGTTCCTTTATTGGGTATTCTCCATCTAGGTGCAAATTAGCAAAAACCCACTCGGCCAACTTACTTTATTTCAATACATCTTTGACATGTGGCATTTAACATGGTGCCAGCGAGGTCTGTGCATATGAATTTCTTTTAATTTTCAGGCTTCTATTCTGCAGAAGGCATTATCTTTCCAGAGATTGTTGTGTTACCAACGTTCAATCTTTATATTGCCCCTCCTGGGTCAGGAAGGAAACATCTGAAGTGGATTTCTATATTGTTAATAGAAAAATGCCTACTGTGGGCAATCTTCTTGGCATATATGAAAGATGGGCCCTAGAGGAACCATATACAGTGATGTCTGAGATGCAATTTATGACTTCAATTTCTATGGTGCGGAAAGAGATTATTGTTATCGTAATGCTACTACTAAAAGAATTAACAAATACATTAGAGAGAGAGAGAGAGAGAGAGAGAGAGAGAGAGAGAGAGAGAGAGAGAGAGAGAGAGAGAGAGAGAGAGAGAGAGAGAGAGAGAGAGAGAGAGAGAGAGAGAGAGAGAGAGAGAGAGAGAGAGGCTCCCTCTTCATTGAATGCAACTCAGAATTAACAATATTCTTGTTATTTGGCATGTGATGCTGTGAGCTGCTATTATTGTATTCTATATGCCATTTTTTCACAACGAAAGTAGAGTTAATTTTTCTACATTTTTCTATAAGATGAACTTCAGTCAAACTAAAGCAAGTGATTGTGAAGGATGAAAAATCTTACAACAGAGGATGTTTACAGGCTTGCTACTTGCGCTGTTGTTCAGAAGAGAGAAATACTAAAAAGAATTAACAGATATATCATTGGGAGACAGATATCTGAAGCTCCCTCTTTATTGCATGGAACTCAGAAAGGCACTACTACACATTTTGCCATTTGGCATGTGATGCTGGGAGCTGCTTTTATTATCTCCCATATGCCATTCTCTCACCGAAAGGCCAAAGTAGATTTAATTTGTCTACATTTTTTCTCTAAGAATTTCTCTTATAGTTTGGTAAACTAAAAAGCAAGTGATTACAGATATATCATTGGGAGACACATATCTGAAGCTCCCTCTTCATTGCATAGAACTCAGAAAGTCACTACTACACATTTTGCCATTTGGCATGTGATGCTGGGAGCTTCTTTTATTATCTCCCATATGCCATTTTCTCACCGAAAGGCCGAAGTAGATTTAATTTGTCTACATTTTTTTCTCTAAGAATCTCTTGTAGTTTGGTAAACTAAAGCATGTGATTACAAAGGATGAAATATCTTACAACAGAGTATGTTGACAACTTTAGAAAGGATATTTGCAACATAGTTTTCTTACTTGGTGGGTCAACCAAACTCGGCCTGTTGATGGGTTAAGTAGACCGGGAAATTCAATGGGACCAGTTGGGTTGCCAAATAGGTTTTATTTATTTATTTTTATACATCTTAATTACATATTGAAAAATTTATACTAACTGAAATGTATAAAATATGTAAAAATTTCAAATAAGATCAAACAATATATTATTTTCAAAAAAGTTATAGAAAATTATGATCGCAATTTTCAGTTATGCAAGTGTATTTAATTTGCTTCTATGTTGCTGTTGTGAGGCTGACTTACAGTTGTTTGTTGTTACGTTAGGATAAAAATGTCCTCTAGCGTAAGTCAACCTGGTCAATGGGGCCAAATCAGGACAAGTCAAGCCAAGACTTGGTTGACCATATGGCTGGACTGAGACTCCAGATTTTGAACCGAACCAGTCACCCAAGTATATGCCCAGTCTGAGTTGATCAGGTGGGTTCCCAGTTGAACTGCTCGGTTGAAAATTATGATTTTTAGTCGATGCTCAAATCTGCTCATGCCAGAAGGGATAGGGTTCGAGGATGAAGATGATGAACATGAACCATTCACAAATCTCTAAAGACTCTCGCCTCTAATGTGATAATAAAAAAGTACTTAACACTATAGAATATGTAAACCAGTCGTAAAATTCATAATCAGTTGTGAGTTTAATATTAAATTGCCCTTTGGACTGGTATTCTTTTGATAAGCTGAGCTCAAGAATCTTCCCAGCCTGTCTATTTGATGCTTGTACAAAAACTCATTCAACCCAGCCTGTCTATTTGATGCTTGTACTAAAGTCTTTTATTTTGACATCATCTGTATACAAAGAACTGATAATAATTGGTTTCCATCTATTGGTTTATCAGTGTACTTAATGCCCATTAATCGTTTCTGTTTATGTATTTATTTTTATCAGTGATTTTTTATGTTTATTTCATGAACTGAATGTGAAATGGTGTCCACAATTCTACATTTCGTCTCAGCGTTTCTATCGTTTTCTCGAGTTAAAATCAAAGCACCCAGATGCAGATGTGCCTCCAATTGACAGAACTCTTAAGCGGATAACTGAGCCTGATCCAGAACTTTTATCACAGAACAAATCTGTTATAGATGATTTTTTAAATCAGTTCGAGCTGAAGGAAAATCCGAAGGTCAGTTACTATTCAAAGATTCTTATATGTACTTAAATGTATGCTCTCAAGTAAGCACCCTTATATGAGCACCATAGCACCCTCCTTTCTTTTGCATGTGAGACAACCCATCCAACACAAACACTAGCACCATGAATTGGCACAAGCCCAAACTTGACAGTCATCCAACTCTTCACCTTGTACTGCCATCCTAAAAAAAAAAAAAAAAAACCTATCTTCTAAAACAATTAAACTCGAGGGCCATGGACCAAGTGGTTAGGATGATCTGATGGACTTGAAATTTTGCACACATGTAGGTCTCATCAACCAAATTTTTCGATCCCCACCTTTCTCATGAATCATGTGTCCCCAGGTGGGCTCCACAAGGGGGTGCACAGTAGGTGTGCAGGTGAGGAGGCACACACACACGTTATCCCTTCTATGAGCTGGTCAGCATAGAGGTACATGCTGACCAAATAATCAACTGAATAGATCATGATAGGTATGATTTTACAATGCAAAGATCAGCGGCAAAACATGTGGAAAATAATGGGGGTTTTCTAATAGCAGTCAGATGAATGTCGGTTGCGGTGAGTGCCAACAGGTGAGCATGTGATGCAGCCTCAGAAGACTAGGGCCCGCAGGCCCCCTTGATGGATCATCTAATGGGGTCCGCATAATTCCTGATTCAATCAGGGAATCCCTATCCATCTAAATTAGTAATATCAATTAGTTACTTAAATAGAATTGCTTTCTAAAATTCTAATTTGATTAGGAATAGGTATGTTACTATTTTCAATATCTTGATTAGTTTTAGAAACAAAATGTTCTATATAAACAGAAGAGATTTATTGTTTTTATCATGCTTAATTTCAATAAAAAAACAGATTTCTGAGTTCATCGTGAGTTCCATGCTTGGTTTCATGGTTTTGTTTGTGCCCTAGTGGATGGAATCCGTCTTGGATTCGATCAATCCCTCGGGAGATTGATCTAACGCTTCCATCGCAGATCCGGACTGCGCCAAATTGATATCAGAGACCAGATCCGGTCGCCGGAGAAACGATTGTCTTCCCCGGTTCATCATCATCCCTCTCCTCTTTCCTCATCGACCACCACCACAACCCATCCATCAGTCCCTCAATCGCTCCAACCCATCCCCTCTACCAAATCTCTTCACCGAGACCCAAACCATCTCGACAAACCCCACCACCTGCCCAAATTCCCAAACCAAACCCTAACCCTAACCCCACGCGCGACAAACACTCCTTGCCAAACACCCGAAATCCAGAATCCCAGACCCCACCCCTTCGAAACCTTCTCCCGCTATCAAACCCCACCGAACTATTATTGTTCCCCTCCCTGCGTTCCCTTCACATCCGTCTGCCATCCCTTTCGAAATCCCTCCCAGAAGTGAAAAAAAAAAGAACAGAAGAAAAAAAAAAAAAAACACCAGAGACAGAAAAGAAAACAGAGAGAAGAAGATAGAATAAAGAAAGAAAGGAGAAAACAAAGAAGAAAGGTAGCAGAGAGTAGAAGAAGAAAGGAGTTTGAGTTGGGAGCATACCTGGCACCATCGATCTTCGTCTCCACTCACCCGGAACAGCCAGCAGCGAACAACAGTAGCAACCCAGCATCACGCCTTTGCTCCAACGCCTCCAGCCACCACCAGCGTCGCAGCACCACCCTTACGCCACTGCCTCCCATCTTCTCCAACCAGCAGCTTCCCCCTTCTCTTCACCCGTTCCTTCTCTCTCTGAGTCGAAATAGGTAACATCCCTCTCCCTTTTAATTTTTCTCTGCACACAAACCCCAAGGGCGTGTTTGGCACTTAACTAAGTTAAAGTGAAGTGAAGTGAATCCAGACAAGAATTGACAAGGGTCATATCAAAAGTACACAATTTCAACATTCCCTCCATCTTTTTCAAAAAAAGTAAAAAAAAACCTCATTTTTCCACTAAAAGACAAAAAACTCCACTTTTCTATACAAAAAGTCACAAATATTCTATACCAAACAACTAAAAACAAAACATCATCATAACACCTTATATTTTATTCTCTTTTGATTTGATACTTTACCTCACCATATTTCAATTCACCATACAGCCAAACAGGCCCCAAGGCAGGGGCAAAAATCCCCCTCACGTGCTGTCTGCAGTTGGGCCTTCCCTGAGTTTGGGCCTGACCTGCATTTTGGGCCTGATTTGAGGCCAGACCCGACCCAGCCCACTTAAAAAAAAAAAAGAAAAAAAAGAAAAAAACTCTTTCCAACCATGCCTAGAAGAGGTGATAATCTCAGTCATTGGCTCACGGACAAGGAACGTGATGAACAATTGTTCAAATTGGGCCAAGATATGGACGGATTAATGGATCGTCTACGCACAGTATAGGTTGCACTTATTGAATTACAAAGTGCACAGTTGGTTGTAAAAGAAGGGTCTTCCACTACCGCACAACTAGTCTCACACATCCAAATAGAAAGGCCTGAGCAACGTGAATCCATGCGTGACTTTGTACAGCGTCTCATCGCTGAACGAGACACCCAGGGTCCCATAGTTGCACACCGCACTGATGACATCACAAAGAAAGTTAAAATTGATGGCTGATTTCTTTGAAGATGTCAGTCCGAAAGTTTTTGTTGATTGGCTTAATTCCCTGGAAGACTATTTTGCTTGGTATAACATGAATGATGAACATCGGATAGCCTTTACGAAGGTGAAACTTAAGGGTCTTGCAAGAATCTGGTGGTATGGTGTTGAAAATAATGAACTTGCTTTGGGACAGCCCATTACCAGATGGGTCAACATGAAAGAAAGGCTCAAAAGCAATTTCCTTCCTTCTGATTACATTGACACACTGCACCAATAGTATCTTACTCTCCAGCAAGGCAATCTATTTGTGGAAGAATATACAAACAAATTTCGCGAATATATTGTTCGTTGTAATTTGAAAACAGATGATCGTCTCACTATCACTCGATATTGAGATGGATTGCGCAATGATATCAGACTAGAAGTTGCTATATTTGATTACACCAGAGTTGATGAGGTATTTTGTAGAGCGCGCAAAGCTCAGCATGAACTTCAGTTGCGCAGGCGCAACACTTTTCAAGCCGGGGAGTCTTCCACTAGAAGAGGACCTGAACCTATTATTAACCGTACTCAGACGCAAGGTTTTCGTCGTCCTCCTCCTCTTAAACCATTCCAACAAGCACCATATAGGTCACAACAAGCCATTCAGCAGAGGCAAGCTTTGCCAAATCAGCGGGTGCAGCAGAATCAGAATGATAACCGTGCCCGCGGAAGGATAGATAAGAGAGAAATCATTTGTCATGCCTGCAAACGAAAGGGACATTATGCATCCGAGTGTCCCCATAGAAATTTATATACTACTAATGAGCCAGAAGATGAACAATATGATGAGGAAATAGAAGTAGAGCCATTCAATGCAGAGCTTCAAAATGAAACCACAGTAGATCAATTCCAAGATACAGAAGTTGATGACGGCACTCCACTGCTTTTCCTTGATCGTCGTCTCCTAGTAGCTGATGCGATGGAAGAAAATGAAGACTGGAATCATGCATCCATTTTTCGGTCACGAGTCAATTGCAAGGGCAAGTCTTGTAACATGATCATTGATGGTGGTAGCGTGATAAATGTTATTTCTCAAGAGGCAGTCGAGAAACAAAAGCTACCTACCGAGAAGCATCCAAAACCTTATAAAGTTGCATGGGTCAACAATTACTCCATTCCTGTCCGTAAGCAATGTGTCGTCCCTTTTAGAGTCAACAATTATGAAGATACAATTCGTTGTGACGTCATTCCAATGAACGTTACACATATTCTCTTTAGACGACCATGGTTAAAGAAACTTAAAGTCATCACAAATCATGAGCACAATACTTATTCTTTTAACTGGAAAGGCGGGAAGATTAGGTTGCTTCCATTGCCCTCTAAATCTTCTTCCACATCTGATATAGCTCCAACACTTCCTATATTGATCATGCAGAAGTTTGAAGTTGAAAGCAAAGAACATGGCGTCATGTATGCATCGATTGCTAGGCAAATTCCAGAAGAATCTTCTACTACATCTGTCCCACAAGAAGTAGAGCCACTTCTGAAGAAGTTTGCTGATCTAGTTCCAGATGAGCTGCCTAAGGAGCTACTTCCATTACGTGACATCCAGCATGCCATTGATCTTGTCCTAGGCGCTTCCTTGCCAAATTTGCCTGCATACCGGATGAGTCCTATGGAGCATAAAGAATTAAGAAGGCAAGTTGATGATCTTTTACAAAAGGGATATATCAGGGAAAGCCTCAGTCCCTGTGAAGTACCTGCACTTCTCACCCCAAAGAAAGATGGAATTTGGCGTATGTGCGTGGACAGTCGTGCAATCAATAAAATCACGGTAAAGTACCGCTTCCCAATCCCCAGATTAGATGATATGCTAGATTTGATGATTGATGCATGTATTTTCTCTAAAATTGATTTGCGAAGTAGTTATCATCAAATCCGTATAAGGTCAGGTGATGAATGGAAGACTGCATTTAAGATCAAAGACGGTCTTTATGAATGGTTGGTTATGCCCTTCGGGCTCACCAATGCCCCTAGTACTTTTATGCGGGTCATGACACAGTTATTGCAGCCTTATATTGGAAGGTTTGTCGTCGTTTATTTCGACGATATTCTAATCTATAGCAGGACGTAAGCAGAACATTTTCAACATCTGGATACAATTTGCCAACTCCTTCGCCGGGAGCATTTCTATATTAATCTCAAGATTACTGTATTAGTGATTCTGTTATCTTCTTGGGATATGTTGTGTCGGCACAAGGAATTAAGAGGGACCTTGAGAAGGTCAAAGCAATTCTGGACTGACCCATTCCTACTACACACTGAAATTCGAAGTTTTCATGGTCTCGCAAACTTTTATAAGAGATTTATTCGGAACTTCAGCAGTATCATGGGCCCATGGTTTAAAATCGCGGTTCGCGGTCATCGCGTCGCGGTTCGCGGGCATCGCGTCGCGGTTCGCGGTCATCGCGGCCCATCGCAGAGCGAATTTTTATTTGACCCCAAAAAAATCCAAAAAAGTATCCAAAAAATCCAGAATATTATAAAATGATAGAAACTAATGTTTTTTTCCATTAGTGCATACTTAAAAGCAAAATAACGGTCCCCTCAAGTTATAACATCCTGCATTCATTGTTGTATCGATGTATATACTAAAAATCCATACAAAAGTAGCTTAGATCTAAGCTTTTAGGTCTCCTCCATGCCTTAGAAGTTGTAGCAGCCCTTTAGGAACCTTTAGGAAGCTCTTAGGGAAGAGAAAGAAGTGAAAGAAGTGAAGGAAGAAGACATCACACGGTTTAAAAAAAAAAAAACCTGTCAGCCGATATAACGGCCGTTATTTTGAATATAACGGCCGTTATAACGATATGGCCGTTATATTCAAAATAACGGCCGTTATGGGCCGTTATTTACACGAATTTCGCCCCCCCGTTACATACCGGCCGTTATATTCAATATAACGGCACGGTATCGGCCGTTACCGTTACATAACGGCCGTTATGTAACGGTAACGGCCGTTATTTTAAACCCTGATCATGGCTCCAATCACAAATTGCATGAAAAAGGGTGAATTTAAGTGGACTAGTTCGGCGACTAGAGCCTTTGAAGAAATAAAGCGTAAAATCACAGAGGCACCAGTTTTACAGATTCCAAATTTTGACAAGGTCTTCGAAATTGCTTGTGATGCATCAAATGTTGGCATTGGAGGTGTTCTTAGTCAAGAGAGACATCCGATTGCATTTTTCAGGTTGGAGTGACCAATAGGTGGGGCTCAAAAGGTGGTCTTCATATAGCTTATGCAGGTTGCTGTACAGTAGAATTTGCATGTGCGCGCTTGTGTGTAATAAAGACCATGCATCTCTTGACAGCTCTTTTATTTTAATGGTAAAATTTCATTGCAGAAAAATAAATCATCGAGACGATTATGGAGAGAAAAGCCTTCAAATGAGGAGAAAGAGGGTGCTGAAAATGTTGTTTCTGACATACAAAGTAACAATCTGATTACAAACTCATCTTCACTAAAAGTTGAGAAAATTGGGAATTTGACCCCTGTCCAAGATTTTGAAGCAATGATGCAACGGAGGGATAGCCCTGAATGGGTCAGTAAAGCAATCAGAGATATGAAGATTCTCATTTTAAACCTGTTGGAAAATTCCTCAGAAAGGAGTAATTGTGAGATGGCCATGGAATGTTTAGGTGCTCTTCGTAGAGGCTGCATTCTTGAGCAGGTATGCCATTCAGTATAACTCATTGTCCATTTTGTCATTAAGTAGGTATATGTTGGAAACTCGAAGTATTGTGTGGTTTATGTGACTAATGTCGTCTATAGGAACCAAAAGAGTTCAACCAATTTATGCAAACGCTTTATAAGACGTGCAAGGACAGGAATCTCAACCATTTCTTGGAGCTACTTTTGTCCAAGCATATCACACTAATTAGCAAAGAGGAAGCTGTAGACAGGTCTTCTTTTTTACCACCTCAATTTACTTGGATTCAGATGTCCAAATATTTACCTTGCAATGCTTTCTTTTCCTTCTGATGAATTCCTCCATTTTCTTGATTGATCAGTGATGTATCAGATGATGATGCAAAAAAATTTCTAGTTAAAATTGAAGTAACATCTCAATAGCAACTGAAGCAACCAGTATACTTCTAACCTTCTGGTGTTCTTGGTTTCACTTTTCGTATTGAGATAATCTGACCATAGGGACTTGTGTCTATTGATTTTGTTTCCTGACAGGGAATACCTGCAAACATGAACTTGAGATTTCCTGTCTTGATGCCAGTTTCCAGTTACGAGACAAGCTGCCTCCTTCCGTCAGTTATTTTCTGTCTTTTGGGTTGCAAGGTATATTCAATTTTGTGACATGGTTATGTCTCCACCGTGTCCTGTGGTCTGTCATTCCTATAGCTTTCACTGTAAATTTTTTTTGTAATTTTGAGGAACAAATAGCGTAAGTACAAAACAATCCAGGACGTTTTTGTCGGGTAAGGAGCTGCCTATGAGCTGCCTGTATGTTTATTTCCGTTACTTCTACTTGTCTACTTATTTCTGTGTCTATTGAAACTCTGATTCTCAAATTGGTTGGGTGTCTGTTGACCTGAACAAGCTTGATCCATGGAGGATATTCTGAGACTCAATCGTCCCAAATGTGGAGCATAAGTAGGGATGTCGAAGGGCCCGGCCTAGGCTCAGGGTTGTCCAAGTTCTACCATCATAATATGTAGGCCTGAGACAGGCCAAAGCCCTGAGAGGGCCTGCACTACCTAGGCCCTTATGCCCTTACCTAGCCTAGCAAATGAGGGAATGGCCATGGCTGAGCCAAGAGCTTGAAGAGAAGAAAATCAATTTTAGGTTTTTCTACATTACTGTTGGGCACTGGATGTAACACTGTTCTAACCCTCCTTTATACGTACTTGGGACAGCTAATGCAATGCAACAAGCAATAAGCCGGTTGATGAAAACCTCTTCTTATACTACAATCTAGTTTAGTAGGACGATGGAGGCAATCATATCTTATCTTTTAACCTATCAATTTTAGGCCTTTAATAGAATGCCTTGCTTTGAATTCTCATGAATTAAATGCAGGAGAAACAAATGGGATATTATATATATAGAAAAAGGAAAAGCAAAATAAGTATTGTAATTTCCTTTACACCATGTAATTGGGATTTTGAAACAGTTTGTTTTCCAAGCATCAGCTCTTGGGTAGTTGGAGTTGCATCTAAATATGAGGCTAAACACTGGACCCTATAACAAAAGAGAAGTGATCCCATGCCATTAAGAACCCATGGAAGGATCATGAGTCATGTTCAAACCCACATGTATGCTTAAATAAAAACATATAGCAATTGTACGTAGATAAGCCATCCCAAATGTGTGTTATACAAAGAATTAATATAAGAATCATGTAAAAGGCCACATAAAAATTATGCTCAAATAAACTCATATATATATATATAGGGAGATGCTCATTTAAGAAATGCTCTCATCTTACTGTGAAAGATAAGGTGGGGGCTCCCACCTTACTATCCAATGCCAACAATTTAAATGTGAAGGCCCCTACTCCTATCTCTCATAGTAAGTTGAGAGATAAGGTGGGGGCCCTCACATACACAAGAAAAATAAGAAGCCCCAGCCCTACCTAGTATTGTCCAAACTTCGTCCCTCAAATTAGAAGGCTTGCAAAAATTATCCAAGCCAAGGCTTTAGGCTTTTAAAGAAGGGAGATGCTCCTAAAGAAAAACAATAGCTCGTTCTATGGGCTTTTAGGGCCAAGACAGGTACCCTCGTAGGAGAGTCCGACTGACAGTCATAAGCAAGGTTCATTTAGAATTAGCTGATCCGTTCCGGAAGCATGGCTCACAGGAGGGCCCGTTAGCCTAATAGAAATTTTGCAAAGAGATGGAAAGAATCTGCCTTTCTCCCATTCTAACCTTCTTGGTCTTTCTATGCCCTTTTTAATGCTACATTTTCAGCATATGGTTTGGCATTTTGGATTGTAGTAACCTATTTTGGACTGCATTTTGCAGGTCCGGCTTGGATGTGGACAAAACCATCATCGTAGGAATTCTAACTGGGTAAAGTTCCCCCCTGTTCCAAGTTGCTTCTCAACGACCAACGAGGACCAGGTAATAAAAAAATGTAGCAACATTCATTGTTTCACCAAGAAACCATAGAAGAGATCATACTACCAGGTGAAATTGGACATAACCTAATACCAGTAAGATTCGATGCTATATGACAACTGGAGTCAAGGTAGACCCACGAATCAGAGGGGACCGACCCATTTAACTCTTAAGGGATGTTGTTTTCACAACAGGAATTGAAAAATTACTCCGAACATGAATCACCAGAACTTCAAAGTTCTATCCATGATTATAAGTTGTCCAAAAGACTTCTCTCTTTCCCATTCAAGTAGTTCAAATACAATTGAGGACCTCCAAGGTATCTGCACAAGAGCCCTCATTCGAGTCTTACTCATATAGAGTAGGATCCCTGTTCCCAAATTATCATTCTAATACTTAAACAATGCGATCTTAAATAATACAAAAACAGCTCAATTGACAAAATACAAAAACGCAAAACAATGATAATAATAATTTGACATAGGCCCTATGATTCCCAATAGTCACATGTTGGGAGAAAGAAAACTGCTCATGACCAAAACTTTTGTCCACTCCTAACCTTTCTATTGGAAGGAGGGAAAACCGAAAAAAAAAAAAAAAAAAAAAAAAAGCAGCATTGTCCCATATGAGCTCTTTACAGACCCAAAAAGATTCCACTAGATGACAAAACTTAGTGAAGGATATAACCAACACAATTAAGATCAACATAGATGCTCACTGCACGTCAACCAACTCAACATCAAACACAAGCCATGCATTTGCTGGAATTTTCCCTGCTCCTTTAGATCCATAGCTGTATCACACATTGGAAAACAGTCAGAAATAAGAAGACGGTAAAAGTAAAAGCTGAAGTGAATAGAGGAAACAAAATTAAATAAAAAAATAGTACTCCTGACTTGCGCAACATGGTTATGATATCACTGCACACCCCCCTCCAATTATTTCCAAATGACTACCCCACAGCACACCCGTCAAAACAATATCTTTCCTGATTAGATTAGATGGTTCCCAATTTTACACAGGTCAAGTCATGGGGATACCTTTCAAACCCTTCATCCTCACTATTTTCATTCTTCCAAATGACCCTACCTAGGTTGTTTTAATTGGCTCTAGTCAATAACTATGATGCAAAAAAATGTGCCCCCTTTTTTTATGACGGGTAAAAAATGTGCCCCTTAATAGATATTTGTTCCATACACTACATTTTAGGGTTTTTTTTTTAATTATTATTATTAAAATGCTACAAACCTGTTATACCCAGGAGTGGCAGTGGGCAGGTTGAGCACCGTGGGTGACGTATATGCTCAACTTAAACCCGACCAACTTGTTCATCGGGTTAAAAATATCAACCTGGACCCATATATATATTTTTATAACAACCTCGACTTATATTAAAAGTTAAAAGGATTAACTCAAACCCTTAAATAACATATATATTGGATTTGGGTCTGGTAGGCAATAAGTTAGGTAGGGTTGGGGATTATAGTTGGCAAGTCAAATAGCAAAATGGACACAAACCCAACTAAAACCCAACCGATCTATTAATTGGATAAAAATGTCAACCAAAACAAAAGGGTCAACCCAAACTCTGAATTACTGAGTTGGGTTTGGGGGTTGACTTTGAGTCAAGAATTGCAACCCTCCCTTTAATTTTTTCTACTTTTACTTTAAAAAAAGGTGACGGTGATGAATTTAATCATTGAAAAAAAAAATAATGATGATGGTGATTATTGTTAATGCTTGCCCTATCTGTTTGAATGATGAGGAAAATGTGGATCATCTTCCCTTAGATTGCAGAGTTGCTCAAGGGTTGTGGTCGATATTATTCAGCTGGTTTGGGTGTAGTTCGGTTCTTCCTCGCACCATCTGTGGGCTTTTTGAGAATTGGCACTTGGTGCTTTGCTCGGAATCTCGGATAGAGGAAGGGTGATGTGCAGTGTGCAGGACTGCTTTTTTGGCTGTTTTGTGGACCATATGGAGAGAAAGAAACTCATGATGTTTTGAGAACTTGGCATGTCATGGGGAGATTTTGCCTGACCAGCTTAAGAAGATTATTGCTTCGTGGGTTTCTATTCATCCTTAATTCAGAGGCATCTCTATGGATTTGATAGTGCATATATAGCTGGAAGGTGGTGGCTTTCCCATTCCTGGGAGATTGATTTCTGTGGGATGTTTTTTCTTGTAGATTTTAAAAAAGAGATTTTTAGGGGAGGCAGGATCCCATGTGGATCCTGTCTGGGTTGCTTTCGTGTTTTCCCCAGTAATTGGTTCTTTGTTGCTTTTGCCTTTTTTTTTTCTTCTGGTTGTTGGCTTGTCAGTCCAATTATCTTGTACTGTCTTGCTTCCTTAATGAATATTAAGATTAAAAAAAAAATGATGATGGTGATGAAAATGCTAACCTAAATATAGATTTAGGAAATGACCGGAACCATAGGTTTATATACAAACCATGAGATATGGAGGTGTGAGTTGGGACAGACCAAGCCCTAGCCCATATGAAAACCCAAGGAAGGTTGGGCTCATTTGGGCTTCGGGTAGTTGAACTATAGACCCAAGTCGCATATGTTATGCTAATAATATAGATTATATAAATGCCAACCCATTGTTGGACCAACGGTAAGGAGGATTATAAATGACCATAGATACCATAAAATAAAATTCATACAATTGCGACATTATATACTCCTAAATACTTAGCTCAAGTTTGACCTCCGATATTTGAACTTAGGTACACACTTAGGCTTATCAACATGCAATTCAAGTCATGCTTGGGCTTGATCAATATTCAGTCCATTCTGGTTGAGTTCCACTCATAGAGGGTCCGGTCCTCATTTTGTATAAGGAGGTTTGATGAATTAGCTATTCGTAAAAAAGTTAGCCTAACTACTTAATAGTCATGATCTTGTACTTCCTATCCTTTTATATGGTGGGGGACAAGAGGACCACCTCCTGCATGCCATATGTATGAAATTGTAATAATGGTTGTTTCCGAAAGAAGTTGTTACACCAACATGAAAAAGGATTAACCCCAACGGGTTGGCCGAGTGGTCAGGACCACGGTTCGTCCCTCTTCCGGAACTAGAGGTCTTGGTATTGACTCCCGGTTCCCCCTTCTTCAGGAATTGAAGGTTGAGTCCACTAGTGCTACCAACAAGGGTGTTTACCCGACTTCTCTCTGGGCCCGGAGGGATTAGTCCAGCCCAAAGGGTTGGGAACCCTCCGATGGCGAAAAAAGAAAAAAAAAACATGAAAAAGGATGAAAGGAACTTCTCACATTTTAATAGAAGCTAAATATCATGGAATATGAAAGAGAAGTGTTCAAGAAAGGATTTTTCCGGTCATTTTGCATGCAATGAATTAAAATTGGGGTGTGCGCAAATCATGAGCCTAAAAATATGAAAGAACATCAAGATGTGATTCCTTACCCCATAGATGGTGGGATAGTTAGCCTCCTTTTGTCACCAACTCGCATACCTGATAACAGACACACACTAAATTACAAAAATACATAATAGTACAAAAAGTGGAAAGCATCTAGAAAATATAAATTCATCTTGGAATCATGTGTCATAGATAGTACCAGCAAGTCCAACATCCCATCCTTTTATAACTTGTCCTACCCCTGTATTAAACAATACCATTGCTCTTATTCAAACCTATGATCATTTAAAAGAAGACAAAATTGGCTTCAACAACAAGCAAATAATTAGTATACCTAGGCGGAATTTAAAAGGTCTCCTTCCAATATTAGAGTCAAATATTTCCTCATTCTTTTTCAATTTGCCAATGTAGTGGACAGAAACCTGAAACCAACAGTCATTTATTTCAGCTGAAGTTATGTTGGAAATGAAGTTGGTGCCAAGGAGAAAATGGCAGACAAAAAGAAACTATAACTGACACAACACCAAAATGGAAAAAATCGCATAGCATGTCATTTACAGATCCTGAAAAGCATTATAGTGCGTTAAAGAATTCAATAATGGGCGTTGGGTGATAAGGATCTTGCCACATGGGAGAGTAGGACTTCTAATCCAGGTTATAATACACATGTCCACTAACTAACAAATAAAAATGTGCGGAATGACTTACTTTATTTCCAGGGGAAGCTTTTCTGCCATCTGGTTTGCCCATGGATAGCTCCTCAATAACCAAACCATTGGAGAAGGTCCTTGGTTTAGATGGACGCACTTGAGCCTTCTGCTCATTGTTATTCTCAACAAGCTCTTTTTTTCCCTCTTTCTTTGCAAACCCAGATTTCTCCATAATTGCACCTGTATTACCCTGTTGAGTCTTGCTTTTCTTCTTTTTTTTCTTCTTCTTACCTTCCTTCTGACTATCATCACCAGCTGGGTCCACAATGCTATCAAGACTCCTGTACGAAAGGATAATAGTAATATTAAACAATTTCCACCCTACCTTTCTAAATAGATATAGAAATAAAAAAATCAGTTCTCACTTGTGATCCAGTAGCTTAGCATTTGGATCTTGAACTTTAGTGGATGGATCTTGGTCCACTGGTTCAACAGTAGCCTCCTTACTAATAGGTGCCTTAATGTCATTGTTGTCACTGCAAGCATTGACTTCTGTTTCAGGTGATGGGGCAACTTTAGGTTGAAGGGTTTTTTCCTTTGCCTTGTTCTTCTTTCTCACCTTCAACTTTCCACTGCTTTCAGCAGCAATGTTGTCTAGAAGGGTTGTGCACTCAGTCGGTTCCCTGCTCAAGTAATCAAAGAGAAAATCCCTATAAAAATTATAAAAAATTAAGGTAAGCAAAACAAGATGCTGCGAAATAACTTAAGAAGTTTTGATGCTGCGAAATAACTTAAGAAAATAAAGCCAATGAAACTGGAAGACCCGTTCTCACTTGTCATCGGATAACTTCTTTGGTCCATCACTGGCAAGCAAATCTCGATCGTTGTGAACAATCTCTTCCTCCCCTATGTCAACTTTAAAGTTACTAAGTTCGTCATTCTTACAAACATTAGTAGCTTCTCCACCGGCCAATTCCTCAGTTTGAATAATGTTTATGTTCTTATTTTTTTCTTTCCTTTTCTTCTTTGACTTCCGACCTTTTTCAGCGGCAATGTCATTAGCTGGAGTGAAGGAATCAGATAGGTGGTGAGCTCCCCTGCAAACACTAATCAAATGTTACACATTTTACAAAGAAAGCAGAAAGATAGTTAATGAGCAAATTCAAACCTGTCGCATTCACCATCTTTGATGGCATCAATCTTCCTTTTCAAACATGCACCTTGACTGTCATCATCCTTTGTCTTCTCATTCATGCTGTCCTTTGTCATTGTCTTGCTTTTAGATGGTGTGGAAACTGGAAACCCGTCTTCATCCTCACTTTCCAAAATTGGGACTCCAGAACTCCTGACAGCAAGTTGTTTTTGAGAATGGTCACCAGGCCCGTTTTCAGGTTTTTCATCATCTACAATCTCCTCAATTGTAACTGGATCAAAACCAATGACCATCAAATGGCAAGAAATCTCTAGAAATCATTGCAAAACATCAGATATGAAATGTCTTAAAGATGAGTAAGCTCACATCGGATAGCCAAATTTCCTGAAAACAAAAATAACAACTAATACCAACAACGCCCCAAACAAGACAATTTTGCAGTATCCAAGCACTCAAGGCAACTATAGTATAATACACACACACACACATGTATCCATCCATCAACATGCATGGCCAATACATTGATGTGCAAGACATCTCAGAATAAAGAAAAACACTGGACCAGAACATCAGCAATCTATAGATTGTGATACTCAAGACTTTGGAGAATCCCAAGTCCATGGGTCAGTCACTTTCTCGATCACGACAATTAAATTCATATGCCCTACTGTGGCAACAGTTAACCCCCCCAGATTGAAGGATTCATAAACCCTTCAATCAGTGGCCTAAAAATAAATGGTAAGATAAGTACAGTTGTCCATAAAAAGAAAAAAAAAGAAGAGATAGTTCTTTAAAAAACTCCTAATCCACCCATGGGAATTGAAGGAGGCTTATGACCCATGATTTCCTCATCTTTTTACATTTTACCATGAAAGATTAAGCCAACGAGCATACCTCCACTGTTAGCCCGAAGGGGCGAGGAAGTAAACATCTCAATATCATCATCATCATTAATGAAATCATCATCATACTCATCTTCACTGTCATAATCACTAGACTCCTCCGTCTCCGTCTCTGCAATATCTTCCCCATAAGAATCACTTTAACACGGTAAAAGAAATCAAAACCATAACCTAATTGGGTATATAAAGACAGTCTTATTCAGTTAGGATCGATCAATCCTCATGTAACTACTTACAGACATACAGGAAAATAGAACAATCTGGAACATGGAATAAGGAAGGAAATAATAAAAAAGGATACGAATCATCATCATCATCTTGATCACCATATTCGCCACTGGGTCCCATAAAAAATCCGGTGAGATGCACGCTTTTGGGGCCAATTACAGAAAAAACTACATCTTCGTACTCCTCGAATTCGAGGTTCAAGGGGCACGACTCGGACTTCTCTTGCAACAACGAACACAACAGAACAGGAGGCTTATCGCCTACATTACACTGAACGAAGACGCTCTTCTTTGTCGATGGACCTGAACCCAACGTTGCCTACACCACAACACCACTTCCAATCAAAAGGAGGAAGAAAACCCAACACCCAAATCCTGAAACTCTCAATCCATATACAATGCACAAGAAAAGAAAAGAAAAGAAGAACCCTAATAAACGAGAAAACGAACCTGTGAAACGTGGAGCCTTCCTTTAACTTTGTCGTATTGATGCTTGTATGGATTTTCAGGTTTCAGTTCGACGCCTGGCAATCAAAGGATAAAGAAATCAAAACCATAGAGAATGAAACGAATACAAGCAGCAGAAAGTGATGGGAAAACAAAACCCTAAGAAATCTCGGATTGCTGAAAGGAAATGAGTATAAGCAAAGAATCAAATAGAGAAGATTCATAAAAAAAGGATCATACCCCAAAAAGCCATAACGCGGATGAGAATCGATTGAGGGAATTCGATGGGGAGGAGAGGAGAAGCTCAGAAGCGGCGCTCTAAAACCCTTTCGAAAATGGAAGAAGATTCTCCACTTTCGTCTCTTAAACCCTAAAACTTATATAACAGGTGGCCGCTGTACAAAAAGTGCTCAATAGCAGTTGATATTGCCGACTGGCATTACCAAAAAGTGCAGCTAATACAGAACGGTTTGTTTGGTAATATTGAAAGTGAAATCAACATAGACACTCAAGAATTCGGATCTCGTATAAATGGAGAAATGCTTAGTTGAAAAAGAGAAAATACAGTGGAGTCCGGACTATTGAAAATTTAAGCTATTTAAAATGAACATCAACATGGTCAAGTTTTACTCCTATATAAGAGTTGGCCCATGTAAGATCGTGCATGTGAAGAATAACATGATTAACATAATCTTTTTGTAAAACCTTGGACATCCTATGGACATTCATTTTGAATGGCTCATGTATTTATTAGGTGGGCCTTACCGTGGGGTTTCACTCTTTCTAACTAAGAGGTCTAGACTGGCTGGTTCATACGAGTGGAACGGGTGAAAATCATGAAGCCCATCCATTGAAAATTCGAGCTTCTTAAAACAAATGCTGTGCGCCGACTAAAGTAGGTCATAGCCATACTGTGTAACTCCAACGAGACCAAGTTCAAGTTCAGATAGGCTCCAACTGTAAATGAGCCCTTGTGTGGTGTGTTTCACTACTTCCACTAGAGTCTTGAGTCAGTCAAGGCCATCTAGACTCTAAATACCGGTAAATAGGATATATTTTTAATAAGGCAGTACATGAGCAATGGTTGATGTGAACCACGTTCTGTTGAAAACTTCTCCAAAACCAAATTCAATTGCCCCCGTCTTTCTTCATTGTTTACTCCAAAACTAAAAAATGTTTTGGCCCATCCACATTGTATTTTGTTATTGTGTTTTCACCTAAGACGCCCTTAAATTATTTAAAAACAGAGATTTGTAACTTTTCTTTATGTTCTCTGACATTTTTTATACAAGTTTTAGCTTACAGTACATGGGCTGACAGAAATTAAGATATGAATTTAATACTGATATATCAAATTTCTGCTTTCAAACAAATAGAAAAGTAATGTTAACAAAGTCAATGATATCAGTGCATTTTACCCATTTAACCTTTATTTTTGTTTTACAAAAGGCACAGTTTTATAGAAATATCCACCAGACAGAGAGATGCCATAGAAAAATATAGAGAAAAAGTGTCTAAGGATGATATATATTTTTTTAAATTCTCCAAAATGAGACACATCTGAGGAGAAATATGCTATAATTATGAAATTGGCCCTACTAGTCATCTTGTGCCATTCAATTTGAAGAATTGCATGCACAAGATTTGGTTGAAGGAATTAGTAAGAATTTTCTTTTGGTAAAAAAAAAAATAGTATTACAAGATTCGTATCTTTAAATTTGCATGATCAGTTAAAGAGTGCAACCAAGGCAAAACAACTTGGAATAATTCTGTACTCTGAGTACACAAAAGTTGCTCCAATTTCCTTATGCATTGTTGTAGTACCTGGTTCTTAAGCTCTGATTAGGAACATAGAATTTTGGAAATTCAAACTCCAAACACATTAGGGGCTGTCTATTAAGGCAATTCTGCCAACAAAAATCAGCATGGAAGATGCAGATTGAGATGTTCTTACAGCAACACCAATAAAAAGAATGCACAAGGTTAAACCTTTACAATCGGCATCATAGATTTACTTATATACATGTTGAACCAAAATTTGATGATCAAGTAAAGTAAATGAATCATATGATGGGGGTTTTGGAACCTAACTTGATCTAGTAGAATGTTAAAAGGAAATAAGTAATGGAAATAGACAAAGATCAACTTCCAAAACCAGTCTTGTAACTCAAATTTCTTTGTGCCAAATAATAATAATAATATATTGGTTGACTGAGGCACTGAGCTACTATACCAAGACCTATATATACATATATCAAACAAAAAGTTATATGTAGTACAGTAGTAGATAGTTACTAAGTTAAATAATTTTCTACACCCAATTGCTTGTCTAATGCAACCCTCCTCCATCTGTGCTTTGAAACAGTCAATGATGGATTCTGCTAAAAGATACCACAAATGACTGTCCCAAAAACATAGGATGTGAAGACCTTGAAAACCTGCTGAATGGTAGAGCATCACAAACTTGTGCACTTCTAAGGGCACCACCTCCTTGATTGAGTTGCGAAGTAGTTAAAGGACACTGCTAGCCTCAGTGCACAGGAAAAAGAAGAAGAAAGCAATTGAGAACTGATCCAGAGAAGATCCATGCATCCCATATGCTGCTCCTACTTCAACAGTGCCACGAAATGCCCTCAGACCCATTCAGAAGGCAGAGAAAAGACATCCCATCTAATGTGGTGCATAGCAGCAATGCAGGGCAACAACCATCCACAATGCGAAGACAATGCAAAGACATTAAACCACTTGCAATTTTGGGTACAAAAACTGGCCTTAGCAAATGGATATAACAGTCTTTCCTTAAGTGCGCCAAATACATAGAAGACGAATTCTTAAATCCTCTTCAACCAACAGACCACTTTATTTCAAATAAGAGCTAAGTAAATTCCATCCAGCTACATCCAGGTACTTTACTCAATCCCTTTTCTTCAACCATTTTTCTTAATCTCTTGGAATCATCCCATCTCTCAGCTGAAGCATATATATTGGCTAGAAGAACATAGTAACCACTCGCCTCAGCCTCAGGCTCAAGCTCAAGGCAATGTCGAGCAGCAGTCTCCCCAAACTCGACATTTCCATGTATTCTACAAGCAAGAAGCAAGGCTCCCCAGACCCCGACATGCGGTTGCATTGGCATACTCTTTATAAGATCATGGGCCTCTGCCAACCTCCCAGCCCGGCCAAGAAGGTCGGCCATGATTGCATAATGATCTGCTGATGGCATAACTTGATGCTCGCTGGCCATGGAAGCAAAGCATCTACAACCCTCTTCAACCAAACCAGCATGGTTGTAGGCAGTTAAGAGACCTGTGAAGGTGATTTCATTTGGGCAGACCTTAGCTTCCACCATTTCTTCAAACAAATGAATTGCATCGGAGGCTCTCCCATTTATTCCACAGCCAAATATCATTGCACTGTAAGCAATCATATCTCTCCTTCTCAAGGCCCTGAATAGATTGTATGCATTGTCCATGCTACCACATTTTGCATACAGGTCGACCAGAGCAGTAATCAAATGGTCGTCCAATTCGATCCCAATCCTTTGCATATATCCCTCAATCCATGACCCAAATCTCAAGTCCCCCAATTGAGAGCAGGCAGATATAACACTCACAAAAGTCATCTCATTGAGTTGTACATTTGCATTCAGTTTCCGCATTTGATTAAACAGTTGAAGGGCCTCTTTGGGCCGACTGTTCTGAGCATAGCAAGCAATCATAGCATTCCACGAAGGACAATCCTTCTCACCCATCTGATCAAAGAGCCGCCGAGCCGAATCAACATCCCCACGTTTCGAGTACCCAGAAATCATGGCAATCCAAGAGACATTGCTTCGTTCAGGCATTTCGTCGAAAAGCTTCCGTGCTTCTTCCACTTTCCCGCTATCAATTAACCCACTGATCATCCCATTCCAAGACGCCGCATTTCTCCACGGCATTTGCTGAAACAAGGACTCCGCAGAACCCGTATCCCCTGCCTTCGCATACCCCGCGACCATAGAATTCCAAGAAACCACATCTTTCACGGGCATTTCATCAAAAATCCTCCGCGCGGTTGTTAGGTCCCCAGCTTTGATATAACCCCCGAGAATCGAGTTCCAAGAAACCACATTCCGTTCAGGCATTTCATCAAACACCCTCCGTGCGACTTGGGTTTCTCCGAATTTAAAGTACAAATCGACCAAAGCCGTCTGCACGAAGACATTGGATTGCTGGCCGACCTTATAGACCTGGGCGTGGATTGCTCTCCCGGTAACCACGGCGGGGATGCGAGCGCAGGCCTTGAGAGCGGCAGATACAGCGTAGGTTGTTGGGGCGAGATGGGTTCTCTGCATTTCCACGTAGAGAGAGATAGCCTCTTTGAAGCGGCCCTGTTGCGAAGCGGACCGGATTGCGGAAGCCCATGAGAAGACATTGGAGGGCTCGAAGGGTGTTGCAGAGGAGATGGAGAGATGGGAGAGGGAGGATATATAGAGACCGCTTGTGATGAATTGTTTTGCACTGTGGAGTGTTGATGTTCGATTGCAGACGAACATAGCATGAGGCGAGCTTACAGAGTTGAAGATAACGTTTGAAAAACCACCCGCGGGGAATGTTCATTTGACCCGCGGAAAAATGAAAATGTGCAGTCTTACCGCTTCTAAAAACGGCGGTAAACTCGCAAATGCTGGTTTTCCTCCGTTCGGAGGGGAGGAAAAGCTGCAAATGACTTTTGCAGCTGCTTAAAACGGCGGTGAAGTTACAAATGCAGGATTTCCTCCGATTAAAGGGGAGGAAAAGTTGAAGATGCAGCTTTACCGCTGGTTAGAGAAGCGGGAAACCTGCAGTTTGATCCCCCTGCATTTCCGTGCTATTTTTTACTCTTTTTTTTTTATATTTATGGGGACATGGGGGCATTTTCTGTTTGCACAACTCGCACACATCGTCATAGTGGGGCCCGACTAATGACTAATCTGAATGAACTGCACGTAGAGGACGCCAATGATTAGGCCGATCCCATTTTTCTCAATCGTCTTAATGGTCTGCACCATTTGATAGACATATTCATTTTTAAAGAAGGCTGAAACTTGTTGTCCATTGATAAAAGGGATTAGGATGATTTCATTGGGCCCATTTTTTTGTAACAAGTAGGTTCTAACCAGAGTAAGATTTCCCCACCCGGTCGCATCCCCCTATGGGCCCTACATCAAGGGTTTTGTTTAGCCTCGTGTGCACCGAATAATCATCAAATAATGATTTCTTCTTTTATCAAAGACCGATGGTTGGGCTTGGTCTCTTCTTTTAAGAAAAGCTAGCGTTAGATCCTGTGCAATGCACAAGTTAACTCGTGAAAATCAAATAATTATTTCAAGTTAATATTCAAATTAATTGTTGATTAATAAATGGTTACTAGATTTATTCAATCCATTTAAAATTTCTTGAATAGAAGCTTCACATATAAAGGCAAGGCAACTATTGGCTATGCGTTGATGTTGAACCATGATCAATGAAGACCCATCTGACTTTGGCTTTATATCACTATTCTGCCAAAACTGTGTTTTAATATTATAAAAATAGAAAACATCTAATTAAGGATCTTGGTTTTTTTGTGATTACATCATCATAAGTTTTATCATAATACCAACCCTTGGCAAATGTAAAAGCCAGATTTGAAGCGTCTGGCTCTTGCTACATAGATTTCAAAGATAAGTTTGATATATCAATGGTGGCTCCTGCTCAAAACTAAAAGCCAATGACTCGTGTGCTTTTTTACCAAAATAAGTTTATACCGTATTTCCCAACAATGGGAAAAAGGCAAACCATGTTCACCAGAGCACCTGGATTTCCTCTTTTCATCTATTTCTCTCAAATGTAGGATTTTCTCTCTCTTCATCCCTCCCTCCCTCCCTCTCATAGTGTAAAAGTCTAAAAGAAGGTCAAGCCCTTCTAGGAAGGAACTGTTGTATTGATTCTAAAGCTGTCTCAATTTGGCCTTTTCTGTTATTGATTATATGGAAAGAACCAACAGTCTAATGAAGTAATAGATTTGAAAATAAACAAGTGAAAAATAATAATAGAATTAAGAGAGCAAGAGTTCGAGAGGAAGAAGTGGAAAGGCAGATCTATTCCAAGGTAATAACAGCAGAATCTAGAACCGAGATTGGGAGTTTTAGAAAATGTACCGAGAGCCCAATGTTCAAAAATTGGAGAAGGGAGAGGAGCAATGAAAGCATACACCCTAGTATAGATGATAGAACAGAGGAAACACAAGCGTTAATAAAGATGAAACTCTGTTCCTCAAAAGTTGAGCATTTATTTGAGGAAGAGCAAAAGTCATTTCATATGGCGTTTCTTGAAGAAGAGATGTAAGTCGTGTCGCCAATGAAACGTTTCATGGACAGCTGGGGTGTTACTTTTTTCAATCTAGTTCTAGGTGATGATGTAGTTGTTGACGTGGCTCCAGAAGGATCATGGACGAGGTTTTATGTTCCATCCATTTTTCAGCTTTAAAGAAGAAGTGAGCCTCTTTGGGTGAGGATTTAATACATGGGTGGGGGTTTAACCAACGGTTGGGTTTAGTATAACAAGCAGTCCTCTTTTTAATACATGGGTGGGGATTTAAATTTGTTTTTAGGGCTTCGGCTAGGCCTTACTTTATGGATTGGGCATCGTCTCATCCGAGCTTCCTTATGTGGAGAATATATAATAACATGTCATGGTATGGTCTACCCTAACAATTGGTGGGATTTGAGGTCATGCTAGGGCTTGTTTGGCACCATTTCTTAAAGATAATTTTGCAATTGTAGATACCGAAAACAAGGGGTGCCACTTGGGTGGCTTGTGTTGGGTTTCCGGGTAATCTAAAGTGACTCAAATCCTAGAAGGACAAAACCCAACCACCTTCAACTGGATTTAGCCTAAATTTCAGAAGGGCAAGCTCACAACCCACTTAATGCAAGTTGACTCATGTCAGACCCATTGGTTGTCGACCACGAGAACTCCAATCTCATTTGTGTCTCCTATACTAACTAAGACTAGGGAGGAAGAAAACTCATTTATGTTACCATGTCCATAAAAGGCCAACATTCAGTTTTCATGGCCTGTTTTCTTACCACTGATTATCCCATGATACATCTAGCCTTGAAAGTGTGAAGACTTGACCTGGATCACTATATCAGACATGGGGGAGAGAGTGAGATAAAATATAAATAAAAAACCCCGCTTGCAGAATTACCTCCGTATGTAGCTGCGTTAAAATTGCAATTGTAATTATACCGCTGATATAAACAATGACAATCCTGCAAACATGTTTTTCCCCTCCGATTGGGTCTTTATGAGTTGACATTTAAATAACAAAATGCCCAAAGTTGCAATGCCTGTTTGTTACGAACCAAGTCGTGGAAATCACTGTGGGGCCCACCTATTGATGATCAAAACCATTCAAATTGAACTCAATGCCTAACATTTTCTCAAAACTTATTTGATAGGATTTGGTCCCACTATAAGATTCAACATCTGATATTTTTTTTTCTTGCCTGAAAGAAATCATTAGTAGTGTAAATATCAATTAGACTGAACATCTGATCGGTAGTGTAACTAATGCATAGAATTAATAATGCCTAAGATTATGCAAACCACATTATCAGTTATATGTCCAACTTTGTGGTAGGATCAAATTCTATTATGCTAGTTTGAGAATATTCTATCAGAGGGGGGTTACATTCAGTTTTAAAGTCTCGGTTCATCTGTAGATAGGCCCCACGGTGAGTTCCATACATCCCAATCATCCAAACTCGTTGTATGATCGGACTCAAAATCTTTGTAGTGTGACTGGGTCCAGTTTCATTTGGAATGGTATTTCATGGGACCTGGCAATGTTTGTCTTTCAAGAGGTAAAATAAGTTTCACGAGAAAGTATTTTCAATTGTCGGAATCAAACTTTAATCACGATGTAGAAAAGTAAAGTCCATATTGCCCGTTTTCTAGATTGATTGTGGAATATCTGATTGATAGAGGATTTGGCATCTTTTTTTTTTCATCTTGGCTTCCTGTGAGGAGAATACACATCGACATGCATGTGCTCCCCGACCCAAATGGCTAATCGGATCTTGATGTCACATTAGGGCCCACTTGGCATCATTAAAAAATATTATTGCATTTCTATATGCCAAACTCTAGGGACTTAGGTGGCCTGTACATGTTGGGTTTTTGGCCAATCCAAGCTAGACATGAATTCTATAAACACTATTCCGAATATGAGGCAAACCCAATTTCATCCAACTAGATCCAACCCAACTTCCAAAAGAGCCAACTCACAACCCACTTAATACAAGTTGACCCGCGTTAGACTTATAGGTTTTTCGACCTATACCCAACAAAATGAGTATGGATCCTATGAGTGTCTCACTACCGCTCCCAATGAGCTAGGGGAGTGGACTCCCCAAGAGGTCCATCTTTTGAAAACATCTATCTCAATCCGTGGTTTATCCCCATATTTTACTCTAATTAACGGCAATAATTTATACTAGAGTAAATTTGGGGACAATCCGTGAAATTGTATGACGTTCACTTTAATGAGTTTAAGTTTTTTTCTAGGAAATAAGAAATGATATTAGTCCGATAAATGGGCCCCATTGTGCATTTAGATAGGAATCATGTATTGATAATTGCGTATTTTCATTTGGATCATAGTGCAGACCCAACCCAGGCCTAAAGGTTTGGAAAAATTAGAAAATCCACAGGCTTTCCGCTACATATGCAGTTTGGATCCACACTATTTTAATGTATTTTTTGTCTTTGGGGGGACATATTTACCTTCATCTTCTCTCATTACATGGCATTTTACTCCAAAGTAGGTCAAGCTAGCATAAGCTCAACCAGGACTTTACCCACATCTAATGGAATTGGGCGTTGTTCTTAGGCACATGGGCAAAACCAAATCCAGACTTAATTTTTAGCATGGCTAGCATATTTAGTGCTAACTACTAAGTGTAAAAGTACATATGATTCTCAATTTAGATCGTCCTCCGCATTAATTTTTGGGCCATGGCTAAGTGTGGTTCTAAACTTAGGCCTCATAACCAAATGGTCCTCGTATTTTCCTCTAATAGGAGCAGTCAATCTTATAGGGGACCAGTTTCTATTAGAGAAAATTTGGAGTCACTCAATAAAAAGGAGGACATGTACTTTAACGAGTTCGAATTTCTTTTTACATGAAAAAAGAAGAAGAACGAGTTCAGTTTAATAAATGGCACTACTGTGGAGTTAAATAGGAACCATGCATTTCTCATATGGGCCCCACAAAAAGATTCAACCCAGGCCTAGGGGTGAAAACATGAATATGTGCATCTTTGCCACTGCTTAAAACGGCGTTAAACTCACAAATGCAGGGTTTTCTTCGCTCAAATTGGAGGAAAAGTTGCAAATGCAACTTTGCCGATGCTTAAAATGGCGGCAAAGTTACAAATGCAGGATTTCCTCTGCTTAGAGGGGAGAAAAAATGGCAAATGCAGCTTTATTATTGCTTAAAGCGGCGGAAAATCTGCAGTTTGATCCCACTCCGTTTCCAATGCTATTTCTTCCTTTTTTCTTTTTTTTTTAACTTATGGGGGACGTGGGGCACTTACCCTGGGCTTTTTATTTTTGCACAGCACGCACACATCGTCATAGTGGGGCTTGGCTAATGACTAATCCAAATGGACTACACGCAGAGGACACCCCTGGATTAGGCCGATCCCCTTTTTTACAATCATCTTAATAGTCTACACCATTTGATCGACTTGTTCATTTTTAAAAAAAGTTGAAACTTGTTGGCCATTGATAAAAAGGGATTAGGATGATTATATGGGGCCCATCTTTTTGTAACAAGTAGGTCCTAACCATATTAAGATTTTTCCACCCGGTCGCATCCCCAAGTAGGCCCTACATCAAGGGTTATGTTTAGCCTCGTGTGCACCGGATAACCACCAAATAATGACTTCTTCTTTTAACAAAGACCGATGGTTGGGCTTGGTCTCTTCTTTTAAGAAATACTGACATTAGATCCAGTGCAATGCACATGTTTACTCATGAAAATCGAATAATTATTTCAAGTTAATATTCAAATTAATTATCGATTGATAAAAGGTTAGTAGATTTATTCAATCCATTTAAAATTTCTGGAACAAAAGCTTCACCTATAAAGGCAAGACAGCTAGTGGCTATGCATTGATGTTGAACCACGGTCAATAAAGACCCATATGACTTTGGCTTTATATCACTATTATGCCAAAATTGTATTTTAATATCATAGAAATTGAAAACATCTAATTAATAATCTTGGTTTTTGTGATTACAGCATCATAAGTATTATCATAACACCAACCTTTTGCTAATGTAAAAGCTAGATTTGAAGCGTCTGGCTCCTGCGACTCAGATTTCAAAGATAAGTTTGATATATCAATATTGGTGACACTCGCTCAAAATAAAAAACTAATGACTCGTGTACTTTTGTTCCAAAATAAGTTTATCCAAACCTACAACATACACCTCAATCCAAACTAGTAGATTTGACGGGCACAACTTTTTTTATTTTTCGTAGTCCCTTTTTCAGTCATTTGGCGCAATGCATTTTCCTTACAGAGGGAAAGACGAATTAATTTTCCTTTAGGGAAAATATTTCGACTTCTTATGTAAGTTGCTTGGAACACAGAATTCCTTTCTCCTAGAAATGGAAAATTGTGGGTATTAATCCCATTTTGCAAACAAGCACATTTGTTGCACTTATCAAACTGACAAGTCGTTTTACAGCCGATAGCAATAGGCTGTTTGGTGCTCCTAGGAATTCAGACAAGTGGGATTGAAAGGGATAAAAATGGGCCTGTTGGTCCCACTACTGGAGTGTCCAAATTCCATTCCCATGGAGTGTTTACAAGAAATATGAGATCCTCTGCAGTCATAACCACAGGAATTTTCTAATGAATATTGAAAACCCAGCCCCTTTGATTATTTCTGGCCTCCATTCTATTTGCAATGAACATCTAAAGAAAAAGTGGGTCCGCTATAGGCCCTCTATGGGCACAATTCTAAACTGACTCGCATACATTCCTAGGCCCTGGAACAAGCGACTTGAAACAGGAAGGCCCACCAATCTAACTACCTATCCCTGAAAGGGGAGGTCAGCTGCTAGGAAAACTATGTGAAACCTTTACTAATATCAAGAAGAAACCAAAGGAAACAATGACAAAATGGTAGGAAAGAGGCTCTCTTTGAACATGATAAACGACCCAACAATATGCATGTTTTGGTTCTGCAGTCTGCACCTCATTTGGGACTAGGATGAAAAACATGGACCAAATGAACCTAATGAGTGAAAAGGGACATGAGATGGGCAGTTAGATTTCCTGGATATGGTGCACATGTTTTACATGTAAGAGAATAGATCGTCAAAATGGGTAAAGAATCGAAAAAGTGAGCAGCAAGATTGTCCTTCTATTTAAGTTTTCATCATGGTCTTTTGAGTTGGTGAATTGTTTTGAGTATCTTGGCAGAGGAATCATAGGGTCCTAAATCATCAATGACGTGTGTGTGTCCTCATGTTTCAGATATCAAAACAGACATTCTAAAAAGGGAAAACTGTTTTTCACTAAAGAAAACAAAAATGTTTCTCCCTCCTATCTGGATCCAAATGATCTTGGAGAGCTTGTTTGGATGTGGAGAAAAGAGCACACCAAAAGCTAGTAGTGAAAACCGTCGAAATCACAAATTTGAATTATAGACAGTTTTCTCCGCCTTTTCTCCATTCAAATAAGTGTAATATTTTTTTTCTCAAAACAAGAGCTACCACTTAAATATCCATTAAATATCTGATGAGAAGAATCTCAACCATTTCCTTTTTCTGATTAAACGTGTTAACACATACAGGCAAATTTCATTTGTCATTTCTTCCTTGGGGGCCCGTTTGGTTGAGCAATTTGAACGACAATTATTCATGAGCAGAATCTCTATTCCACTACTACTAACTTGGGCCCAATAACTAGAGAAGTATGGGCTTCCACAAACTTCACTACGGCCCAACCAATGAAAAGCCCTAGTCATCTGACAATATCAAAGTAGAAAACTTTCTGATTCTTCCTCCCTACATCTTAGATCAGACGGTTAAACAAGGATCAAGTGGAGGAGTCTCAGTTGAAGTTGGCACTACCGTCTGCCATCCCAATCGAATTCATATGGCTGATTGAGTGATATGGACCACATGTTTGGTGGGATTTCTAGGATGGTCCTTCTCTGTACGTTGAGAAATTATCAAATCTCAGTCTGTGACTGTCTTTCCATCCATGCTCTGCTGAGACTTTGTTTTTTAGACTCTTTTTGCAGGCCACTAAGTTGGCCGTTTACAGATTGCCCAATATCAGATGATGGTCTAAAAGTGGGCCCCACCACTTTAACCTTTGGTGGTGATTGATTGATTGATTGATTGTCGATCGTCGGATCCAACTCCTCATGTCCTGCAAGTACACACTGGGCAGACTACGGTCCGCATGTGTCGGTATGGGGGAGACTTGGCGAGTTGACGAGTCTTGGAAAGAGAAAAGGAGTAAAGATGACTTTCTCAGGTGCAGCTTTTTTTTTTGTTTTGGATCCAATGGGAATTCCTTTTTCCTGGATGTTTCGTTGTTGAGTCCGTCCATCAAGCATCCAATCTACTGCACCAAACAAATGCCCACTTTTCCTTCCACTTTCCTCTCTCTCTCTCTCTCTCTCTCTCTCTCTCTCTCTTTCTCCTCCCTCATGTTCTTAACTTTTTACAGAAACCCTGGGAGGTGAGTGAGTAAATGCACCATGACACCACCATCTTCATATGCTCCCTCTTTAAACTCAATGATAAGAGTCAAGAGACGTGCTCTTTTAATGCATCTATAATACACACTTGTACCATTAGCAAGTACCATTGGGTCTCTATTTTTTTTTTTTTTTTTGAATTTTTTGATTATGTTATAGTGTGATGTCATCATAGTAATGGTCAGGTTGGGTCTTTCTTTTGATAGAATAAAGGATATGCTCAAAACAGAAAAGAAGAAAATAGAGATTTGCTCTTTAAAAGCACACCCAGTCTTTGTAGGGCCCAGTTAGATGCTTTTCAATCAGAGGGGAATAAGAAGGACATGGAATGGATAAGAGGTTAACTATAACCAACTTTAATCAAATCATGTTAGGCCTTTATTTTAAGGACAAAGTTCTATAGGTTTATCAGTTTATCTTTTACTCCGATTTGAGTGAAAGGAAGATGATGGGTGAATTAACATCAAATTAGCTATTTTATCATATAGGTGTGTGTGTGAAATGATCTGGATTAATCATATGTAGGTTCTCTAATGGGGGTATTGTTGTTTTTGCATGAGAGTTTGCTTGATTTATATCCATTAAAATTTGAGAACATAAAATTAGGAGTTGAGATTATTTTTATCAGAATAGATAACCCCGACACATATCATAACTCATCATCTCTTTATATCCGTTAATCGTCAGCATCTAGGTGGGCGCCACAGAAGATGGGTGATTTCTCAATAAAAAAAAAAGAAAAGTGAAGGGCATTCTTGAGCATTGCCCAAATATGTATGTTATATTTGTTTGAAAATATTTTTGACGAGAATGGTAGGTGTCTTCACTATTTCTAATGCTATGTCATATCAATCCTCAGAGCATTTTGAGTATTCAACCTTCTCCTACAGTCTTCTCCCCACAATGCTTGCTCCACGTACACATGGTGTCATCAACTGTTCTTCCAGTAGGACCCATTATGGATTGGCCACTTGCAACAACTTCTATATTGATCAGAGGTTTTCACATTTTATGCTTTTATATATATATATATATATATATATAGACACACAGACCATCTGAAGAAATGTCTACTGAATTGCATATTAGTATTGCTCATCATACTTCCTTCTATGTAAGTGTGGATTGTATAGATGTCGAAAGTCTCCAATCAAAGAGATATTTCGATTCGGTCCAATTACTATAGGACAAAGACAAACCAGATGGATGGTCCGGATTTCTAGCAAGTGCTTCATCAGCATGGAAGGAAGACTGACTGGGAGTGAATTTCTTCAGTGGTATTAATGGTATGTGTATGAACTATGAAGTGCATGCAATGTCATTCAACTACAGAAGAAGCATCACACTACATGAGCCAAAAGCAACAAGGACTTATTAAGCAAAATAGAGGTGATATTAGCCACAAGTGGAATAAGGGACCCGGCCCTCTTCAATCAAAAGCAACAATGTCAAAACATTCTACTATTTGGAATTAAAAGCTGTTAGCAATCACTGCAACTCCAACTGTAATCCTGGGATAAACAATTATTCCTTTCACTCAGTGTTACACCTGTCTGTCCTCTATCAGTTGTTTGGGATGTTTGGAATAAGGCCAATATCAAATGTAATGGAGTGATAAATGACTGCTGGACAGTAGTCAATATGTATTGATTTATCTCAGAGATCTGCTGATACCCCAGAAAGGTGCCCACTTCACGTAATCCAATCGGGTAGATGAATTCCTCCCTGTTAGAGATTAATATTTTACTATTACCTTGATCAAAGTAATATTTATTATTGGATTGAAACAGGATAAATGACAATGAGCAAGTTAATTAAGACAGGTCCTTTGTTTCAAATTTCAATTGATGGAGGATTTCACTTTAATGAATGTGATGTTTGAGCACACTGTTGCTCAAGCTGGAGAATTTAATACAATGAACTATAATATAAAAACATGCCGTACCATGATAATTTCTCCCTGTGCACTCTTATATCCAGAGATGCTAAGGGCATGTTTCTTTAAAAAAAAAATTGTTTGGGGAATTTTTGAATTCCTAGATATAGTGGAACTCCTGGGTGCTCCTTTGTACTTGAGCATCCAAAAATCACACTTAAATAAGAGCCTTATTTTTATTAGAATTCTAGATAAAAATTTGCTATGTTGGGGGTTTTTGGATATGATGTGCCATATTGTCTTTTGACATTTGAAACGTCATGTTTCTTTCACCACAATTTCAAATTTCAGACACCTAAAAGATTTCAAATGATCTTTTAAAATTCCTGCAATTCTATTCTCTATGCATTTGGTTGGAAAATACTACACTAAGATGAGGAATTTAGAATTCCTCCTAAGGGGGGAGCTTTTGGAGAATTTGAAATTTCTCCAAACATGAATTATTAAAATTCTGATAAATTAATAAACGGGCCCTAGAGCTGGAGTTCCGGAATTCTCAATTCCTACATTTAATTCCTATGTATTCTATATAAATAAATAAACCCTATGGGGTTCAGATCATGATCATGATATCCTTCTTAGAGTTTAGACTAGCCAGCTGTGTGCAATTTCACACACTTGCACACATAAAACTGACACTAATGCACGCAAAATCTTGCACGCACATACAAAAACTTTCACTTGCTTGGCTTCTTGAATATATGCCAGTATCCTAGTTATAGCCTATTGGCTATGTAGCATTCAAGTGTCCAACTCTTTTCGCTAACCGTATATTGATGGGATAATGCGATGGTGATGACAATGAAAATTAGCACGACTTGCAAATGGATATCAAGAACTCTGGCAGGTATAAACGTCATTTACTTTGAAACCTGAAATGAAATGATGATGCAGTAAGAAATTACTCACTATACTAACTTTTCCCTCAATAATTGTACTGGCGATGTTTAAGAGACATGTATCGCCCCAATGCCATTATCCCATTCAAGAAGCCATATGTGCAGTTGTTGTATGTTGTGTTATGTTAATATTCGTACTAACATTCTATTCTGGCTTTGTGATGTTCACCTGTGGTCACCACCTATAGGAGAGAACATACACCAAACAAAACTGGAGATGCCATTACAAACGCCCTGGTTGAACAGCTAAAAGAATCGATTTTGACTTTTCTCGATAGAAAGGATTGTAATTCCTAATTAAGAATAGGAATGTAGAATTGCTCTCTATTGTGGTACCGGGAGTCCATAAAGTGTGAAACTCTCTCGTTACACAAACACTTTCTAAAAGGCAATTGATCGACGGGAAAAAGTGCAGAAAGACAAGTATATTAAACCATAGGTGAGTGGAGGTCCAATTGGGACCAAGGGCTTATTTGTTTCGTGTAATTGACTTTAGGTTGAATTTTTTTAAGTGAATAAAAACGAAGAATGAGAGGTGAATATCCAAAAACAACCAATAAAATAACTTTCACTTTTATGGATATTGAATCAAGGGGAGATGAAAAATAAAAACCCAACCATCATCCTACTAATTTCGGTAGCAAGGAAACTCAATGTGTCATCTATATCTTCACCTTATATCATTCATCTTTCACCTTATCATTTTACCATGGTCTCATATAATTTTATGCAAACACCCATGCCCTGAAAATAAAATATTCCATTCATGGAGTATATTTCATAGAGGGTGTCGGGTTTGAGATAAGTGTAAAATGAGCCCAGGTGGACCAAACACGGTAAAGTATATGCCCTCAATTCCTCTTTTGAAAATTCTTCATGTAGCTTACAAATTTTCCATTATGACTCATTTTACATGGGAGCACTAATGGGTAATCTCACTGTCACATTTTAGTGCTAAAGCTAATTTTGAACGACCACATATACAGGAAATTGTTTGTATGGTAGGGTGATAGTAGGCTGATAGTCTCCTTGGTTGCCACTCAAAGAGATGCTAAGAGGAGAAATGCCTGCCTATATTGAAGATACATATAGGAAACTTTATAGGGGTACTCAAAAGATGGTCAACCCAACCCAAAAGACCACAAAAGAAGATAGGTTGCTCTCTGCTTTCTCCATATGAATAAGCCGCATGAAGAACGAGGCAGAAAAACCAAATGTGCAAATGGAGGCAGACCTCAGGAGCACCTGGAAATTGTACTCCTTGTGATCCTGAATTAGCAAATTGCATTGATGGGAACCATCCATGAGATGGGACACTTGCATAGGCAAGCAGCAATAGCTGAATTTTTTTATTTTTTATTTACAATAAGCTGTTGATCACAACGAACCAGTCTATGATCAACAACAGTCTTCTATCCGGCTGGTATTAATTGTTGTCCGTTTGATGTGGAGCTAGGATCATGATGATCTCATGGGGTGATCAGTTGTGAACCATTGTTTGTGAATGTTAGGGCTTCTTATCCGTTGACTTGTTTGGATCATTTTGCATGTGTTCTAAGCCCTGTATGCGATGTTCTTACCAGTGCTCTGTTTACTTGATTGGTGCTTCTTAGAGACAGAGACAGGAATTGTTGTTTTTACATTACTAGCATTGCTTGGGTCAGTGGGTCCGTTTATTGTCCCAAAATTCAATTTGGAGTAACGATTCAAAAAAGCCAGTCTCCAGTCTAATTAAGCCCACTACAGCAGCCTGTACGTTGGTTATGTGAATTACATTTCAATCTGATCTGGTGTAAGATGATTAAGATGATCAAATGAAGTCGATTTTTCATGCTTATATGTATTTTATATGAAGCCCTTCTTATAGAACGATCATGTAAGGTGGTCAAGGTGGCCCTGACCTGGGTGTGTATAGGACATGAAAGAAAGGGAAGAGACTAGAGAGAGAGAGCTGAGATTTGCCGACGCTGCTGGAGAGAAAAAGTCACTTGAGTCTGGGGATGTGGTATGGGGAGAGTGGAAATCTCTATAGCTTTCCTCCAAATCTTATTCTCTGCTTTCTTTCTACTGTGTCTTTTGATGAATCTTTGCAAAATCAAGAGCAAAATGGACGCCATTTGCATTTTCTACAAGTCAAGATGGATCACAAAGTCCACTTGGTTCATGCCACGTGTCCGATCCAACTCATTCCGGTCTTAATACTCGCCTTTAAGACAAGACATGGGAAAAACAACAGAGAATGGATTTTGCCTTAGGAGTCCTCCTGATATCCGAACTGGGCCACCTTATCCAACGGTCCCTTAACACATGACCCCATGACTCAATCCATAATCAGCTCTCATCATCCAAACATAGATAGAGAAGAGATGGGAAAGCAATGAAAAATTGAAGGCAGAAGGACAAAGATCATAATAAAAGTAGAATGGGGGGAAGAAAATAAGGAAGAGGCGAAGCTACAGTCTACAGAAGAAGAAGGAGGAGAAGAAGAAAGACCATCAGCCCATTTCTGTTTCTCTCTTCCTCGCAAATACTCCTCTTTATGGCTGTCTCTCTCTCTCTCTCCTCCCCAGCCAGTCACTCACAACTCAAACCCAAAAAAGACCCCCTACAACCCCTCTCTCTATCTCTCCACAAAAATAAATAAAACTTACCACGAGAAGAAGCCAAGCAAGTACTAAAACAGTAGCAGCATTAGTTACAAAACAAAATCCCTTCACCAAGGTTCAAAACCTCTCTCGATCTCGGTCGCCATGGAAACACAGAAATCCCAAAGCCCCCATCATCCTCCAACACCTTTCTCTGCTTAAATGCAAGAAAGGTCCGATTTTTATCAACACGGCAGAAATGGAAGAAAAGCCCCAAATAGAAAGACTCTACCTTTTGCCGTGACGTAGACGAAGAAGAAGAAGAAGAGAGAATAGAGAAGGGGGTGATATGGCCACGGCGAACGCTGCTGCATCGTTAGACTCTATATCGGTATCGGCCGATGAGATGACAGCGAAGGCCGTCCACAAGCGGTACGAAGGCTTGGTAACGGTTCGGACGAAGGCAATCAAGGGGAAGGGGGCTTGGTACTGGGTTCATCTGGAGCCGATACTCATACGAAACAACGATACTGGAATGGCCAAGGCCGTGAAGCTTCGCTGCACGCTCTGTGACGCCATCTTCTCCGCTTCCAACCCTTCTCGGACGGCCTCGGAGCACCTGAAGCGAGGTACTTGTCCCAATTTCACCTCTACACCAAAACCCATATCTTCAATTTCGCCTCCTCCTTCTTCAATCTCCCCTTCTCCTCCTCCGCCCTCTTCGCGCAAGCGAAACGCTTCTGCTGCTACTGGAGTTGCTGTTGCTGCTTCGTCTTCTTCCTACCAAATTCCCCCTCTTGCTGTGGTCGATCCCTCGCGCTTCTGCGCTGAGATCGTTTACTCCTCTGCAGCGGCGGCGGCGGCGGCGGCGCTTCCGCTTCCGCTTCCACCGCAGCAGCACCACCAACAGCAGCATTTGATGTTGTCCGGCGGAAAGGAGGATCTGGGGGCGTTGGCGATGTTAGAAGACAGCGTGAAGAAGCTCAAGAGCCCCAAAGCTTCGCCGGGGCCGGCGCTCTCCAAGACCCAGATAGATTCCGCCGTCGGTCTCCTCGCCGACTGGCTCTATGAGTCCTGCGGTGCCGCCTCCTTCTCCTGCATCGAACACCCAAAATTCAAGGCGTTTTTGCAGCAGGTGGGGCTCCCTCCTATGTCCCGCCGGGAGCTTGCCGGCCCCCGGCTCGATGCCCGTTTCGAGGAGGCAAGGGCAGAATCCGAGGCGAAGATCCGGGATGCCCTCTTCTTTCAAATTGCCTCCGATGGGTGGAAGGCAAGAGATGGTGGCGGCGCCGCCGGAGAGAATTTGGTAAATCTCACTGTCAATCTCCCCAATGGGACAAGTGTGTACAGGAAGGCGGTCTTCCCCGCCGGGTGCGTCCCCTCCAAGTATGCGGAGGATATTCTGTCGGAGACTATGGCTGACATCTGCGGCGGCAGCGTCAGGCGCTGTGCTGGGATTGTCGCCGACAGGTTCAAGGCGAAGGCGCTGCGGAATCTGGAGAACCAGAATCATTGGATGGTCAATCTCTCCTGCCAGCTCCAAGGCTTCAGCAGCTTGATCAAGGACTTCAGTAAGGAGCTTCAGCTCTTCAAAACTGTCACGGAGAAGTGCACCAAGCTCGCCAATTTCTTCAACAACAAGTCTCAGGTAAGAAACAGCTTCCTCAGATACCAATTACAAGAATCCCATGAGCACGCCGGGTTGCTCCGGGCTCCCCCTGAGTTGGGTAGGGGAGAAACTGTGAATTCCTCACTTGTTTATGCAATGCTGGAAGATATATTGAACTCTTCCAGGCTACTCCATGTGGTGGTGATTGATGAATCCTATAAGACACTATGCGTTGAAGACCCAGTCGCCCCGGAGGTCGCCGAGATGATCCGAGATGTGGGGTTTTGGACTGAATTGGAGGCCGTGCATTCGCTCGTGAAGTTGGTTAGAACAATGGCGCAGGAGATGGAATTGGAGCGGCCCTTAGTTGGGCAATGCCTGCCCCTTTGGGATGATCTCCGGGCAAAAGTGAGGGAATGGTGTGCCAAATACAATGTTGCGGAGGGCCCTGTTGAAAGGGTAATTGAGAGACGGTTCAAGAAGAATTATCATCCGGCATGGTCGGCTGCTTTCATACTTGATCCTCTCTATTTGATGAAAGACAACAGTGGGAAGTATCTTCCACCATTCAAGCGTTTGAAGCCTGAGCAAGAGAAGGATGTTGACAAGCTAATTACAAGGTTGGTTTCGCGGGAGGAGGCCCATATTGCGTTGATGGAGCTAATGAAGTGGAGATCAGAAGGGCTTGATCCACTCTATGCACAGGCGGTTCAAGTGAAGCAACCGGATCCAATGACTGGAAAGATGAAGGTGGCGAACCCTCAGAGCAGCCGGCTTGTGTGGGAGACATGCCTGAGCGAGTTCAAGTCACTGGGGAAGGTAGCGGCGAGGTTGATTTTCCTTCACGCAACCTCTTGTGGGTTCAAGTGCAATTGGTCGTTCTTGAGGTGGGTTGGCGCACATGGGCACTCGAGAGCAGGGATGGAGAGGGCACAGAAGATGGTATTTATAGCAGCACACGCCAAGCTGGAGAGGCGGGACTTCTCCAACGAGGAAGAGAAGGATGCAGAGCTATTTGCAAACGGTGAGGATGATGTGCTCAATGAGGTTTTTGTGGATACGTCCTCGGTGTAACATGTTTACTTGTAGAATTGAATTGTAGGATATCATTGAATTCTTTCCACTCTTCTGCTTGTCCTTACTCTTTTGGATAGAGATTTTCGGATTGGGGAGAAGGGGAAGGCATGAGAAGGAGATCGAATTGTGTACACCTTGTGATTCAAATGAATCGATGCCCTGCCCTCTCTAAACATGATTTTTGGGGTTATATTGGGTTTGCAGAAAAGGACTCTTTTTGCTTGTAAGATAGAATGGTGGAGGAACAGAACAGGAAGAATGAATGGTGTAGCATTTTGGTTCCTAGAGTAATTGGGATTAATAATATTTATGAAGGAAAGCTTTCCTTGGTTTGAAGCTCAGTAACTGGGGGTTCTGTCTTGTTGCTTGAATTACTTTACTCTAGCTAATCTGTGGACCATGATAATTTTCTGCAATGCTTATGTTCCCTGGTTCTTTTTTCTTTTCCTATGAGAATGTTTATGCTGGACTGACAATATGAAGGCCAACTGATCCAGAATTGTGCTAAACCATTGATTCCGTGTTTTTGAAATGAATCTTGTTTGTAGTAGCTTTTTCATTTTGGTGAGTACTAGTAAATCCATTGTTAGTTAAGATCTAAGAAGACTCCTGAATGCTATAACAAGGAATTGGTGTCTTTCCCATCCCTCAGTTCAATAATTTTAAAAAATATATTGTAGGATTTAGGATATTTCTTCCAATTTGCTACAGATGCCAGACCTCTAAAGGGTCCTCCTCTGGTTGTGGAGAAAAAACGTGGATCATTTTGGTCCGCTGTCATTTTGTTTCTCCACCTCAATTTATTTTTAGTTTCCATGCTAAGCTAGGTTAGAAGGCTAGAAGAATGCATTGAGATGTTGACATCGTGTGAATTCTTCACCATCCTCTGAACTTTTGATCTAGTTACATATATTGTATATAATTTAAGTTACAAATATGGCTTTAGTCTGATATTGAAATTTGGATTTATTTGATATTCTATATGCTTTAGATTCCTCAAAAGATGTTGGGGACTATGTCAATGTGATCGTGACCACCATAAAAAAGGCTTTATCCTTAAAGCCTTATTCCATTTATGTTGTTGCCTGCTCTTACTGCTTTAATCAATGATTAAGGCTCATTAACTGCTCCCAGGAAGATGTCTTCTCAACCACATTCTATGGAGTTCCTCGCTGACAGATCTGGAAAGTCGATTAGTTCATTTCTTTGCCCATTTTTTACATGCTGTTGTGGTTGAATCATCCCTCCTCAAGGGTGGGTTCCAACAGTCTGGTGGTCCTTGTTCAAAAGAGAGTTTGATTAGTCAGAGACTCACAGTTCCTTGCACAACCCCTCCCTTGTTTGATCCTTTCTACCCAGCTTCACCTGTCCAGCTTCGCCAATATGGAAAGATAGGCCAAATGGAAGAGACAGGGAACAGTTCTTCCTTTCTAGACGCATGTTGGCATTGCTCATTGCCACTATCTGTGCACTTGGCTCGGAACTGAAGGTTCCTTTCAGTCCCCCACTTTGCTAGTACAGAAGTCTGCTGATTAAATGGGGATGAGCTTCTCAAAGCAGATCCAGGACCTGCCATAGCCAGAAAGGTCTACTGTAGCATGGACCACAATCTGCCCATCATCTGCTTGTTTCACCCAAGAAGGTTAGAAAGCTCCACCCCTAGCTACTCTGAAAATCCAAATGCCTAAATCTTTGTACCTTGCAATCTCCAGTTGTATGTTTTTACCATCACTCATTTGCTGCATGAGCAGTTTTGACATTTGCTTTTTTATTTATTTTTCATGTCCTATGTATATTCTATCAAATGAGACAGAGACATCTAGTACCAGTTAATGCCCACCACTGATTACTGTCTTTTGTTGCATGTTTTTAGCTTCAGAATATTAGAAGGAAACCTTCCAAAGAGGTGGTGTGTCAAAAGACTTGGGACAGTGCTCTAGAATTAAGTTAAAACATGACAAAATGTTTATGATTGATCACAAGATGAGGAAGATGATGGGCAAGTTATAAATCTGTAAAGGCTGTGGAGGCCGCTAGAAGAAATCGGAAAAGGCAGTTGCGAAAGGACATTGAAAATGGCATTGATTTGGAACAAGAGAAGTAAGTGAATTGAGATTTGAGGGATGTGGCAATGGGCGTCAGGGATTTGGTATGTCGGGGGGGGTTCAAGCTGGTGGATTGGACGGCGATCCAGACAGTCAACCTCGGAGAAAAAAGAAAAGGAAAGGAAAAACAAAGGGATTGGATCTTTGTAGCTGGGGCAAGGAAGCTGTTGTCTGTTTTGTGGTCTGTTGAGAGAAGAGACCCACCATGAAAGCAGTGGACGTCTATTTCCTTGTCCTTTGCCTGGGTCGACGAAAGGCTGGTGTGGGGCCGGCCTTCCTTTGAATCATCATCAATGGGTGGCTTGTCTTCTAAACATTATCAAAGCTCACGAGCTTAGACCTCAACTTGGGTCATCATAACTTTTAATGACGAGTTTAAGACGGATTAATTGGCTGTTTTGTGATAAGTAACACTCGCCATGATTGCTAAACGATTTTCGAAGGACCCAAATGCAGGCAGGTTGTCGGCATGAGAAAGCTGGAAACATGCTTGATGGTGATCCTGCAACGAAATCGAATCAGAATCGTTGGTCTACCATTCATGTGTATACATACAGAGAAAAACAAACGATCACAAGTAGCTAACTGGATGTGTACGCGTATTATGCAGATAGCTGGAGATGGACGTGTGCTTGTGTGGATGAATGCCTACATGAACAAATGCCGGATGTAACTGTTTGGAAACTAGAAATGTCTGTTTGATTCGTTGTCCTAATGAAATATTATGCATTCTACCCACATCCCCATGTCCCTAAACAGGTGAACTACAACTGAGGGATGAGTATTTGCTAGAAGTCTATTTAGAAGATTCTAAATTTCTTAGTTTCTTAGAATTTTGTTTGAATGGTTGTTGGATTCCTGACTGACTAAAAAATATTGTAAAATTATTGTCACAATAAATTTATGGGTCATTTCAAACTTTATATTTAATAACAATGAGTATCACAAGGGCTTGCACAGGAGCTTCTTGGCAGAAAAATCTACTTGATGGTCTTTAGAAACTGCACTTCAAAATGACACCACCCTCTTGGTTGGGATTTGATTTAGCCCAAATTCACATCTTTACAGATATTAATAATCAATTAATTTGTTAATCATTTATCCAAACGTGAGATATCAGAGAAGTATTCATGAATAGGTGGATTTGAAGAGCCCATACGACATGTAAGAAATGCCCACATCCGAATCGACCCCTAATAACTGATTTTTCCAAGATTCATCAAGCCATCTAAATCTTAGAGCATTCATTACCATGAAAGAAAAGGAAAAGAAGCAAAGATAGACAGAAAAATTAGGAAATGAATTTCACTTGGTCCAGCATATCATAAGGGTCATTGGATGGTCATCATTCTTCCTACAGTAGTAAAGGCACCTGTCCTGGTTTGGATGCCTAATCTTTAAAAAATTTCTCAGTAAATAACCATCATTTCTCCTCATCATAAGGCAGAAGGAATTTATGAACCTTCACCCGGAGAGAATATGCATTGTATCCTCAATCCTGAGCTTTTAGAATAGGGCCCCTGAAGTTGGATTAGAAATAGATGAAATTGATGTAAAGGGCCCCATAGTGGATAGATGATGCCCATAAGGATTCTCAGCTCATCGCCCATCACCTGCTCCTTAATGGAATCTTAAAATAAAATATATATAATCTCTCTGTTTGCATTAGATTACGTCAAATTTCATAGCCAAATGAGATTCACCAAAGGATTATTAAAGAGGTGAGCTGTGAATGATGTGAGATGTGGGGTGAAGGATATAAAGTTGTGACATGGGATTTGAATTACTATGGTGGTGCTTGGAGATTCATTTCTCATCTTCCCTTGTTTCTTTTGCCATTAAAAGAGAGGTTATTTGATTTCCATTTTTGTATATTCACTTTTGGTCCCATTTTGAACCATTGTGACATGAATTCTTATGTATTCTACCTCTCGGAGGACTGTTAAATAAAAAGTCTGAACATTGGACTGATAAGATTGTAGCAGTCATGTTTATCTTGGGAGGGCGTGGCCCATCCAAGCTAGCCTTATCATCTACCAGTTCGATGGTCTTGATAACCAAAGTAGGGGCTCTATATACTCAATGTGGGTCATATGATTCCCAATGAACATTTTGAACTCAATGATAATCACCCCACATTAGGACACACCTATGCAATGCAAGCAGAAATCCTAAAAAAAAAGCTTCTCTAGCCCACCGCCATAATGATTTTCCATGAACTCAGGGAAAAATAGTTTAATTTCTTACCCCTTCCCTCCTGGAAAAATCTTGCATCAAATATGGATAAAAGTTGATTTTCCTTGTATAAATCTTTCCACACCAAACAAAGTAAAATAAAGTCTAGTGAAAATTAAAACACTTTTTTCGTTCCTTTTCCACATGAATGTGCCCTACGGTTATCTAGAGTTCCATGAAAAGTCAAGAAAAAAGAGTTTATTTGTTTCCTCTTTCCATGGATAAAATCACTATACTATATCGTAAAAGGGTAACATGCATGAAAAAGAGATTTGTTTTCATTAAATCATAGTTACCTAAATGTGCCCTAAGATAATGATCATTACAAATCTACTTAATGCTATTTTGAAAAGCTATTTCAACTCAATGGTCTGATGGCTAATAATATTTGATATTGGAATTGATTTTTAGTAAGTGATAGAAGCAATTGACCTATCAACACACGTCTAACCAATTTTAGGGCAAGTGACGGACTCCCTTTCAGCTTAGCTCTTTGAACTCCAACATATCCCCACACTGAAGTTGTAAGGCTAATGTGTTGATGGATGGGACGCCATTAAAGATCTCACTCTTTGATCAACACTCAACAGCCTTTAAAACTGACGCAAAAGTTTAAAAAGGCCGTGATGTGAAAGGTTTGTATAGCATCCTCCTCAAGCCTTGAACAAATGGTAGCATGGCTCCAAGGGCAAAAAGTGGGATTTTTATCATAGGTGGAGAAAGTCCGAGGGATGTCCACCAATTCAGATGGCTAGGAGATAGAAGGATTTTCAGATGCTCCATGTTTGAGGACCTAAACCATATGAACCTAACCTCCTTTGATCAGGTCCTAAATATTCTAGTGTTAGATGGCTAGGATTTTACATGACTGGGTATCTAGACATTCTCTATCTACAATGTGGTCCACAAGAATAATGTTCAGGATCACCTACAGACTCCAAATATCGGAGGATCACTCTAATCCGTCCACTTTTCTACTACTATTAGTCCATAACTGGTTGCATTTCAAGTCTCATAAAAATCCTCAAAAACAATTCCTCAAAGTGCATATTTGTTTGCATTAGATCCTTGCGGTTTTCTAAAAAAAAACTTAAGCCTATGTTGAGAGTTCACTCTCAGCTTTTGCCTATTGAGATTCATACTTTATTTTCTCATAATAGTTTTTAGTGCTTGCTACCCGGTCGATGGGGTTAATTTTCTTTATTATCCAGTTTGGATGTTAGCTGCTTTGTGAAATGGAATATGCCCTATTGAAGAGATGATAAATCTTTCCCTTATATTTTTATTGAAGAAAAGAAAGACTACCGTATCTTTAAAAAAAAAAAAAAAATACATATGAATTTTACACAAGAGATTTACGGTGCAGTGAACTCTATCATAGAATTATTAAAAACTGAGGGGTGAAGGATATATAAGATGGAGATGCAGATATGACTTACACTTTCATATATTTTGAATTAATGAGTGGGTATTCATTTTTCTATCTTCTTTTAATTTCATTAGAATGAAAGGCTATTTGATGCTCATTTTTTTATATTAATCTTTAACCTTTATTTTTTAACCAGTCAATTGTATGAATTTTGTGTATCTATTTCATGTGTATTTTAATGCAAATTCATGAGCTCACTTTTTTTCATTTTAGAGATAGAATGAGAGTGGGAAAAGTAGAGATGGTAAGGGATCATGTGAAGTTGATTTCCCTTTTTTTCTTCTTAAGATGGGAGAGAGGAGAGAGGAGAGAGGAGAGAGGAGGCATGGGGTTGTGTCGGCAATGCCTATCCAATGCTGACCGCTCACCAACTTCAATCCTTTTTTTTCCCTTTAGAAGGGTGAAAGGCATTTCACTTGTATTGTATGCTCCCCCACTCATGTCTTTGTAAAAAGCAGCATCAGATATATAATCATTAGTATAAGACGACACCTCTTTCTACAAGAATCTTCCCCCCTTTCAACGCTCCTACCGCTCCCACCTTTTCCTTTGCCTTTAAAATTTCCACCCCCTTGACATTGACATTCCCCACCTCACCTCACTTAACTTACAAAAAAGTCTACTTGGACAAACTTTTTGGCCAGAATTTTGGCCAACCCATATGGTTTCCATTGAATATCATAGTGATATTCAATGGAAACCATATGGGTTGGCCAAAATTCTGGCCAAAAAGTTTGTCCATGTAGCATTCACCTTCTCTTCTAAGTTCTAACCTCTCCTCTCCTCTCCTCTCCTCTCCTCATCACATAAAAGAGTTTCGACTATCTACTTTCATGGGCGATACTAGTCCTACGTGCCTGTGGAATGAGGACTGGACCCACATGGTGGTTTAGTACAACAACCACCCCTTCAATCATGTTGCTTCAATGATTTTAACCATCTATTTGGTATTTAAATCTGGACCACCTGATCATTTCATTTCATGGCCATTCATTTTCACCCGTTTGCTTTCAGGGGACATTGCTCGTGTATGCAATGATTGGTTCCTCCTTTAACTCCCTACTGTACTGAACTTACTAATAGGTCGCCGGGTGTGGGCCATGGGAACGATGGCTGAGTTTGTCCATTGATTTTGTTTTTGCTGCATTGCCAACTCATGGTGGGTCCTGATGAATGAGAAGCAGTGGATATGGATCATTCAATCATCCTGTAAAGTTTATGGTTGATGAGAAATGAATTAAGTTTCAGCGGTGATCAATTACAATATATAGTCTAAACGGAGGTTATGAGAAACAAATGAAGTTAGATTTTTAGCTATATAATTCCGGTAAGAACTGTGAGAACTTTTTTGTAGGGCCCAATTGTGGGCCCCATTTGGGGATGGGACCGGAGGGATAGGAAGATTTATGTGAGACCAACTCAAGTATCAAGTTTGACTCCAAACTCATGCTCCTAACCCCTTCATCCGTGGCCCACAAGTTTAATGGCTTCATATTCAACCATTGATCCAACGGTTCAGTCCATTCATGTGTGTCAATCCTTGAGATTAGTGACTATCAGGGGGTTCCCTATTGTTTACTAGGTTTCGATGGGTTGCTGATTGGGCCCTACAAAAAAGTTTTCATATAATAGTTCTCACTTGAATATTTTCCTTGAATATTTCCATATATTCAAATAATAGGTGAGAACTAGTTTTCACTTGAATATTTTCCTTGAATATTTCCATATATATCTCCTTCATCCGTGGCCCACAAGTTTAATGGCTTCATATTCAACCATTGATCCAACGGTTCAGTCCATTCATGTGTGCCAATCCTTGAGATTAGTGACTATCAGGGGGTTCCCTATTGTTTGCTAGGTTTCGATGGGTTGCTGGTTGGGCCCTACAAAAAGTTTTTATATAATAGGCGAGAACTAGTTCTCACTTGAATATTTTCCTTGAATATTTCCATATATATATATATAGAGAGAGAGAGAGAGAGATGCTCCTACGAGAGATGCTCTTACCTTACTATGAGAGATAAGATGGAGTCCCTCACATCCATATCCAATGCCAACAACTTAAATGTGAGGGCCCTCACTCATAGAAGCATCTTCAATAGATATATATATATATATAGGTAATATTTAGATGAGAACTAGTTCTCACATATTATATAAGAATTTTTTGTGGAGCCCAATTGTGGGCCCCATCTTGGGATGAGACCAGTGTGATGGAAATATCTATGTGAGGCCACCACAAGTATCAAGTTTGACCATAAATCCATGTCCCCAACTCCTTCATTCGTGATCCACAAGTTTAATGGCTTCATATTCAAAAAAATATTCAACCCTTGATCCAACGGTTCAGTCCATTCATATGTGTGTCAATCCTTGGGATTAGTGACTATTAGGGGGTTCCCTATTGGTTGCTAATTTTGGATGGGCAACTGGTTGGGCCCCACAAAAAAACTCTCATACAATAGGTGAGAACTAGTTCTTACTTGAATATATACACAGTGACATACATTATTTTTAGCAAGCCGAGAAGCTCGGCAATTCATGGAGTCATGTCATCTTTTTTTTTTTTGTTATAAAAATGTTAAAAAGATTATAAAAAATGAATTAATGAATTAATACACTAAAATAGTTTTGAATAAAACTCTCTTAAGCAGGAATTTAAAATTTAAAACCAATGATGATGAAATGTTCCACTTAATTTAAACTAGGGGATCTTCATTATTCTCAACCTTCATTCCATGTAAATGCATAGGATCAGTTGTTTGATGGTTGAGTGGCAGATTAGTTTAACCTACCAATTTTTTTCATTATTCTCAACATTCCATGTAAATGCATAGGATCAGTTGTTTGATGGTTGAGTGGCAGATTAGTTTAACCTACCAATTTTTTTCATTATTCTCAACATTCCATGTAAATGCATAGGATCAGTTGTTTGATGGTTGAGTGGCAATCTGTTTAGCCTTCCAATTTCTATCAAAAAGAAAAAAAGAAAAGAAAAAGAACCTTCCAATGAAGTGTTATTTGAAACTCCTAATGACAGGGCCCCTGACTTATGTTTCATCACCTAGATTCCAGATTAGAGTGCTTGAAAGGAAATTACTCTATGAAAGACTTACTTCATAGTGCAAAATTGTTTTGGCTTGGGAATATGAATATGGGCACTCTCGATCGCGAGTTATTTGCCTCTTGCACATGTAATAGAAAAAATTGTTTATGCATTTATATGTTACATATGTAAATATTAGATATGTGAAATGTATTATTATATTTGTCAAAATTATTATTTTCACGTGTAAATGAGTACATATGATGATTTTAAATGAGTTTATATTTTTTGGACATTTTTATAAGTTTCTCAAAATCTATGAATAATAAGATATGAAATTAAATATTTTGATGCTTATAATTAATATGAGAATATTAAAAGGTTCACATCATGAATATTTAACATATGAAATTAATATTTTAGTTTTTATTACTGATATGAGAATATCGAATGGTTCAAATCATTAATACTTACATCGCTCAACTTATCACAGGCCATTCCTCGCCTCTTAACAACTATATCCACCATATTCTTAAGAAGGTTAAAAGTAAGGCTTTCTAGTTTTACAAACCCAACCATCCTACGTGTTATAATCCTTCTCCCAAGTCGACTTTACTCAAACTAACTCCTTTTCCTTCATTGTCCATTGAGAGAGAGAGAGAGAGAGAATCCTTCTCCCAAATCGACTTTACTCAAACTAGCTCCTTTTCCTTCATTGTCTATTGAGAGAGAGAGAGAGAGAGAGAGAATCCTTCTCCCAAATCGACTTTACTCAAACTAGCTCCTTTTCCTTCATTGTCCATTGAGAGAGAGAGAGAGAGAGGGGAGAAGCCTCTCTGAATGCCTATGTTATGCCTACTTTTCTGAGATGATGAAGTAAGACGGACTCTGAATGCCTATGTTTCTGAGATGATGAAGTAAGACATACAAAGAAGTCAGTGATTTAAACTTGATGGGAATCCATTGATAAACTAAGCTGGAGAATGTGGTTATCGTTAGAGAAAATGAAATGAGTTGACTATGTTCATGTGTTTCACGACATTAGGACAATTTAGCAAATGGGCTATTTAAATAATGATTAAACAAGTAAAACACTATTTAGATATTTGCAACTTGGAATTTGCCCAATATTTAGGAGTTGGATCCTCAGTCCCACTAAGAGAATGTTTGTCTCCACTCATTTAAATGTGTAACCTATGCATATGCGTGAAGCTTACATGCCATCTCGTTTATTTATGCTTGGTGTACTGAAAATAGTATGTAAATAAGGTCATTCGTTTTCAGCTTGTCATTTACATAAGTAAGAAGGTGGTAAATGGTTACATATATAATTATGGAGAATCTTTTCCTATGGGTGGATTGCATGTGCAATCCAAAATATGGGACCCACTTGTTCCAACTTTTGAGCAATGCAGCCTCTTTCACATTTTTGTCCCCTCATAATCTAGCATCATATCCACTTTTATGCTCATCAGACTTGTACAATCACTATTGAATTGGATTTGAAGAAATTTAGATGGTTAATAGACCATCAGATTTTAACATTGTTAGAGCTAGTTTTTTTTTTTTTTTTTTGCATGATTCTTATCTATAAAGAGACATTTATATCCATCATACCCATAATTATAGGAATGCATCCAAGTGGACCCCCTGAGTTGGGCTGCGTATTCACAATATCTAGGCTGTAATGGTTGAATAGGTTGCAGGTTTGAACCCATTCAAATTTTTTTTTTCACTTTTCTTTAGCTCCAAGTTCTTGCTCGGAGCCATCCATCTTCTTTATTTATATAACAAGCCCTGAGAAATTTAAGTTTATCGTCTTAAATCTCCTCGGACTTTGAGTAATTTCTAAGAAACTTCAAAATTTACAACCTCCATATGTAGTTTTCTACACTTCGTTAGAGCCCCAATTCAATATTTTCATATTAACAATTAGCATCAATATATTTAGTTTCATGCCGTTTAATCTTCATGGATTCTGAAAATTCTGAAAAACATCAATAAGATCTAAATACATCTAAAAAAGTTGGATGTACTTATTTATGAATGTGAAAATGGTGATTTTGACAAACAAGTTAATATGTTTCACATATGTGACATTTGCGCACATTACATTTACACAAATAACATTTTCATGTGTAAAACCCATTTTCCTATCCCATGTGTAAGAGGAAAATGATCCTTTTTATGCTTCCCCATGAGTGGAAGGGATGAAACTTTATAATAGAGCCCACCAATTGAAAATACAAATTATTCAAGATAAATTGTTGAATAGTGCATAACATTATATTAAAATAAAATAAAATTTTGGAAACATCCCTTATTAGGGTGATCATTTATTTTGACCGATTTGACTTTTTCAATAAATCAGCTTCACTACTCCTTCCACTCTAGAAAAGCATTTGGGGGTGTTTGTTTCCAAGATTTCCCCAGCCCTTCTAACAAGATGTTAGTTGTCCCCTAGTTTTTGAAATCTCTGTTGGATTTGTAAGTTACCAAAACTGAGTCTTGTGGCATGACTATTTTTGGCCTACAACATTTTTAAGATTTTCCAAATTTTACTTTTTTTAAAATATTCAAAAGTCTTTAAACATTTGTAAACCTAGTTATAAGCTACTTTTGAGGAATTACGTATCTCCCAAACATAAATTCTCATATAGCCAACAAACAAACAAGCCTTAAGTGTGCAAAATTGTGCAAGATTATTGATGAGTGCCGTTCATTTGGAGGAGTCCACTTCCTTTGACAGTGAAACTGGAAAGTCCTCCAATACTCCTTATGCGAGTTCTAATGGGCAAAAATTCTATCAAGTAGGTGGAATTTTCTCTAGTGGTGTCGTTCGCCTGTAAGAGCGCATATAAGGTAGATGTCACGGGGTAAATTTTTCACCTAAGATTTTCTCTGTGTGGCGTTAAGGACTCCAGCCACTTAACCAGCCAACCAACAAACACACAAACAAAACAACAGTAAAGGAGTAGGAAGAAGACAATTGCAGACAACACAATGCAATGTAGATCACTTGATTAATTTTGGCACCAACCTTCTTTCATTAATCAAAACTGTGGGACGACCCCTTACAAAGAATTAACACAACTAACTCTCTGCAACACTCATAACAAAGACCCTCCTGAATCTCTGTTATAAACTCTCACCTTGGATTTTGTCTCAGGCTATTACACTTCCTGTGTGTGAGACACCCTCTGTCTCTATGAGACTCTCCTTGTCTCTACCCTCCATTTCAGATCTGCAACCATGCAGTCCTTTTAAATAAGTTTCTGGCCAATCAGACAATGCCACCAAGGCCAACTGTCTGCTGACTTGGCCCCATCTTCAGTTGCCAACACCTTGCTGGAAATAACTCCATGAAGAGCAATTTGTCTGAGTAGTTACATGCCACCTGTCATGCTTTTGTTGGTCCAAGTAGTCCTCCACACGTCCAACACACTTCACAGGCCAAACTGCCTTGGCAGTTCCTCAAACCACCCACCAAAGTGGCTGCCACGTCATTTTCAAGCCAACCAGCAACTGTCTATGTGGAAAGGTTTGCCACATAGCACCAATTGTGCCTTCCACGTGGGTCGTACCAACCCCAGCACAAGGGAAACAAGCCTCATGCACCAATCCAACATGCCACAGCATCTATTTAGGCCACGCGGGCCCAGGCACGAGGGTGTGGACCCACGCACCAAAATTCCCACCAAGGCTCACCAATGTTCAACCGAGGCCACAAAGATCATTGGTAAGCTATACAGTGCATACCCTGCACCAACAGCGCCCACCGTCCATTTTTCCATTCCACAGGCATACTTGCTACATAGTAGAGGTATGTGTCACCCATTGTTTCTCACCTGCTGGGTATAAACGTCCAAAATTGAGGAAATTGACGTTTTGACACCTTCCTGGATCCCAATGCACCAATCTTTTCACACAATGATTGTTCAACATGTTTCTCATGTTTTCAATGCATTGGATATGCATTAGTTTCCAGAAAACACAAGGTTGGTCGAGGGGTGAAAATCTGCCGCATGTAGCTCATGCACGACGTCGACCGCAGCGCCTGCACGTCTTCGCTTGCAGCAACACAGCACCACGCACGTGCAGTACAACACGTCGTGCACGTCTATCACTGCACAACATTAGCAGGCACCGACGTCCATCGCACCAACGACCGAAGGGCGATACTCATCCACACCAAGGGACTCATATGCAGCGTTTAGCATCCAAATCACAGTCCATATGCACCAATGAACTGTTTGTGTAACGGTTAGGTCTAGGAGCACCCATCCCACCGCACATTCTGCGCACCAACGCAGTGTGACCATTTTAGGGGATAACAATAGACCTCTTTTGAATGGGATCTCCACATTCATAATGTCACGGATCCGAATGGATTGCATAGCACATAGAGCACGATAAAATCATCCCAGTTTTAAGAGCTTAGGGTAATATGTGGCAATTCTCACTGGGAGGCCTAAGATTCGAAACCACGCCCCCTCCCCATCTTGTTTACAGGTTCTCTCCTCGCATGTGTGAATCTCCCAAGGACCTTTATCTTATCTAGGGAAAAATAAAAAGGGAATTTCTATTTGCACCCACCTGTTTTGATGAGCCTACCCACATTTTAAAAAAATACCCAAAATACCCTCCTCTCCTCTCCCTCTCCTTTTCTGTTCCTGCTCCGGCCACCTCCGCCTAACCCCGTCGCCGCCGATTTCTCTTCCTCTCTCTATCTCTCTCGCCCACCGCCGGTAGCCCCCGTCCCTCTGCCCACTCCCCCCTTTCCCTTTTACTCTCACCGGCCCCTGCCCAAAATCACTTAGCAGGTGCCAGCGCGGCGTGGCTCGATAGATGTGCCGGAATTCCCATTTTGTCCTTCTGCACTAGCGGATTCGCATTGAAGTTCAGTCGAGGGAAAATCGAGTTTGCACGGAAGTGCGGTACCAAGAACCCTCTGCCATAGTTAGTGTCGCTTGGAGTGAGAATCACCCTCGGCAGGGCTACTGTGAGAGAGGGAAGGAGAGGGAGATGGGTTGACGGCGGGGTCGGGCAGAGGTTGCCAGAGTAGGGAGAGGGAGAGGCGTAGTTCTAGTTTCAACGCTTGGTGCACGGAGTTTCAGAACCGTGCACAGAAAGAGATACACGGTTGGCGAAAACCATGCATATATCATGTGCACGGCGTTTCATACCCGTGCACATGAGATATGCACGGAATATGCATGAAATTTATGGGTATTTTTATTATGTGTAATTTATTTATTTTTAAACATGGATGTGCTCGGTAAAACCGGTGGTGTCTCCCTAATCACCCAAATAAAAAATCACAGACGACGTACCAGGACGAATATCCGTGGCTGATACGGTGCCGTATATACACATGAACGTGGTTGACAAGTAATTATTGATAGCAAATAGATGAAAAAGTTGTTCCATCAGGTGGCCTGGAGAAGGACAGGTACCTGTACCTTCTGACTGTCTTCACTTTTTTTCTTGCACACACTTGACACTGCAAATGGCGCTTGCACGACATCTAACCCCACTACCCACCCATCATACAGCCTCGCAATCAAGCCAGTCAAGGTAATCAGGTATACCAGACTTTATCACCACTACCTACAAATGGACAGGAGATTCCAACGTTCTGCATGCACATGTGATTAATGTTGACTTTTCGGCCAGTCAAGAAGTAGCTAGTCCTACCAAATGAACGGTTTGATCATGGGAAAAGTGGAACCCACCTCTTGAACAGGTTTAAGTGTCGACAGGGGCAGACCCACGAATTCTTCCATGGAGGGCTACCGTGTAAAAATAGATTTTTGGAAGGATAGCGTATAAAAAATAATGAATGTAGTTTTCAAAATGTACAAAAAAAAAAAATTTGGGGGCGTTTGTGAAAAAGTGACAATTTTTGAAAATCTAAGAAGTTTTCAGAAAATTGGGGTTGGGAGGGGGCGGGGGTGGGGCATGGCCCTACCAGACCCCAAGTTCAAGTCACTTCCTTTGATCAATGGAGAGATGCACATCTCTTTTATATATCTTGAGTATTATTAAGGCTTTTGACCAACCAAAACTAATGCTCTAAGTGATACATACTAAATCCACACAAACGCATTCTAAACAGATATGAAGGCGATAATAAACACGAGGTGAGGGGCAAATCCATGTCTTATCTCCCCCACCAACTCCCAAGAGACACTCTAGGTGCCTAATTTTCTCTTTTTTTTTATTGCTAGTAGTTTTCAATTCACCACTAATTAATGCGGAATAAAATCTTGTTTGTTTTTTTTTTTTTTTTTATCATTGCGTAATAACATCTTATATTTCGTCTGGTTTGCTCATTAACTCGTCACATGTCGGGTCGGCAATCATGGCCAGGAAGACTCGGACAGCTTGACGACTTTTTTGTATCACGACGACTTTTGTCCACTCGTTCTAAAGTAAAAGCCGTTACAAAGTGGTTTTATTTGTTGTCGGTTTGGCAGTCACCGTTACAGTCGTTTGGTAGCAGGATTTTTAGTAAAACACACTTTATAATCTCATTCTTGTTTATGCTTAAAACACCCATCATTGACATTAAACTTTCAGTTGAAAAATCAGGAGGTTGGGCCACTGTATTCTTTTGATATAATATGTATATAAAAAAGTAGGCTATTAGGAGCTTTATAGCATTAAAACTGCATCATAATGGATTTGATTGCAGTGTCAAGCAGCTGTTTACAATTATCATAGTACCATACTACCATGTGTTCATTCAAAAATTGTGTACGTATCAAATTTCCATATTATACGTCTCCGTAGTGGGATTTTAGTATAAAAAACCCAAAGTATTCCGCAAGAGCAAGTGTTATATATCTAGAAACAAAGGTTTTTTTTTTTTTTTTTTTTTACTGTGGGAGCAATATTATCTCAAGGATGGAGTTTCTTATCAGAGTGCGTGCATATTATCTCCCAATAATGGGGTCTCTAGATGGGCTGGGCACCAAAAAAAACATGCCTGAAAATTTGTCATTTTTACACTTAGAAATGGTTGATGTGGGTGTGTGGTTCATGAAGATAGGACACAAGAGCTTTGTTTGGCATGGGCCACGAGTGAAGAATTAACAAGAGTTTTTTTGGCTTCTTCTCATAAGCTTGATGTTGATAACCTGAATATAATGTATAGCTAGATATGCCCACATCAGATATTGAATAGATGGTTACACACTGAATCTGAATGCATTGAATAATTGTAAAATTGAAGTGAAAGTGTACATTCGCTGGTAGCACACATGAATGCCTAGACAACCTTTAAGGCTATGGGCACGCATTATATATTAAAAAAACAAAACAAAAGGTCTTTAAAAATGCATCCAAGTCTCTTCCTGTTGACTGAAATTTAGTCAACATTGGTCTTCTTATATTGGAATTTTTGTGCTATGGTCCCAGCTCCTAGGTTAGTTACTCTAAAAAAAGAAACAAAAAGAAAATACACATAAAACAATTTTCCATATTCACCCTGGGAGCAAAAGGCCATATCTATGACAATTAGACCTTCGAATTCGAGAGATCTTCCAGATGAGAGTTATTCATAATTATTAATTTCGTACCGTTTCAGCCGAAATGGTCGAAATCTATTGTTTCGGTCAAGTGGCTAAAACGAAATTTCAATCAAAACTTTTTGGTTTGAATTTCGATCAATTTTGGCCGAAATTCAAGATTTCAGCTATTTAGTCAAAAGTTCAGGATTTCGGCAGAAATGGTATTTTAAATAATTATTTCTTTTTTCTTTTTTTTTTTACACATATATACTTTGTATTTCTTATATTTTTCCAAAATGTAATTCCAAAGTATTTACTAGAATAGATTAAATCTATATTTATTATTTTTTATATGTATATATCTATATATATTATTTTATATTTTCCCCGAAATGTGATTCCAAAAAGTTTTACCAAAATTCAGAATCGGCCAAAACTTTTCATTTTGTAGGCCAGAGCGAAATGAGGTCTAAAACGATATTGACAAATATAGAGTTATTCTTGAAACGCAACACAATGAATGAAATCATAAGTCTTGCTTATGTCGAAGAACCCAGAGAATTCTTTGAACTCATCTGGAAGAAATTTTAGAATTCTTTCTAACTAACACTATAAATTTATTAGCAGGTTTCAAATTTGAAATCCAAAGGGCTCAAGAATATTATCCCACTAAGTTATATCATTTAGACAAATTTCACTCCAATTGAAGCTGCCATTAGATTGATTACATCCAAAATATACGACTAAAATAGGTCGAGTTAAGCAAAAAAATAAAACAAGGTTCAATAGTAATTTTGAGTAATTTAAGTTTTAGAGATAACCTCACTGATAGATTTATGATATTTGGCCCATTGAATTCTTTGTCCTACTCTCAAAGACACCGGATTCGTTATCCATAGGAAAAGTATTATCTTCAATGGAATGATTCCCCAAAATAAGGCTAGTATCATAGGCATTATATAATGTTCTTTTTTTAGTTGTTTCCCTAAAGTGTTCATCAGTCCTGTTTTAGCCATCCCTTTTGTATATAGGGCCACTACTAATCTTATTTAGTTTATTATTTAAACTTCATAGATTTCTGTCAACATTAGGTTGAAGACATACGCAAAAATAGGCCCACTTGTATAGAAGTTGGGGATCAAAAAATGTATTCTACTTTATAAAAGCACCAACCTGATTATTCATTCCTCATGCCCTATTCACCCCACCAAGCACATCCATTCCATTTGGGCTGCCGACTACCCATGTTTCCCCACCTTCTCCTGTTTCTGTCCCACTGAAAAGAATGTCAATAATCACAAAAACCTAGATGAAAAAGGTCTTATTATGGATTAAGCGAAGCTGAAAAACAGCCCCATCATATCATTCTAAACGACTATCTAATGCCGTTAAACTCTATAATCATTCTTATCATTATGTATTATTTAAAATTTCAATCCAATAGTGAGTATAAATCGCACGAGCATAAGATGAGAGGTCAATGCCAATTTAAAAAGAGGTTGTGAGTTTAAATGGGTTGGATTGATCATAGACAAACAGTGAAGAGGATAAACTAGAGAGGTGGAAAGGTAATGGCAATGGGAACCTTCAGCTGAGTTTGATTTCCTTGTATTTGGACCTTAGCCGCCCCCACTGTAAAGATGCAATGCTTGCACGATTTTCTAAGATGGAGCCCACCGTCGACTCTTTTTATCCTGTCAAATGACGTGCTTCGTTGTGTATTGTCCAGAACACATCCCAATTTTCCTTTTTTGGATTGGAAAAAAAAAACACTATTGGTGTAGCGGTTCCCAACATAATTGGAATAAGATTTTGATGATCAAAATAATCTTAACCATCTAATCTTTAATTTCTTTTTTCTTCGGCATTTTCCTTATTAAATGTTGATATGGGCGATTTTCTTCCTTTATGCATGGGTTATCCACAGTCGGCCAATATTAACCGTTCAAGATACTGGGCCCCACATGTAATTAAGATGAGACAACTATTTTCGCCCTTTTTGAGCACTAAGATAAGATGATCTTGGGCAAATAGCAAACCAACAACGTATGAATGAAAAAAGTATATATAATTTTGCAATCCACCAATCCCTTACATTTTTTGTGGAAGATGATGTTAAAAGAGTACTGGGCCCCACCTTCGGGCCCACTCTGCACAAAAGCAAGAACCGATTAGTTCAAAAATGGGAAAGGAAGAGAAAGTTTTATGTATTCTTTATATGTGGAATATGATTTGATTATGACTAGATATAGGCATTAAGTCACGTGATAAGTCACGTGACAAGTCACTCGACAGAATTCAAAAGGAATAGGTTGGTTTGGGGTTGGAACGACAGGTGGGCCATCAAGGCAATGATGGGGGCCCACCAATAACGGTAATGTGTGGTGTGGGTTGGAGGTAACGTTCATAAGAAGAAATCTTTTCCATTGGACCAGCGTATACGGTGGGGTGTTATTTTTTTAGAATTTAGTCATGAGACACATGAAGTTGTTAGGATTCCAATTTTTATAAATCCATGTATCTACAGGTGGGATTTAATTTGGACCTCTCATTAGGTGGGCCATCCTCATTAATCCATATATTCCACACCCACCCATGGCTCTCATTAATAGTTACTCTAACAGATTTTATTTTATTTTTTTAACTTTTTGATCCATCCATGTTTACTTTTTTTGGTTGTTTCATTTTGTAAAGTAAGCCTTTTCTTTATATATATAGTTTTTGTAGAGGTAACTTATGATAAGGATGTTAGATGAGTAGGTTGCAACTTGTTAGTGAAATAGATTTACTGAGGACATGTTTCTTTGCAGCAATCAATGAAGTAGAAGCCACCTGAAGTCAATATTTTCAGCTTTCATTTTTCAGAGGAAAGATCATTAAGGGTTCTCTTGTTTGCTTGTGTTAAATGTGTTTGAATGCTTGTGTTATTCATTATTTCCTTTGAATTCAAGTTACATTGAGGTGCAATGAAAGAATGAAAAAGAGGCGTGGCGAGAATGAAACATAGACAGAACCTTACTTACATATAATTTGATTTATTGAAGTGATAGATGAAGGAGTGCAATCTATTTCATGATTTGACTTAAAAGATGAGTCGGAGTGGAAGAGTAAAATCCATGTATCCAACCATGACATAGTTGAGACAATGCTTTGATGCAGATGATGGAGTGACGAATGAATAATCATTTTCTATTAAAAAGAGAGACTATTTGATAGTCATTTTTCATATCTTCAATGTTTTCCTATTTAATAAGAGTAATTGGTGGTGAGAAACTTTACCTTACATCTCTTTTATACCAAAGCATACATTTGAGCTTTCTTTCAAAAATCAAGGATTTATACAAATAACAAGTCCAAGGGAGATTATCCCATATTTATGGCAAGATGCAAATGGGTTTGATCCGGAACAAAATCATGGTGGACTCGGACCCATACCAACTTTCATAGATTAGCACCGGATTTGACACGTAACCCATGTGTTGTATATGGATCCGACTCCAAATGAAAAATCAAATCAAATATTTCATCCCTATGAGTATGAAATCTTACAAAGAGCCATAAAAAATACATTTTTTTTCATTTATATATTTTTACTAGTGAACCCCATCTAATATAAATATATCCCTTGGTGCTAGCCACATGCTCAATGGTCAATAGTCACATACTCACATTAACACAATATGTGGTGTGTTCACACGTGCTAAATGGCCGGAGTATCACGTGCGGCATCAAACGCGGGAGCAGTTGGGATCTGGTACGACAGCAATGATGACCAAGGTGAGTGGGAGTGGTTACGGTCCCCATTCCTATCCCTCTTGTTTCATATCATATGGATGGATGGATTATCACTTGAAACTTTGAAAATTCTCATTTCATGCAGAGAGAAAGTCCTTTTTCTTTATCCTTTGGCCATTGTCTATTCATTTCTTCTTCAGTTTGGACTTACCTTTCAGAGTCAACTAACTGAATCATTGCCCCCATTACCAAACTTATTCCATCTAAATTACTGTTATAATTGCGGATCTCCCTGTAATTAATTAGGGTTGTGATTTGTAACAAAACCATCCATTCATGACACTTCTTCCTCTCCTTTCTCTTTTGTTTATTGAAATATTGTACTATGCTTTTAGATTAATAAATGGGGGTAGACTCTTGTGTTTGTCACCCCCACATTAGCCTCATTAGCATAGCTTTGTGGGAATTTTTCCCCTTGACATTCCACCGTATGGAGATGTCTGAATTGTCATGATCATCGCCATGAGTTAAGGGGTCACTCGGCTCCATACCTTTTTGACGGATAGATTGAAATTTTACAAGCAAACGTTTTCATAGGTGAGAATTTTGCCTTTTGGACCAATGCCATGAGACGAATCACTTTTTTTTGTCAATTTCTAATCATTAGAAATGCTCAAGGGATTTCGTAACCTTTAGACTTTATGGGGAATAAGCAAAAGTATTATAAAATAAATAAAATATAAATAGATATAGTAGCCCCACTCAACCTAGCGCTTAGGATGATTGAACAAACTTAAATTTTGCATATAGGTGAGTCTCCTCGTCTAGATCTTTTGGTCCCCCACAAACCACAACCACCGTAGGTTGATTGAGCCCATTTGGGCCCCAAAGGCCAGCCCGCACCTACCAGAACACCTGATGTCCAACCTCACAAAAAGCTGTGGCATTAGGTTAAGATCCTTTTCATCTTGGACACACATAATCTAAGAGTTAGACAGTCATCCTTTTCGCACTATGTGAATGGACTATGGAAACACTAAGCCGAGTAGCAGTGGGCCCCTTGAAAAGTCCCATGTTTTGTGAATAATACAGCACTAGTGTGTGACAGTCATCTAAGTTTGGCCTTTATCGCAGACATGATGCATGCTCTCCTATGGCAACCATATCTGGGATCTGGCTGGTTAAGAAACTTGTGGTCATTCCAAACCCCTGAACCCTATGCCTGAAATTCGATGTTCCTGTTTTGCCTGGTGGAAGACTAATACACGAGTGTGACATTTTAATCAATAGCACCATGTGGTATTGTGGTGTATATTATTACACTCTCTTTTGTATAATGATTGTGAGTGCGACAAAACAAGGATGGCTTCCATTGGTGCTGCGCCATTAATTTCTAATTAAAACGATCCGATTTTGACTTTATCCCAAACTTTATAAGTCATCAAATGCATAGTTTTGAATACATTAATCGATGTGAAGGTCCCACTTTGGAGCCTTTGTTAAGGGCATCAGCCAAGGGCCCAAATGACAGCAACATGAGCTGCGTAAGTATCAAAGCAAACAGATGAACACTAACTACCTCAATTTCAATCATGATTATGGACCATTCAACATGTGGCATTTAATCATCCATTTGAAGGGTAGCCATCTTTATCATGATGAAGAGATAAATGCCCATATTATCAACTTTTAATTTGTTAATTGAACTGCCTGTTTTGTCCTATCAACATTAATTGGCCCACCTGTTAGTAACCTTTCAACCAAACGTTTTGGTGAAACTGAAAAATGTAGGAATGTAAATGGGTCCTCGATTTTTCGATTACCTGAAGGTTCAGACCTGTTAAAAATCAGGCTTGGGTCCTTATTTAGCCTCGATAAGTAAATGGGTTCGGGTACGGTTCCACCTTGGTTCAAACCCGTGGACCCAAGACCCTACATATTACCTCAATTTTCGAAAAGATCTCCTAAAAATCATAATTTTTTTTTAATATCATTCTCTACGTAGACCCGGCCGAGATCGAGACCCATCCCTTATATGGTTCTGGTTCCTGTTCTGAAGCCAAGAAACCGGTTCCAAAACGGTTTCGTCCGGATCCGGTTCCACCTTCTCCTTAACAATTCCGGTTCCACCGTGGATCCGAACCAGAACCGACCCATTTACAACCCTAGAAAAATGATCAGCCAAATGGTTTGGAATATTTGTAATTAAAAGGGGCCCTCCTTTCAATTTAAAGTAAACTTTGAAAATTGACATCAATCTGAAGATCTAAGCTACCTTCATTAAAAGCGGAATAATCTATCATTTTCAAGAGCTAAATAGTGTCTCACCATTGGGAACCCGATGCGGTCAATCCCGCCTCAGATACTTAACCATGTACTTGTGTTTCCCACATGAACAATCCAGCGTTAGGTCAAATGCCAGCTCACAAGAGATGAGGCTGATTAATTAGATTGGCTTCTGACATGGTAGACCCACACCCACTCTGTAGATTTTGAGCCAAACCTGATGATGGAACGGCTGAAAGCCCAAAAATTATTCCCATCAACGAAGAAATTAAGAAACACCCTACGAGCACATGTTTATTATTCCACTGTATTTTTATTTTTTTTGGACAGTGTTTTTGTACAAATGTTATCCATTGAAAATTGAATTCTACAAACAACCAAAAAGCCAAGTTGTTTGGTGTGAACCCTTTATAGAAAATTAACTGGAAAAGGAAGTACTTTTTACAGATCCTAATAAAATGAAAACTCTCAAACATGTGTTGACATATCAGTGTTTTTCCTCAGAAGATCGGTGAAAAAACCACTAAGATCATCCTCAAACTGTAGCGAAGCTGGTAAGGGAGGTGAGTGTGTGAGTTGGAGTACCCATAGTAGCAGCAAATAGAAAATAAAGTTAGGGACATGAGCGCGTTGGTGGGAATGAGTGATTTTGATTTCCACTATACATAAAAAGAAATTCAACCCCTTGCAAAATCATGCCCACAGTGGTCAGACACTATCATATAAACCATTCCCTACCCAAAGACGGTTTTCTGCAGACACAATAGGGCACGTTGGGATGTCAATTATTCAAAAAGGGAAGGCAGCTCTCTCGTCACTTAAATCAACTGCAGATACGTTGTGTTTCAGACTTTCAGGTCAAGGAAAATGAGGAATAACATCAATCCAAACAAAATGAGGAAAACTGATGCCTAAATTCCACTTAATCAGACTGCTGAGTAGGAGTATAATTTACCGGCACTGTAGCGCCTTTGGAAAAGAAATGGGAATAAAACCCAGGTTCCCCAATTGCTTGATTCCAATTTCCAACCCACTAAGTTTCTACATTAAAAAAGATGAATGCCAATCAAAATGGCCAACACAAAACCCAGCCAGAGGAAATGAGAAATGGCCTTGAACCTGTCGGGAACATGCACACAACAGTGGCATTTGGACGCGAGGAAACCATTTGCCACAACCTGCTTGGCGCTTGCCCATGATAGGTCCCTAATTTGGCAAAAACTGAAGACCACTCTCTCTCTCTCTCTCTTGACAAGCAGAAATACCACTAAACGCATTGGATTCATCACACCCTTCAAATGGTGAAATCACCAGAAAAAGTCTGCCATGGGTTTTTTCCAAGCCAGTAAATTTCTCTTTAAACCTTTCGACTTGGTAGGGTAACCCTGCTGTCCACTCTACCAACATCCAAATGCCACCTATGATAATGTGTTTAGCTCAAAATCACCATCCAGAGATTATTGTTCCTGCCCTGTAACCTAATCAGCTATAAAGATCAGAGGTCCACACTGCATCATCACCTGCAATGGTTTTTAAGCATATAGACGAGGGAAAAATCTACCTAATTACAAAATATGACACTTCAATAATCACACAGAATACAGGCTTTATTAGTTCAGTAATATTAACTTTAGCCATTTTCTATCTGCCAGTTTTTACAGCTCTACTGCAAATAAGAACTAAAATGAGAAGTGAATATATAGCGGTGGACACGATCACCACTAGTTGTGATGGTGAAGCAAATCTAGGGAAACATAGTCACTTGCTCATGAAGCAACCAATATATGATCTATGAACTGCAAATAATTAAAATTCTACAAAATCATGTGATGCCATAGATGTTGCATGCCTTCCTTACTACTACACTTTTGGCTGCAAAGGAGGTATATCAGATACCGGTATAAATACCAAAACTCGCAAGAATCCCATGAATCACTGCAAATAATTAAAATTCTACAAAATCATATTATGCGATAGATGTTGCATGGCTTCCTTACTACTATGCTTCTGGCTGCGAAGGAGGAATATCAGATACCTGGTATAAATACCAAAACTGGCAAGAATCCCATGAAGCATCCAAAAACCACTATTCAATGGAACGGGTTGCCATTGTGAGTTGCTATCAGATAAATTAGATATAACTCATGAAGGATGCAAGTTAGGAGCCACCCACAGCTTCACTTTCTTGTCAACACTAGCAGTGGCTAGAACTGTTGCAAGTTTGCCTCCTGTAGAAAAGATAAAAAGGCAGCTAGATCAGATGCCTTAGTAAAAGGAAAGAGCAAAGCGTGTTTTGTAAATGAATTTAGTCTCTCTTAAATCAACTAGAGAATCAGTTGCAAAGTGGATATCCACCAAAAATATGAACGAAAAGGATGGCTGCCCAGACCACAAACAAAACAATGACACGTTATACCTAATTCATTCTCAATTAATGAGTGGGGTGGATCATGCAGATTCAACCAGCCTGGTGAACCATGAAATTTAAAGTTCAGTAGAGGCAGGCAAAACCGAGAAACACGGAGTCAAGCATGGATCCATATATCCAGCAAACAGCATTTTAAGAGACATCCAAACAGACTAAAACATGGCAGAGTTGAAACCATGTGGCAACCACATGACTCCCATCTCTGTGCCGCTTGAGAAAGAGAGAGAGAGAGAGAGAGAGAGAGATTTCATATCACAGTCCAGTGACACATTTCTATAGCGGCATGTTATACCTAATTCATTCTCAATTAATGAGTGGGGTGGATCATGCAAATTCAACCAGCCTGGTGAACCATGAAATTTAAAGTTCAGTAGAGGCAGGCAAAACCGAGAAACACGGAGTCAAGCATGGATCCATATATCCAGCAAACAGCATTTTAAGAGACATCCAAACAGACTAAAACATGGCAGAGTTGAAACCATGTGGCAACCACATGACTCCCATCTCTGTGCCGCTTGAGAGAGAGAGAGAGAGAGAGAGAGAGAGAGAGAGAGAGAGCAGTCCAGTAACATTTCTATAGCGGTCGCACATCTACTACATGGGGGCTTTTTACACCTGCAAGACGCACTTGTACAGTGCAGGATTTTCCAACCCCCTCCGTTCAAGCAGAGAAGATCCACTTTGAATTAAAGGCAGGGACCAAAAATCCTACACGGCAGCAATACGGGACTCCCGCCACGGAAGAAACCCCCTTCTACATAACGGAAACATTATTCTTACCCATTGGAATGGTCCTAGGTGCCCATGTAATGCCAGTGATGTAACCTGCACGAGGAACAAAGTTACTACTGAATGCAGAACAGTATTACATTAAAGATGTAAATGATTATACAGAAAAGAACATGTTGGTAAGTAGGGTAATAGGAAACAGAATATGCCATCGCAACCAAACCATGCAACACACTTCAAGCATACTTGTTCAAGTCAAGAAGCTTCAAGTAAGATTGGGTATGTCTCCATGGGTGCAAGTTAGACAAAAACAAAAGGCAGTATGAGTATGACATGTCTAAATTCATAAGTAGCTCTATTATGTCCTAGATTATGATAGGCAAGATGCCTAATGATCATTATGTTGTCAGTTGTTAATTTCATTTTGGACTCCGTTTCAGTTTGACTCTAAACTAAAGCGTTTCTGCCATTTCAAAGAGTTCCATTTTGGAGTTGAATTTTTTTTTTAAATAAGAACCTTAAAAATAAATAAATTTAGAAAATAAGAAAAGTATTAAAAGTCCTCAGTTGTAGCGCAGCTGATTAAGGGGATAGTTGTGTGAGTGAGTGCGCTTGAGTTCAAATTCCCTATGTAGCAAAATAAATAAATAAATAAAATATTAAAAATTAAAAATAGCAATAAATATATAATTATTTAATTAATTTTACTAGTAATATGCTATATGTTTGGGCTGTGACAAAATTTTACATTGGCTGTCAATCTACCCAATGAAACCCTCCTTTATCCGGGCTTTAGAACAATCTACCCAATGAAACCCTCCTTTATCCGGGCTTTAGAACAAAATTAAAAACTCACAAAGCTTTAAAAAGGGGTGCAGCATAAGGACTTCCCAAGAGGTCACCTATCCTAGCACTACTCTCGCCCAAGTACGCCTAAGTGTGGAGTTCTGATCGAATCCGGTGCATTAGCATTGGTAGGATCGCACCAAGTACAAGGCAGATGAAGTAGGAGAAATTAGGTGGATTTGGTTAACTAGGCTCTTCAATAAGTTATTAATGACGGAAAATGATGAATGAATACCTATATGCAAGAACAAAGGAGCTATACAAAGTTGCACCAACTATCATGGGATTAAACTTATGAGTCACATTATGAAACTATGGGAGAGAATTATGGAGTAAAGAGTTTGACAAAAGACCAAGATATCTGAAAATCAATTTGGCTTCATGTCAAGGAAGACAACTCTAGAAGTTATATTTTCACTTAGGCAATTAATGGAAAAATACCAAAAGAAGAAAACTCTTCATAAGATCTTCGTCAATCTAGAGAAAGCCTACAACAAAGTACCTAGAGATTTAATTTGGTGGGTTTTAGATAAAAGAAGTGTCGCGAGAGGATATATTGAAATCATTAAAGACATGTATGAGGGAGTGGTAACGAGTGTGAGAACTACCTATAGAGGGACATGTAAGCTCATAATGACCATGTTTTTGCATCCAGGATAAGCCTTAAGCACTTATCTCTTTACACTGATTATAGACAGGTTAATTGCTCATATTCAAGAGAAGGTACCTTGGTGTATGTTGTGTGCAAATGAAATAGTATCGGAGGATGAACAAAGAGAGATGACATCAATAAGAAAATTTAGTGATGGCGGGAGACTATAAAATCCAAGGGCTTTAAAACAAGTCGTCCGAAGACATAATATATGGATTGCAACTTTAGTGGAAATGTGAAGGGAGGTAAAACTACTATGAGAATTGAAGCTTAAGAGATTCATTCTAATACCTTTGATCAATAATCAGTAAGGATGGGGCAAATGTGAAACATAGGAAAAGATTATGATGATTAAAGTGGAGGCTTGCTACTGGAGTGCTTTGTGATCAACACATACCAACCTACGATGCACAGATACTTTGAAATGAGCAACATATCATGTCGTATCGTATCCGATACTTCATTTCTTATATATAAAATCCGTGCCCCTAGCTCCCTGCCATGTCCATGACAGTGTCCTTGCCGTATCTAGGCATCATAAATACCAACAAGATTGAAGGAAAAATCTTACAGGATAGCAACTAAACCAACTACAACCTATGAAGCATAATATTGTCCAATCAAAGTAGCGCATGCACAAAATTAGTATAGCATAGATGAGAATATTAAGGTGGATGTGTGGTAAAAATAGGAAAATAGAATCAGAAATGAGCGCTTTATGTAGCATTTAGGGGTAGCATCAATAAGTGAAAAAAATATGAGAAACTCGTTTGAGATGGCTTCGACATGTCCAAAGTAAGCCGGCAATAACACCGATGAGAAGTTTTTCTACGCAGGTTGATGGCCCACCAAGGGGAAGGTGTAGGCCAAAGAAGACATGGAAGTAATAATAATAGATCTGAAGAAGTGCCAACATATTCGATGATTTGGCTCAAAATAGATCGGAATTGAGAAAAAGAATTAGTGTGGCTGACCCCAACATAGTTGGGAGAATGCTTTGATGACAATGACCCATAATATGCTACACACATCAAATAAATAAATACCCAAATGAAGTAGCAAAAAAAATAAATGGCCAAATGAAGGGAAAGCTTCTTGTGTACAACCCTAAAATAAGGGATGTAAATGTGTCCCCGATTCTCCGATTACCCGAAGGTTTTGACCCGTTAAAAACCGGGTTTGGGTCCTTATTTAGGCCACTATAATTAAATGGGTCAGGGTCCGACTCCTTTTTGAACCTATGACCTAAATGGGTCCGGGTCCGGGTCCACCTTGTTTCCGACCCATAGACCTGAGACCCGACATTACCTCAATTTTCGAGAATCCCTCCTAAAAACTAGGTTTTTTTCATATCATCCTCTACCTAAACCCGGACCCATCCCATATATGGAACCAGTTCTAGTTCCATCTTCTCATTAACGGTTCCAGTTCCGGTTACATCTTCTCATTAATGGAACCAGAACCAACCCATTTACATCCCTACATAAAATAGCTCAAACCCTTATTTTTTAATGGAAACAGGGGCGGATCAAGGGGGGAGGGGGGCCTGGGGTGGCTGCAGCCCACCCAAGCTTTCAGCCCAAAAAAAAAAATTAGATTTTGAATTTTGGGCCCGGTCTCACAAGCCACAAGGCCCACAACTCAACTCTCAAAAAAGTCAAAACCCTTTTTTTTTATTCTCTGTTACCTCTCATAGACTCATCCTCTTCTGCTTCAATGCTTCACCGTCTTCACCTTTGTTGTAACAAACAAGGGTGCTGGTCTGCTGGAAAGGTTGTTTCTGAGAGTGGATACAGAAGAGGTTGCAGAAAAGGGTCAACAACACCAAGAACTGGATGAAGATCAGAGGAATTTGTCTCCTAGTCAGGTTCATTGCCTCCCAAATCTTCCATTCTTCTTCCCTTTTTCACATTGTTGATGATTGAAACATGCTTTTTGTTGGGTTTTTTAAGATGGGTTTTTCTTTTCTTTCTTTTTTCCCTTTTTCATGTGTTTGATGACTGAAACATGGCTTTTCCCCCCCTTTCTTGTGGGTTTTCTCCTCCTTATCATTCTCTCTTTGGATGATGACTGAATCATTGAAACATGGGTTTTATTAGGTTTTTTTCTAGTGGGTTTTCTCCTCCTCATGATTGACCTTGCAGCAGTGGGCTCCACAGTCCACACCCTCTGGCCCACTAACGGAAGGCTTGCAAGACATCAAACCCTTGATGGGGATGTTGCACAGGCCATCTGCCCTGGACCCCACAATCCCACTCCCCATCACAACAGCAGCCAACAACATCACCACCATTGCCATCTTTCCCCTCATCATCGCCAATTGATTCTTTCTCACTTGGGGTCTTTCCGTCTTTGGGTGATCTGGTGATCACCCTTTTATAGATGGCAATGGCCATGATTGTGGCTCGTGACTGCACAATGGCAGCATCTAACTGAGGTCATGGGGCTACATTGGCCATTGATAATTAAGGGCTCCGGGCTGGCCAATGGCTGTAATTTGGCGTGGGCACATTGGAAAATTATTCTCTGTTGGTGGTTTTATGGCTTTGGGAGTTGCTTGGAAGTATGGATCACTTAAAATACTACTGGGCACATGGGTGATTTGTGTACTTTTGTGCTGGTACTTTGTGGGTAACTTGGAATGTAGTTTCGTGTCCTTTGTTGTTGGGGTAATAGTAGTAGTCCCCTTTTGGGCAATTTGGATGAAGTGTCTCTGTTTTGTGAATTTTTGTGATCCTAAAAGCTACTTGTAGATACTTCTTTTGTTGGTAATATAGCGCAAGTTCCCAGCATCAATCCACCATGTCTTTTGTATTCCTCATCCTTGGTTTGTGTAAAATTAAACGATCCATTTGTATACCCCTTTATCTTGATTAACTTTCAAATTTTGGAAAACAGAGACATCTTCAATGGATGGAAATAGGGGGTGAAGGTAATGCAAACCATCTAAGTATCTGATTACCATCATCATCATTGTTGTTGTTGTTTTATACTTGGTTGCATGATACTTTGCCTTCTCTGGAATGTTATTTGTCCCTGTTATGGGTTATTTGTGAGGGATTGATTTGTTACCCAGGTGTGTTATTTGTCCGTCATGGGTTGATTTGTGAGGCATTAGGTTTTCACAATACAAGAGATTCTTAGGAAAAAAAAAATTAAAACTGGTCTTATGTATTGTATATTGATGATTATTTACTATCTTAGGTTATAATGTCGCATCATCAAGCGCCCAAAAAACTAATAACTCTTCTATCATTCTATAAGAGAAAAGATGATAAATCTGAAAGCGGCAAAACTTCCACATCTATTCCTGATATTTCAAAACTTGATGAGGATGAGCGACGTCCTACCAAAGTTCAAGTTGTTGAAATTGAAGGAGTTGAACCTTCTTCTCGAGTCCAAAGAATCGTAGTTGAACATTCTTCCAAAGCTCAAGAAGTTGCACCTATGGAAGTTGATGTCACTTCTTCATTTGAATGTGATCCGGGTAAACGCATTGCTATATATGAATACCCGCTTAACAAACATGATGAAGTTCGGGTAGCTTATCTTAGAATGGGACCTTGTCGACCTACTCATGAGAAAGAAAAAGATTGTCCGGTGACCATATTTGGAAAGCAAGGTCGACGGTTCAACGCTAATTGGTACAAACTATTCCCTTGGCTAGAATATTCACTCCACAAGGATAGAGCATATTGTTTTTATTGCTTTCTCTTTGAAACAAATCCTCCGAAGCATCCGGTATTTACCATTGATGGGTTTCAGAATTGGAAGAAGGTTAACAATGGGAAGAAGTGTCCTTTTTTGAAACATGAAGGTGGTCTTTGTTCTCCACATAGGTCGGCGACAATGTATTGTGAGAATCTAATGAATCCTTCTCGACATATAGATAGTGTTTTCAATACACTTTCTAAAGAAGCAATTGCAAATAATCGGTTGCTTCTCCGAAATGTTATTCAATGTATTCGTATGCTTGCACTACAAGGGTTTCCTTTTAGAGGACATGATGAATCGAAGAAATCAAAGAATTGTGGAAACTTCATTGCAATGTTCGAGTTTTCGAAAATTTTGAACAAGAAAGTTGCCGAAATAGTAGGTGATTGTCCAGGAAATGCCAAGTATACCTCACATGGTATTCAGAAAACACTTTTGCATATATTTGTTGAAAATGTGAGAAAGAAAATACGCGAAGATGTTGGTGATGCAAAGTTTTGTATCCTTGTGGATGAAGCACAAGATAATTCACATAGAGAACAAATGGCCATTATTCTACGATTTGTTGATCGTGGTGGTTTTGTTAGAGAAAGGTTTTTTGCTATTGTTGGTGTTGAAGACACTTCTGCGTTAACCTTGAAAGAAGAGATTTCCAATGTTCTTGCTCACAAGAATTTGCTTATTGGAAATATGAGGTCAGGGTTATGATGGTGCTAGTAATATGCGTGGTCAATGGAATGGATTACAAGCACTATTTCTTAAGGAGTGTCCTTATGCATATTATGTGCATTGTTTTGTACATCGACTACAACTCGCATTAGTTGCGGCTTCTAAAGATGTGCCAGACGTTTGGTTATTCTTTTTGAAGTTGGCATCCATTGTTAATCTCCATGTTACGCCTAAGCGGAAGAAAGAGTTGGAGAAAGCTCGAAAAATAGAAATCGATAATTTGTTGGCAAGTGTTGTGCTTGATAGTGGACGGGGTGCTAATCAAGTTCGCACATTGCAACCAGCTGGAGATACTCGATGGAGCTCTCACTATGAATCTGTTTGTAGCTTGATAGAGATGTATGATGCGACTTGCACGGTTCTTGAAAGCATCATGAAGAATGGGTCTAGTAACACTATGCGTGGAGAAGCTAAGGGTTCTTATGTTGCTATGAGAAATTTTGAATTTGTCTTCATGTTTCATTTATTGCATAAGACTATGGGAATCACAAATATACTATGTAAAGCTTTGCAAGTAAAGTCACAAGACATTCTAAATGCCATGGGTTCAGTCTCAAGTACAAATGAACTTCTTCAAGAGTTGAGAGAAACATGTTGGGGTAGCTTCCTTGAGGATGTGATTTCTTTTTGTATAAAACATGACATTGATATTCCTGATATGAGTTCTCGTCATATGATTGGTACACGCCGTTCTTGCCAACAGAATGATTGTATTACAGTTGAGCATCATTATCGCGTTGATATTTTCAATGCTGTAATAGATTTCCAGTTGCTGGAGTTGAAGAGTAGATTCTCTGAGGAGGCAATTGAGCTTCTTTCTCTTAGTTCAACTTTGGACCCGAAAGATGCTTTTAAGTACTTTCATATTGATGATATTTGCAAGCTCGCTGAGATGTTTTATTGTGAAGACTTCACGGAGCAAGAGATACATATTTTGAGAAGTCAATTGCAACATTATAAATTTGATGTGCATCGTCATCCCCGTTTTCAGAAATTGTCTACCATTTCTGAGTTATGTCGAGCTTTAATTGAAACAGAAAAGTCAACTATTTATCATTTGATTGATAGATTGATTCGTCTTGTCTTGACTCTTCCTGTTTCCACGGCGACTACCGAACGAGCCTTCTCAGCTATGAAACTTGTCAAAACACGACTCCGTAACAAGATGGATGACGAGTTTCTCGCGGATTGCATGGTTATTTACATCGAAAGAGAATTTGCTAATGAAGTCGACATAGAGTTGGTAATAGATGAATTTGATAAGAAGCCACGCAAGTCAAGATTTCACTAGTGTCATGTTTTAACTTTTGTTTGTCTTTTGTCATACTTGTCAAGATCTATTGTGAAGACATTTTTTTGTTGATTTTGAGTAGTATAATAAAAATGATCACTCTTTTGGTATGATGCTTGTCGAAAATGAATTATGAAGATAGTACATAGATAGTTTTTTGTGGGACATTGTTGCTATTTTTTTATAGTTTTTTTGTGAGACATTGTTGCTATTTTTTTAGTGTAACTTAAGTGTAGCCCCCACAGATTAGAAGTCCTGGATCCGCCCCTGAATGGAAAAGACCCAAAACCATCCATTCTCAGCCTTAATAAAGGGTATTTTGGTAAAAAAAACCAACTCAAAAAGGAAAAAGATTACAAAAAGAAAAAAGGAAAAATCCTCTCCTTTGTCAAATTTTGGCCAAAAAATCGGAATTTCAGTCTGTTCGGCCCAACTCTCCGAATCTGGATATAAATTGGGCATTTCAGATAAACAAGACCAAAATGAAGGGTTTCGGCTACTTCAGCCAAAACAAACCGAATTTGACAACTAGGCTAATGATGCAGCAAATTTTCTTGCCAAATCTTGGGCTCGAAGAACGTAATACTATGTGACCTCAATCCTTTCAACGCCTTAATTAGGGTTCTAGTTTATCATCAGCCTAATGCCTCCATCACCTAGATGGAAATCTGTGTATGACAATCAGCTACTTGGGAGGCAATGGTGACACATTGCACATTTAGATCATAATGCAACAAATGTCCTTGCCAAATCTAGGGGATTATAGACCGCAATGCTACATGGTCTTTCATTACTTCTCTTGCCAAAATAAATTGCTCAAAAAAATAAAAACAAGAAAAAAGTGTAAAGCACAAGCAGCCTGAGCATGGATCTAGGTCATATCACAAAGCAGCTTACCATGGATAAAAGCAAAGTTGACTCAAACATACAAAACAAGCAGATCAGAACCTAAATTCAAGTTGATGTTCTGTCACACGACTTCTGTGATCCACAGGGTCAATAGAATGAGAAGCTCATCATTTAACAATTGAAAAGAAAAGACACACAAAAATAAAAGAATAAAAAGAAAGAAAGAAAGAAAGAAAACCCCATAAATAAAGTGGTCATCAGCTTGACCATTTTGGAAGCAGTTTTATTTTCCTACTGTGAATGCATGCAAGTTTCAATGTTTCCTTTGCTCCAGTATTCCATTTTATTTTATTTTTATGCAACAGGCTGTATTGTTTCAATTAAAAAACAAGTACATATTTCCCTAATGAGTGTTTCCACGCCAAATAAAATGTAACCCTTTCACTAAAATTGCTCTTAATATTTACTAAAAAATCATCATCATCAATTCTTGATGATGCTAGATAGATAGAGTGCTAACTACTGCCTCCAAATAAAAGTAGAACCAGCATATAACAAGTTTCCATAACTGGATGTTTGCCTAATGTCAATCCTATACCTATCAGGTAGAGGAATATTCCAAAATCGAACAGTCAAACAACATAACAAGAAGATCTGCCAAGGGAACTTCCTAATATTCACTTAAGCTCAAACGAACTCTTACACTTCTACTCAAATTCAAATCAACTCCTCCTTTAAGTCCTCTATTATAAAAGGACACTTCAAAACTTGAAACAATCTAGTCTAAGATCTGCGAAATTGACACGTGCCAAAATGGGATGACATTGACAATTGTGCTTTTAAGTTATGGGAAGCAGACTGCAAGTAGCGGCCATGGGGAGGGATCCAGATAATATAATTAGCTCCAGTTCCTTTAGTTCCAAAAGTGGGTAAAATCCCAGATCCAAGATCAACAGGGAGCAGGATACATATTCTCTCTAGTCACATCAGAATAACATCAATTCTAGCCTGATTCATATTTACAGCATGCATAAACCTAGACAGTAGACCAGCTTCAACTGAACAAGAAATCTTTTAATGTTATTTCAACTGAAAGATATCAACATCCCATAAATAGGATTTTCTTAACTAGACAACTTTATAAAAAAAAAAATTCACAAATAATGAGAATGGGTTAGTGAGCAAAAAAAAAAAAAGTAGGAAAAATGTGAGAATTCCTCCTACCATCATGCGCTTTTTCGGCTGTATCCAAAACAGTTCCAGTTTCAGCGCATAACCACTGCAATGTTGTATTGTGGGTTGTTGCCAATATCTTTCCATCAGGTGAAAGGCTAAGACGGTCATAATGTAAAACATTGCCATTCACATCATGAAGAGGAATTGGGAACACCTTCAAAGTCTTCGGATCCTCATCCAGATGATATCGAACTATAAAAAAATCAAAATATAAAGATATAAAATAAATCAGTGAAACAAGAATAAGAAAAGGCATTCATTCCAACAAAGGAGTTTTAAGGTAAGGAATGAATTTAAAGTAATCTAAAAACAAAATAATAAAATTTACAGCTGCAGATACAAAGAACATGTAAAAACTAAACAGCATGAATATTTATAACCAGAATACAGCGGTCAGTAAAACATGGTATGAGGCATGCCAAATTACTCTCCGCTCCCAAAGAACCAGAAAAGAATATTAAACACCAAATAGTTCAATCGTTTCAAATACTCATGTAGGGCCTCAGACTTGAAGAAGATAGAAGAAGACCACAAACACGCATGTTAAGAAAAAAGATGTGGAAAGGATGCATGTTACAATTAATAGAAGGTGACACAAATGAATTCATCACCACGTGATAACTAAGAGAATCAAGGGTAGAAAGGCATGTAGTAGTAATTGTAAGTACAGAAATCAGATTTGAGCTTGTACCGCATTGCAACCATGTCATAGTCTAATATATGGCAAAGGTTTGCCCACAAGCCAATGAAAAGGTTTCCTTTCAGTACTTGCATGTTATTTGGCCAACTCAATAACCCTATGAAGGGCATGATTGAAAATTATCTTTTGGGGTGACAAATTGATCAACGTCTGTCTATGCATACTGCATGACAAATGCAGCAAAACATGGCACTGACCTAGGTATTAAAGAGGTAGACATGATCTCATACTCACTGACAGAGGAGACAAGAAAGCCTGACACTTCCATACCAGCATACCCTGTACCTGAGTACCCGACACCCATAATCTTAACTCTGTCCATTGCACAGGAGAACAGCTGATGCAGGGAAGGCTCATACCCAAACTGAGGCAACCCATGGACCCAATGGGACACAGGGCCACAACCCAATTGGACCTGACATCTACGAGAGTAGTAGTACATGGACCATTTTTCTAAGCCCAGTGGAGGTAAAGATCTGAATGGGAGTCATCTTTTTATTAACTCCCAGTTAATTGCATGTTAAAATATGCAGGATCGACGTGGTAGTAGTAGATTTTTTTTTTTCTTGTAAATTTCAGAAAGCAGATAAAATATAAAAAAAAATCTCCATAGGAAGAGAAGATCTAAAGAGGCTCTCGAAGAGGGAAACAGGGGCTGGTGGTCACGCACCACATTCCCTCTTGTGTATGTGAGCGTGTACCTTTTCATTTCTCCCCAATGCTATGTTTGATGCATTAAAAACTTTCTGATGATTGTTGTGAAAAATGCACATTGATCTTGGGTGCAAAAACCAGATTCAATCAAGCCACAGCATGGGATCCATTCCAGTGGATTAAATCCTGATATCCTCCTGCATCATAAGTGGTATAGGACTTGCAGGTCATATGCCATACCCCAACGGGATTGATAGCGCAGACAAGGCCCACAGCGGAATTGAGTTGGCCAATAGATCCAACTGACCACAAGCCCAAGAGGTCGACAATCCAATTGGCCCTCACATCTACAAGAGACCCAAAGGGTAATCGTGGACCCTTTCTAAGCCTAGTTTGGATGCAGATAAGGGCATATCCACATATATGGTTATAGAGGGCAGTTCCCCCACCCCACGGTCGGACTTAGGTCCACCTCCAAAATTCGCATGAAAATCTTGAGTCGTCCGCCTTCAAAACCCACATAAAAATTCTGGGTTCACCCCCAAAATCTACATGGAACAATATCCAAATAAAAAATCCTGGGTCCGCCACTGGGTGTAGAGTTGAGTGGGAGCACTGTTGTCATTAATTGCCAACAAATTGCATGTTGTGACCCAAATGGTGGTAGTAGTAGATTTATTTCTACTAAATTTTAGGAATTAGTGAATAAGCAAAATGTATAATTGAATAAGTTTTCAAAAGTAGATGAGATAGATGAAAATTCCTTCAATATGAAAGGATAGTAGATAAGATAGATGAAAATGCCTTCAATATGAACGGATCTAAAGAGGCATCCCAAGGAGAGAAACTACAGCTTGCTACCCACCCCACTGGCCCATTTCCTTTATATGTACAAGTGTATTTTATCTTTCTTTCCCCTGGCCCTAAATGATTTATTAAAATTTTCTTCTCCTTTGTGATGACAACGGTGAATGGCAAGTTGTTATTGGTTCGGGCAATAATAGCCAGACTTAACCAAGCCTCATCTTGGGATTCGTTCCCTTAGATCCAAATCAAGTTATCCTCCCCCATCATAAGTGGGATCAATCTAGGGTTCGAATCTTAGGATCTGAGGACTATGGGCCCAAACCTGAAGTGGATTCAATAGTGCAGGCTAGCCCATACAATGGCCACAGACCCATCAAGTCCAGAAGAGGGCCGAAGGGTACTCATGGACCCTCCTCCCTCTTACCATACTCTGGGGCCTTGGGCATAGATCTGACTGGGCCAACTGTTTTTATTAACTCCCAATTTATCACATGTTAAATGCATGCAGGTTAAGGCTGTCATCAGACCGAATTCCGGCCTACCAGGGCCAATAAAAGCTGAAGGGCCCGAGTACGACGTGAGCATAGATCCCAGTTCCAAGCCCGCCCAATAAGAAATATAGGAGGCTCAAGCCCACCCATTTAAGGCTCATGCCCAATTAAGGTACAAGTACAAATTAGGCGCAATAAGAGGCCAGAGCCTATTGAAGGCCCATATAAGACCAACTGCGATGAGTGCCAATCCACAGAAGGGGGTAGGGGATAGAGAATTTGAGTGCCTTGGATTGATCACAGGAATGCTCTAATAAACATTGCTAAGTGGTTCACAGCTAGATGGCTTTTATTTACAAATTTTGTATTCATAAATGAAAACCAAAATCTTCAAATAAAATCTCGTAAGCTCACGCTTGTGGGGCCCACCCTTGGTCCATCCAAATGGACCAAACACACGACCCCCTTAATTTGCACATGTCCACCAACTTTCGGTCAGATCCGAATTTCTTGGACCGTTGGATCGACTGTGCACCGATTCGAATGAACTATTAACCATTAAACTTTTGGGGCCCAGATGGAGAAGATAGAAATCACGGTTATGGCTGATTTTTTGCAAAGAGGAGGGTCTTAGGGAGTCCTTGAAATCCCCCCCCCCCCCCCCCCCCAACCCACCATGTGGGTCCCCAGGTGTGCCCCACCACCAGTGGCGAACCCAGGATTTTTTACCATGTGGGTCCCCAGGTGTGCCCCACCACCAGTGGCGAACCCAGGATTTTTTTTTTTGGGGGGGGGGGGGGGGGGGGCGGCGGCTTGCGATAGTCACTTGAAAAGGTATATCACTATTTTGTTGTTATTTCTTAACATTAACTTTGGCAAAACAGAAAGTATTGCAATTATAAAATATCCAATTACATCAACTAACATTCTATCATCAAATTTTTTTACATTTGAACTAGTTTTTTAAGGTTCCTTCTTCAAAACCATATTCCAAGTGAACAAGAAGATTATGGATTTTGAGCAATTTGTGAAAAAATATATATAAAAAAGATCCAATCTATAAATCTGTAGGTCACAATTTTTTGGCCCAAATCATTAACATTCTTAGATTAATGTTAATCATCAATACACTTAGTTCTTTTAAATTTTAATGGATTTTTGAGAGAGGGAAAGAGATCGGGAAAGGGAATTTTTTGAGTCGGGGAATGGGAGGTGGGGGCTGTGCATTATTTTAAGTGGGGGTTGGGCAAGACTTCTCTTAGGGCCCTAATGGGTTTTTTAAAATTTTGAGGGGCCACATACATGTAGGTCCGCCCCTACCCACCACACACTTGAGCTTACCTTATCCTAAGCTTTAACTTAGGAAAGCTGAGATAAATACTCGAAAATAATACCCAGAATCTAACAAAAAAATAAGACAACTTGGTAGAATACTCTTGGGACAAGTTAGGCATATTTGCACAAATATGGATTTGGGACATTCTACATTGAACATGTGAATGGAGAACAGATATGCCACTGTGCAAGATCAGGGTCATCCATCGGTTAGCATGAACATGCTTAAGCTTGAAAATCAGACATCCGCTCATCAGGTGCACCATTTTTGGTCACCTTCTTATTTATATCATTGTCCATTTTTCTAATGCATTGTGCTCCACCGGTTGGTGGATCACCCTTTGTTGGCCCAATCTGCTCAATGTAGGCACTAGAAGATGATGACCCAGATCACACAATGTTCCCCATGTTGGCATTTGCTGCAAATAGCATCTTCTGTATTGGATTTCGCATAAATATCATCTGTTATGCTCTACATTCTTCTATATCAAATAAATAAAAACTATAAAAGCAGTAACAACATCAATGAAAAAAGGGATATTTATTTTAAAAAATCAATGTGGCAAGACAGCAATACATGATGTCAATCATACCATTGATATTCCATATTCGTATTGACCCATCCTTTGATGCTGTAATGATCTGGTCCGAATTTGGCGTAAAGCACAACCAAGTTACCGCACTCTAAGCATTAATAAGAGAGATTCAAATTATTATTCCAACATGGAATATTAGTTAACTACAAAAATTCATAAAAGAAAAATAAATAATTAATATATGCACACACATTAGGAAAAAAAAAAAAGGACACACTAGAGGTACAACATACTGCTCAAACTGTAGGAGTCCATGAGAAATTGGTAGTGGGCATAATAGAATTTTTGCTTACACTATCTTTCACATTGCAAGCTTATTTTACCACAATGCAACTGTATCTATATTCATGGACTGGTTGAATCAGAAAAGACACAGACAACTTGGTCAAATAAGTATTTCAATTTAATTTAATCGATAAAAAAAGAGAGTTTTTGTTTCCTTTTCCCATTCAATCGGTGAGGATGAAGAAGATCTGAGTTGCATGGACTAATGGTACCAAAATACGACCACAAAAATGTACATAATCAGCTTAATGAAGGCCTTTGAAATGATGATCTCCGAATAAAGAAAGTACATAGATTATTGCTTGAGAAGTGATCTTATATTGTTTAATTGAGATGCTCAAAGTAACATGGTGAGATGCTAACCATAAACAATAAAATAGATATTAGAAACCTAGGATGTAGTCATATAATATCACCATTGATTAGTGAAGTACTCATTATTGTCCCTTCCACATGATTTTATGAAAAATGGGCAGATAGATGTCCTAATTCTCTATGCAGGTTGATGGCCCCTCAAGGATAAGGGGTAAGTCAAACAAGAGTACAGGACAGAGATGGCAGTAAGTAAGTTATGAACAAGTGAAACCTGTCCTACTATTTTTTTCCTAGGATAGACCAGAAAAAAAAAAATCATGCAGCTCAGTAGCTGACCCCAACATAGTTGAGACAAGGCTTTGATGGTGATGATGATAGATGTCCAACCTTTTAGGAGGCAACCAGATTTAAGGAGTTGATGATCCATATTTTTTTGAGCTTGATCTTGAATGACCTTTACTCATATGGAGCCCAAAAGAATTCCAAAGCTAAAGAGTTCCAAATGAAAGGCCTTCCCAGCTCTAGCAGTACTAATGATTGAAAAGACAGCATGCAGCTTTACCAAACAATATTTACACTAAAAATAGGTGAATGTTTGAAGATTTACTTTTCATAAAATCAATTGCTGACCAAAGATTGATAAGATCAGGATTAAATGACAATAATGACGACGATAAACTTTACGACATTTAATTAGTACAAAGGTCCTTTTGCAGCATACATTCCTATTTGATTTTCCAAAATTTATGATGATTACCTTATGTAGAACTCATTAAGCCTTTCCCAAACTGACAGAATTAGGATGAGATAATGATAATGGTTACCTTATGCCCTTTGAGTTGCATAACTTTTGAGGTCTCCTTCACAGAACCATCCTTGGAATACACAATCTCCCAAATCTACGAAAGCACATATTAGAAACAATGAAATCGATAGGTGTTATGGTAAATTAGAAGTAACAAATTCATCTATAACTGGAAAGCATCAAATCAAGGAATTATCTTGACAATAGATGCCAAACTCCTATCCATTTCTTTTTTGGAGCAAATTGGGGCCGTCCCAAATGAAAAGAGAAATTCAAGACGCCTGTCTTTCTACAGATAACAAGATGTGATTGTGTAAATAAAAAAAATACAAAAATACTGAAGGATGACAGGCGAGGTGACATTCAAAGGTAGTGTCTCTATCCAAATCACCCTTGCCAAATATGTTAGCCAACTTAGTCTCAAACTACATGGGAGAACACCAAGAGGTGCAACAATACCATGAACAAGACATGCTGCGTCAGTCCTTGTCATGGCAAAAAGGGCAACGTACGAGAGATCACAAAATCGTTTAATGATGTTTTCAAAGAAAGTGTGGGTCCAATATGGAAACTGTAAAGAATAAAGACCTCATGTGTGAGATCCGGCGGCCTGGGCGAGGTGACAGATCCGGTTAAAATCCGGTGTGCACATCACCCACCAAAGAACACCCGGGATATCAGGGACTCCACCATTCCCACATCGGAAATGGCCAAGTCCTGACCCTGGGCTTATAAGTCAAACCCCATCTTAACTCAACATGAAGCATTTTAAAACCGTACGTCCTTAGAAACCATAAGAACTATGAAATTAAGCATGCTCGAGCAGGAGAAGTACTAGAATGGGTGACCTCCTGGGAAGTCCTCGTGCGCGCAAGTGGGCCAAAGCGGACAATATCATGCTGAGTTGGGCAAGGCTGTAACATCATGTCCTTTAAGACATGTTGCTTTGAAAACAAATCAAGGAGTCCTAAAGATGTGTATATTTACTGCAAATAAAAAGATATTTGATAATTTAAAGGAAAAGGTTCTAGGAACCATGAGAGAAACAATCTAGTAGTCTAAAACATGGTATGTCATAGGAGTTTTACGTACAACTCAACGTGGAACTCCAATAAATCAATCAAAAACTAGAAAGAACTTCTACAACTGTCCTGCCTCATATCCTTCTACACCTTTCCTCTCTCATATCCTATGCAGCCCAAGAGGGGGCTGCCACAAAATGGGCCTTCAAATATGGGCCGAGTCTAGCGAGGCCTGTAGGACCCTAGCCAATGGGGCCAAAAGCCTATTCATGCATAAGAGGAAGCTCATGGCCCTCAACACCTCTAACTGTCAAATGGGGCCCATTCGATTAAGTGAGCAATTCAGCACATGCCAAATATATTGCAACATGGGACCCATCCAAGCCGTGAGTGACCCATCTACACATATAAGGGGAAAGAATCATAGTAGACGTAGATTTATTTTGATTTATGTTATTAGTATTTCGTTAGATTGGAATTCTGCTTTTATCTTATTATCTCTACTTGTAATTAGGTATCAATTCCTAAAATTTAGAAGAGAATTTATCCAAATATGTGATAACCTAAGGGCCTATTTCTTTGGCGGTATTTCTGACAAGAATTTGGAGTGTTGGGAATTTTTGACATTGATGTAAAAGTTGTCCCCTTAGCATTTCAAATGTTGTGTTTCATTGCTAGAATTCTTACCAACTCAACTGAAATGTCACTTTGAGCCTTTAGAATTCTCAGAATGCTAGATGGACTATGAGCATTTGAAATTCCACTTAGGGGAAAACATTTGGAGAAATTTCAAATTCTCCGGACAAGAATTCTCAGAATTCTTGTAAAATAACATGCCCTAAGAATACTAGCTAGGGGATGCCCGCTAGAGTATGTATATTCATGCATTCCTCCGTAAGGACAAATTAAAATATTCAAATGATAGTTAGAGAAATTCTTCTTTGGTCTGGTTTGGAAGATTAATGGAGCTAAAGCTATGGTCATAACTGTGTTACCTTGAGGCTTCAGCTTCAAGGGTTGACCAAGGTCAACCTTTCCCCTCCTTGGCTACATTACAGGTCAAAATGAAACAAAGTGCAACCAATGTTATGTGGTGATGTACTATGCAAGTATTGCTATGTGATGTATATGACAAAATGCCGAAGCTCATGTATGTGCACCGTACAAGAGATTGCAGCTGTTGGCGTTTTGCTCCAATAAACAGTACCAAGAAAACCAACCTTCACATCTGCTGTAAAAGCAGCAGCAGCCAGAAAACGCCCATTTGGAGATATAGTTGCCATGGTATTTTTGAGCTGATTCGTATCAACCGTCCCTAAGATCTTCCCACTTTTTCCGTGCCAAAGTATGATGTCAGTGCCTAAAAACAACAGGCATTTTAACTCCAGTGGATGAATTCTGTAATACCAATATTTGTAATGCAAAGTCTTCAGTACCCTTTTACTGATCTAAGAAATAAACATAACTCTTCTTCCATGCAAAAAAAGAAAGGCTTAAAGAGTAAGGTGATCCATGAGCAATAAGAGAGTAGTCAGAGGTTGCTTCTTACATCCAAGTTTACACTTTACAGACTAGGGATGTTAATGGGCTGGCAAGGTCCAACCCAAGTGCACTGCACAGTGGACTGGATTTGGGCTGTTTATAGGAACATAAATTAGGCCCAGGCTACTTTATAGTCCAGTAGCTAGTGATGTAAAAAGGTTTTATTCGGGTAGGGTCCATGCTCATCCATGATGTAATGTGTAAGAATTCAGACCCAGCTCCAATAAAGAGCTGATTGGACCAGGACCCACTTCAGACTCGATTTAAATCCAAAGTATATTATTATATATTATAGCATTTTATATAATAATAATAACATATTATAGAATAGAGAAATGTTCTACAACAAGCAACAGTATATGCAGTCCAAGTCTGTGCGGCTCACTTGGGCCCACCTTTGATCAGTGCAGGCCCTTTCATAATACTCTCATTTCCCCTTGATCTGGCACCAGGCCCTTTCCCACTCTCGTCTCCCCTTGATCTGGCACTAGGCCAAATTTCACTCATCCAACCTTTATCCACTAGATTGAATCTCAAAGAAATCTACAGTTAAAAGACCACTAAATTTTGTGGCTATTAAATCAAGGGCTAGGATGATCTCACAGGAATCTTTTTTTTGTTCTTTTTTTTTTTTTTGTTAACCCTTATCCATAAATAGACCCTTGCATGTATCCCACCCACACTGATAAGTTGGCATCTAAGTGGACCCCACGAGCTAGACTATATATGAAAAGTATGCAGTCTGCTCAAAGGAGAAAATTCCCTTATATAATAATATATTATTACACTTTTTTCTGGGCGACATGACTTGAGCCCACAGCCCCAAGGTTGCAATAATGAGCAACTTCAACTGTGCCATAGGCTCTTGGCTATTATTACACATTAAATATGATATACATTTGGGTATTCAAGAATCTAACCTGGACCCATTTATCACTTGAACCCAAATTGCAGATCCATACCCAATAATCAATCAGATTCCAAGAAAGGTATCCATACCCGTACTTTTCGGGCCAGGTCCCTTGGGTAACCAGGTAATCAGAGGTCTGCAGCCATTCCTACCAATAGAACGGCAAATCCTAAGCCTATGTATAATTGAAGCCACTTCCCCCATGTCATAAATCCAAATGTTCTAAAAACTGGACCAGAAGACAAACTGGTGCAGTAACCTGTTCAGTCCAACTTGGTTTGGCCATCCAGTTTAACCAGGCTCAACCTTAAAAATTAAAACAATTAATGGTGGGTCCAACCAGTACAACCATCGGCTCTTACTAGTTTTTGACCTGTCTTGTATTATTCTCTACTATTAATTGCAGTTTTGATCTAACTGGACCAGTGAAGGTACCAGTTCCAGTTGAACTTGGTTCGACCGGCCAGTCCGGTTAAATTTTTAAAACAATACAAATATCATCAATACACTCATGATATTATCATGATACCTGGTAGAATGATATCATTTATTTATTCTTTGAATAGTAATGATATCTTTTATAATATTATGATATTTCTAAAATATAGGCAATTTCAAAATGTCATTATCTAGTAAGAATAAAATGTTTAACATATAATTTTTAGCATTTACATTTTTTTTTATATACCATGTATTCTGGCTTAAAACTTAACTTTGTTTCCACAACATTTTCCAAATAATAATTCAGGAAAAAAAAAATTAGAGAATTTCAAGATGTTACCCTAAAAATGAGATTTATAACACCCGTTTGACTGCAAGCCTGGCCTGATCTGACATTTTATAACAGAAAGGGCATGTATTGTGCAAACAGGCTGGGCCCAAGCATATTTTTCAGGCATGAGGGATGGACCCAGGCCTAATTAATAAGCCCAAATGCTCAATAGCCAAATGAGCTTGGCCTAGGACAGGCTTCAGTCCAGCCCAATATGATCCATGAACACACCTAGTACAGGCCTGTTCTTGGAATGCAAGAGGGTCGATGTTACAGATGCTAATATATTTCATGGTAAACGTGTCAGTTATTCTGGCTGAAACTGGTATCATATCTAATTCATGGAATAAAAGTTTTACCAAGTGAACGGCTGGCGTAGTTCTATATTCCAAAATATAAATGAACAAGAAAACCTGTTATGTGTTTAAGACTAATTCTTTTACCATTTTCCTGAAAATGTTCACCAATTTTTTATTTTATGATAACAACTATTTCACTTCTCGCTTCTCTGTTATTAGGTATTGGATACATAACTAATTAGGAGGATAACTAATTAGGAGGACTTAAATCCCAAAGAGCTGGATGATAAATAAGGATAATGGGTATAGGGAAATTGAGAATTTTAGTAGTTTTGTATGAAAGATGGATATTTTCAGCTGCATGAAAAAAGCCACAATGGTGCCATTGTAAAAATATTTCCAGTGCACAAAGCTTCCATTTTCCACATACTTAAGTGAATAATGTCTATCATTCAATGATGACGAATGAGCTTAGTTTGTAGAGAAGGAAAGAAATTGCAAGTGTTGATATAAATTGTTATGTCGTTCACTAAGAGCTCGAGCTTTTGGCGTTTCTGGTTATTAACATGGTATCAAAGTCAGACGTCATGAGTTCAAAACCCCTAGGAGGTATGTTGCCTTCATTTGTCTGTCGGCATGTTTGTTCCGTCTGTCTGTTGAGTTTCAAATTCGAATTGCTTCCAGTTTGAGAGGAGTTGTTGATATAAATTGTTATGTCATTCACTAACAGCTCAAGCATTTAGTGTTGCTGGTTACTAACAGCAAGCAATTATCAGGTCATACCTTCTGAGCATGACACAATGATTGCGCTTCCATCAGCACTGCCGTAAGTTGCACTGGTTCCAACTAGAGTTATTATAGCCCTCGTTTCATGGACTTTATGATGTTCCCATTTTATTTCAGGAAGGGGAAGCTTGGGTTGATGTTTAGTTTCACTGGTAGCTTTCTCAGTTGATTCTTCGTACTTGTATAAGGAAGCACCAGTAAGGTTTTGAGCAGCCACGACCAGAGAAGAGGCACCTTCAGAAAAGGCAATTGCTGTTGGGTGGCTCCCAGCAGCAGGTAAGTTAATCCTTAGAAATCTGCATAGCAAATGCAGCAGATAAAAGTTATGAACAAAAAGAATATCTCATTTTCAAACAGTGAAAAAAGACCAAGTCGATAAAACATTTCAGAATGCATAACTCATTCGTACTTGAAGCTTTTACTGGAAGTATCATCCAACTTAAAAACCCTGACTACCCCATCTGCACAAGCTGTAATCACAAAAATAACAATTTAAGTACAGAAACAAAGAAGTGTGAATCAAAGTCTACAAATAAACCCTCCCATTCAACATAGACGATTGAAAACATACACATCAGCAAATCAAATAAAGAGATAAGCCAATGAGTGAGTCAAAGAAAATGTCAAATAAATTGAATAAAATTAAAGTGAATATTCAGTGAAGAGAAACAGAGTTCCAATACATGTTACAAGAAAATTGTAGCCTTCTTTCCTTGCATCTAAGAAAAAACACAAATCAGTGATGTCATGGTGAAGAAGCAAAGGACACAATAGCTGAGATAGTGAACATTCTATTGCACACATTGTAAGCAACAGTTGAGATTGCTCAAACAGCAGTTTCATATAACTGAATGAGTGGGACAAGGAGTCATTTGAATTGGTTTGGCAATTGGCCAAAAATAATAAATTCACATAGGATTACACAATCATGTGATGATTTAACTCAAGAATTCATGATAAGTTGAAGAAGACAGCATAGAGTCAACAGCATACTCCGGAATTGGATAACCCGGTGGTTTGAGTTTCCCTGTTCTTTTCAATTTACCGATTGAGCCGGCAAATTAGACAAGGAGTCCTTGGGTAGTATGAGGAATCTAATGTAATGGTCCCACCTTTGATTTAATAAAAGGTCACAAGGAATTAAGAGTCTATTTGCAAATATATATATAAGTCCTTTAGGATTATAAATTCTTTTAGTTTAATAAATAAAAAGGGGTCGTGTACTGTGTAACACGTGACACTCTTCCCTCCTGCTCACAAGCTCTCTATCCCTCGATCTCTCTCATTTTCTTCTCTCTTACTAAACCCAAGATTCTCTCTCATAATTCTTTCTTCATCCAATTTTCAATTTGGTATTAGAGAAGGGGATTCCTAGGACTAAGGGAATTCCATAGGATTATGTAAACCCAATTCCATAAAGGAATAATTGCTCCCTGTCGTCTAGGAAGGATTCCCAGCCTGCAGAAAGCATAGTGGGATCGTTGAAATAACAATCCAGAGGAGATTTCTTGTTGTCAAGGAGTCGACCGAGAGTTCAATACTAGCCGACTACGAAGGAGTCTTCTAAGACTATAGACTGTTGTTGATTGATACTTGCTGAATGAGAAGAGGTCAACTGAGAAGAAGTTGACTGCTGTTGACTTAAGAATTCGATATCTGTTGACTGACTGCCATCGACTCATTAGTTCGATACAAGTCGACTAACATCAATTTGCTGAATGAACTCCTCGACTGCGATTTAACTATAGGAAATCCAACTGCTGAAAACAGGCTTATTGATGTCTCAATCCTATTGACAAGGAGCACTCTTCAACTGGTGTTTGACAAGCCTTCATACTGCTCATCATCAATTGTTTCTTCTTCTAATCATCATCCTCCAAAAAGAGAACAGCAGTGGCAGTTCGGGTGACCGGTTTTGTACATCCGGCTACAGGCAACAGTTCGGCCAGTTTAACTCTTGGTTTGGCTATCAAGGTCAACAATTATATTGTTATCAGGGTTCTTTTTAAGAAACCATATCCATCAGGCTAGATCTGACCTTTTTCTTCTTTAAGAAGCTTGAATATTCTTGAGATCTAACGGCAGAAGAAAGTGGGACCAGTAGTGGTGTTACATGGAGCAGTGGTGGTGTTGTCCACAATCTCCAAACTAGAGAAAAATCCAGAAAAAAAAAGAGGAAACTTCTTCATATTAACAGCTGTTGATTTCAATGGAATCAATTGTCTTGAATGGTCTCAATCTGCAAATAGACTATTCATTCCCCATGGTCCCTAATAAACAAAAAGCTGGGACCATTCCATTAGACTCCCGATAGGTAGGTTCTAGGTGAGCGTGCTCAGAGTTTATTACATATATCCATTATGAGATTTACCACAAAGATTCACCTTGACATTTACCACTAAAATTCATCTCCTCACGCAATTATTATGTCATATCTTTTTTTGCATCCTAATTTCACAGGATGCAAATGCAACACTAATAACTTCCTTTCCTCTATTTAGTTTCATAGATATGTTTATATTAATATAGCTACAAAGTTATTAACATTGTGCTTTTGTATAATTTGAAAAACTTAAAAGGCACACACACACTCACAGTATTATGAAGTTTACCTGCTGACAAATTAAGGGTGAAAAAAGTTTTGTTTCGCATTCATTATTTCTATCCCTGACACTTTTGCAATTTTAAATCACATACAGTTTGAACAAGAAGAGAGAGAGAGAGTCATATTCATTAATTCAGGTGAATTTAAATGTACAAACAATTGTTTTGCTAAGAACTACTGAAAAAGTATGTATGAAGTACCCACTTGGCCACTTAATTTAATTTTTTTCCTAATGATGAAAAGGTAGTAGGCCGACTGAGGCAGTTCTTTCAGCTAAGTGAGCCATGGACTGCACAATCTTGTCATCATTCCACTATTGAGAGCAGGAGGTTCTAGTTGGTCTGCAAAGCCAGCATGGTGCAGTACCCTCCTCTCTAAGAGTGAAGAAGCCCGAGCATTTACCTGAGCTGCATCGCTTAGCTGCCCAACTTGGAACAGGCTAGTCAGCATTACAGCCCAGTGACTTGACCTCAAGGACTGAGCCAAACTGTCTTCACAACCTTAGAGCCCCCACTTGGGTTATTGTCTCCATAAACAAACTCGATCGTCTTCTGATGCCATGCATTCCCCAGCATGCTTCACCTCATATAGGAGAGATAACTGATGACTGATGACAGAGATGGTACAACAATCACAGCTGTCCATCTTCCAATTGCTGCCATGGTTGGACACTAGTGCAAAGCACAGTATCAAGTGGACATTGAAGTGGGCGCACTTCTAGTGCGAGAAATAGTTCTTAGCAATATGCAACCTTTTACCATGGTTTTTCAATCATCTCTTTCCCCATGATGAATATGCCCAGTTACCATACACAATTATGACACGGCGATCTTTCTAGTCTGTGACTGCATTTCTCTAATCTCTATTGGTCAATTTTCCTACTGCCAATTATTTCATGTCCAAATTTCAATCATGGCTCTGCATCCCATCAACAGATGAAGATCAAAATAATCTTTTCATGCTATAGTTTAAGAACGCAACTCATTCGCAACAGCCCAGAAATTGAACAGTTCTGATCATCTGAGCAATTTCCAATGTGGGACTCGCGGAGCAACAAGAAGCACACTCATTGCCCCGTCATTGCAGTCCTACGATTTCACATGTTTTTAATTCTAGTCCCATAGTATTAACAATATGCCAAATCAACAACACAAAAGGATAAAGGATAAATATAAAGATCTGCAATAAACAGCAAAAACAGCATCTACCCGTCGCCAAATTTCGACCGTCAGATGAGAAACACAGAGCAGTGACTGAATCTCCATGACCCTTGAGGGTATTCACATCAAGAGGGTGATGCCGTTTGGTCTGGTCCTGAGAGATTAGAACAATAAGAAAGAAGATGTAGAGAGATTAAAAGGAAGATAGATATATAGATTCATGAAGCTATGCTGCTACCTTATCTGTTGTCTGCGAGTGAGATCTAGGGTGCGATTTCTTGGGGTTTGGCTGCGGATTCTTTGAAGGTTTCTGATCAAAAGGTTCTGGCTTCGCGATCGATACAACTTCGGATCTTCTCCTGCGGAGGTAGTTGGCGAAGAAGACGAAGACGAGAAGGCCTCCGATCAGGGATGAAAAGAAGATGGAGATGGGGAGAGCAGAAAACCCTAGGAAAGATGGAGAAGACGGCGGATGCGGCATTTTCCAACGTTGATGAAATGGATAGAGACGAGGGTTTTTGGATTGAGGAGAAGCGTAGATATAGATTGCCGGATCGACGACTTATGCCTGCCGCTGCTGCTGCTTCTGTTTCACTCGAAACGACTGATACTCACAGGTATGGTGGAAGATAAAACGAAGCGGGCGCGGCAGATTTATTTTACGGAGGTTACGACTTATTACGACCACGCGCGAGTCGCATAAGCATCTTAATTCTTAAGTAATGCCAGATATTGAAAAGTATTCCGCTGCTGATCCTTTCTGATGTTTTGGGTAGGAATCGCTAGACGAATAAATTTAATAAAGCACTGGCAAAATAACCCGGGTTAATCGCATGTATGCATGAAGGGATAGTATTTTATGTATTTTTAAAATAAAAAATATGAGAGTTTAATATTAGTGAAAAGTGAAGAGAGGGTATATTTGTAGTTGTAAAAACTGAAAATAACTTTAAGTTAAAATTGGATTCAAAACTTTCTACCTTGATATATTATAATGGGAGTCAATCAGTCTTGAATTCGAATCTCACAATGAATGACTCGGCATTAAAAAAATAAGAAAAAAAAGTGTCATCTAAAGTGAGGTGACTGGGGTTCACAAGGGGAATATTGAGAAATGGTCTCTACCTAAGAAGGAATATTGAAAAGCACTAGCTCGCCTCCTTAATAAAAATGGAGAGTATCAATACCCTTGTACAAAGCAGTGGGATCGATTCGATTTGCATGCCACTCGTGTTATGAGAATTTTGCTTGGGTAAAATAGGAAAGAACTAGCTCGTCTCCTTATTAAAAGTGGAGAGTATCAATACACTTGTACAGAGCAATGGGATCGATTCGATCCACATGCCACTCGTGTTAAAAGAATTTTGCATGGGTGAAATAGGAAAGGTATTTAGGTTTCTACAGATGCTACATAAGCATGTTTAATATGTTAATTAAAAAAAAATTAAAATTGACGAAAGAGAAATAAAATACTCAGTCATTTTCCTATTAATTCAAATCTTAAAAAAATGGTCTCCTCAACATTAGCATCCATTATCCTTCCCCTCTGGCTCTTTAATACTTGTTTGTGGTGGCCCATTTCACTGTGAATTACTTGGAATCAATTCCAGATAAGCAAACTACTCAAACTATTTTTGAGATATGATAAAGCAAGTGGAATAAAACTATATAATTTTATCGAGTGGAGCTTGATACACTTTTTTTTTTTTTTTTTTGGGACTTTAAGTATATCTAAACTCCTGACTAGGATTCTTACAAAAAGAGAGTCTCTCTCTTTTTTTCTTCCAATTGGAATGGATTAAGCATAAACAATAGAAAACAAAGAGACCATGGCCTTTCAAACAAATAGTGCTGCCCTCCAATCATCTCCAAAGTAATTCCTCTAATGATGTGCTGTCATGCTGCTCATTTGTATGTTGTGACCTACCAATTCCATATGAGTAAAGTTCTACATGTAAGATTCTCAAATATGACTAGGAAGTGAGTTATAAAATATGATCTCTCATCCGGGTGCTAATTTTGTCAATTGGTTTGCGAAAAATAAGATCGCTTTTCATTGACATATTCTTTTCCAGTTACTATTCAAACTTCTCCAACTACTCAAAACGTGCCATGGGACTGTGCACTGGTATGAAGTATGAAGGGTGTTCTAAATTACATATGAATCTCCTTCAATTCAAATATTTCTAAGATTAAATCAACACAAATGTACACTCCCTAGAAAGAGGTGCTTGTATGTTGCAGGATCTCCAGTCATTGCCTTACAAGAAGCAAGGCCTCCTTTGTATTAAAGGTGGGGATTGAATCCCAAATCGCAGCCATGCGAAACTCCTACAAAAGAAATCCCTTTTAACATGTGTTATGCAAATAATAGTAATGCATTGCCATTATGTTATATTATCTTCAAGCTACTGTTCAAACTTCTCCAACTACTAAAAACATGTCATGGGACTGTGCCACTGGTACGAAAGGTGTTTTAAATTACATATGAATCTCCTTCAATTAAAATATTTCTAAGATTTAAATCAACATAAATGTGGACTCCCTAGCAATTTCTCGTAAGCGATCTCCCCCTCGAGAGATGCCTTTATGGTGCAAGATATCCAATCATTGCCGTACAAGCAACAAGGCCTCTTCGTATTAAGGGCCCGTTTGGTTACAGGAATTTGGAGAATTCATGTCTCATGGAATTTGGAGAATTTGGAATGCTAGAATTCAGAATGCTGCTAATGTAATTCTGAACTCTAATTCCCAGTTTGATTTATTCTAGAATTTCATGCCTGAAAACTCAATTCAACATGAATTCGAATTTCATGAATTTTGTGTTTGATAACTTATGAGAATTTAAATAAGAACTATACTCTCAAAAAAAGAAAAAAACTCCTATAAAATAATATATACTTAATGTATGAATTTCATTTCATTAAACAAAGCCTTCTGATAATGTGAATATTCTTTATTTTAACCTCTCCTTTTTATGAAAGATAATAATTATAAAAAAAAAAGTTAAAATCTATATTGACCAGGCCTTACTTCCTTTCGGTGATTAACTTTTATCATAAGATGGCCCTCGGTTAGGATCATCATTAGATGGGCCCACAACACATGGCAACTAAACCACTCAATCGGGACTCCTTTGAAGAAGCAAAATGGCTCATGCCGTTATCTTGCCAAAGCAGCTTTCAATTGCCATGTGCAGTGGATAATCCCTTCCACATGGCATTTTCAACCCTCGCCAGGAGTTTCAAGAAGCCCGAGGTCCGAGCAGCCAAAGCCCCTTCACACAAGAAGAATAAAGAGTATATAGGAGGAGGTGTGCGGCCACACGGAAACGGTATCAGTGACGACAGGTGAAGGTGATGTGAGGGAAACGAAGACGATAGCACAGCGGTGGCAAATACATTTTGCAACCCACCTCTCTCTCTACAGCTTTCTTTCCTTTTCCATTTGCTTGCAACCAAGAAACATGCAGTCCCCCTCCTCCCTTCACCACAATTTTTTTAACACAGATGAAATCCTCAATAGAAGAACAACATCAAACCCACTAAATCCATCTCTCATATTCTTGCTGTAGAAACTACTAAAGTAGAAAAAAAAAAGAGAGTGAAATAAGTTGAGGAGATGAAGGAGGATGGGAAAATGTTGCTATTACTTGCTGTCGTGGGTTGAAATTTGAGTTTATGTGTGACCGTTGGAGATGAACAGACACTCATCGGAAATTAGAAAATGACTTCTCGAAAATATGGAATTGCAAATACTAGGGTGCTTCCTAGCATTCGGAAATCCAGCTTTGCTGGAATTTGGATATCCCAGGATTTATGAAATTCGAGCTATCTTCTCCCTCAAACGCGGAATTTCTGATAGAATGTTCAAAAATCTCAGACAATTGGAAATCCTGTCAGGACTTCTCCAAAACAAACAGGCCCTAAAGGTGGGGATTGAATCCCAAATGGCAGCCATGCGAAACTCTTATAAGAAAAATCCCTTTAATATGTGTTATGCAAATAGTTGTAATGCATTGCCAATATGTTGCGTACTAAAAAGTATTTATGCCACTTCTACTAGCACATTGAGGCTTAGGTATTATTTGCCTAAAGAAATTTAAGATGGTATCTGTAAGAGCCTAAATATTTATGGGCTTGATTGTATGGATATAGAGATTCTTAGGAATGATCAAACACCCGAGACTCGAAGGGGAAGGAGAAATAAAGGTCAGAGACCCTGATTGCAGTTAGTCAAAGGCACTCCGATGCCTTAGTTAGTTCAGCAACTAGACAAGGAAAAAGTGAGTGGAGAAGAAGGGGCACTTTTGAGTATGGGTGTATGTCTTTGCATGTAAGTGTTGTATTAATGTACCTTCTTCGGATTTACTCATTGTATATATAGGTCAAGAGTTGACTTTTGGAGGTAAGTCCTATCGGACTTTACCTTGATGTCTTGGGAGTAGAGCCCATTGGACATTCCCTTACTAGGGTCCTATCAGACCTTACCTTGATGTAGACGTAGCCGCCGGATAATGATAATTTATTGTCTTAATCCGAGGCATGTCTCCATCACTAAATACGTTCTGTAACGTAGTTGAGTCTCCAACGGTCCAACGGAGTATAGTCATGATTGACTGAGAGTCAGAGTAGTGCCTATCTCAGTTAACCGAACCGAGCTGAAGATGATGTCGAGGTCATGTGTGACCTTAGTATGGAAGCATTTTGGCACTATTGCCGAGATGGGAAAGGCCGGGATCGAGATATGCCTAGCTAGTACCCTTACAAAAACTAACATAATCTCGGTATTATGAAAATGTCCCACACAGTATCAGATCCAAATGGTCTTGAGTTCAAATCCCAAGAAAATCGATTTGGCTCAGGAAAAAAATTTGCGCGTCGCCAAAAGTGCACACCTTGAGATTAGGATTGCATACTGGTCGCAAGTATATGTATATGCCTCAATGTTAGGTATTGAGTTGCTCGTAGTGAGGACGGGTGGCACCGCTTGACCTGCTTGTTCCATCTTTGATTATTTATACATTACTTAGTAAAGTTTTAATACAAAACTATAGCATCACAAATATTAAAAGGCACACTGTACTATTATTTGTCTGTGCAATGATTCCAATTTCCATCCCCTCAAGATATTCTTAAAATTTATAATAACATAATAATAAAAAATCATCTATTAGGAAACCCTACCCAACCCATACCAGACCCATAAGCTCTTCCTAGGGCAAGCTGAGTTAATAGACAGACGAGGTTCAAATTGGGGTCGACCTCACAAAGCTAGGGCTAAGTCAACTAAAACTTAATGAACTCCAAGGGGCAGCTTAGTTGGCCTGGGACTATGGTTTGCACCCGAAAGTTGTAGATTCGAAACTGCACTACCACTGGAGCTACACGGGAGTTTATCCGGATTTATTCTAATCTCCGGATGGATGAGTCAAGTCCAAAGGATTGGAAACCCTCCCATAGCTTAAAAAAAAAAAAAAAAAAAAACATAAGACCTAATGACACCAATTTATTAGCAAAGGACTTGGTTCCACAGTGGCCCTAGATCCACTGGGCCCAATCCAACTCGCCCAGTTTCCAATCTTTGCGACAAAACAGTTCAGACCAGCTTAGCTTTTTGTTGGGACTGACACGTGTGTATAACGTCCCCACGTGCGCGCTCGTACGTCCTTCGCGCGATAATCTTAGCGCGATGTGCTGGAGGTCGCACCTTCCAAGTTCCAACAACCAACTTTTGGCGCAGTGGTACTTAATTTCAACGAGGCGACTTACTGCAATTCTTCCGAAAGAGTTGCAGTGTATACAGAGAAGTCACCACACGACATAAACGGGAGTGCAGTGTATACAGAGAGAATAAGAGAAGAAGAAGAGATGGTGAATACGTTCTGTTGCTTCTGTAGCTGTATAGACCAGGCGAGCGTAGGGATCGTGGAGAGATGGGGCCGTTTCGAGAAGCTGGCGGAACCCGGCTTGCATTTTCTCAACCCTTTCTTCGGCCAATGGATCGCTGGCATTCTCTCCACCAGGCTCTGCTCTCTCGAAGTCCGCATCGAAACCAAGACCAAGGTTCCTTTCCCCTTCCTTCTCATTCGAATTCGATGCTAACCCAATTCATAACCACAAACCCTAACCCTAGCGCCTTCTTCTCACTCGATTCATCCTCAAAACCCTAACCACTTCCGATCTCTGTGATATGTGAGAATTCCTCGTACGAGGGGCTTAGAATCGAAATCCACGCTATAGATAATAACGATTGCTTTGAGTTTGATATCTAGTTACCAATTTATGCAGAAGTTGGATTTTATTTGTCTGACGATCTCGTTCTTCTGATCCATTTCAGTTGGAGTTGGAAATTGAATTTAGTTGTATTGATTTGTGCAGGATAATGTCTTCGTGCAATTGCTTTGCTCCATTCAGTATCGGATTGTGAAGGAGAGTGCTGATGATGCATTTTATGAGTTGCAGAGCCCTAAAGAGCAGATTCAAGCTTATGTGTTTGATGGTAACGAACTTGCGATCATCTCTGGAGATCTGCTGCTCTGCTTTGTTTTTGGTCCTTTTTTTTTTTTTTTTTTTTTTTTTTTTTTTTTTTTTTCTGACTATGGTTTTGTTCATGCATGATCAGTGGTTAGAGCTCATGTTCCAAGGATGACATTAGATGAGCTCTTTGAGCAAAAGAATGATGTGGCTAAAGCCGTGCTGGAAGAACTCGAAAAGGTTATTAATTCAAGCTTTCAGTTTTCGATGAGGTTGCGGCAAAATTTGTTCTTTCACAGTGCGTAGATTCTTATAGAAACATACTCATGGTTGATTTAGTCCCAGTCCCAGACCTCTTTTAGTTGGGTTTACTTTTGATAATCAATACAGTGTTGTGAGTAACTAAATGGCTTAGCTGCAATCTCTATCCCCATGGATTGGGGTAGAAATTAGAATCATATCTGATTTTGTGTGATTAAGTCACTATGAAATGACAGTCATAATTTCTGTCCCATAAATTTTTGGTAGAAGCATATCTGTTTTTGTGTGATTCAAAAACTATGAAAACTAGAAAAAAGTAATTGCTGCATTTTTTTGGTGCGTAATTACTATCGGGTTAACGTAATTAACTTCAAACTTATATTCATTATCCCTCCGATCAGTTGTCATAGATACTAAAGTGTGTTGTAATATAAAATACGGATCACATTTGGGATGTCTTCTTTGTTGTTCTCCCAGACTTCAGTTCCTTACTTCAGTTCCTTTTTGAGAATGTAATCCATACCGCTCTTTTTACTTGATTGCATTTATCTAATCTGCATTGATTGTCATGATATCAATCATTATCATCTCAGTAGTCAACATGGAACTATATTCTGTTTATTGGTTTGATTATGTTTCTTTTCATGCGGAACTCCGAGAATAGATACTGATGTAACTTTGCCTAGTTGAGTTTGTGGCAGGACATCAATTTGGCATTACTGAGTTTCCATATTTTCAAGTATGGATCAGGTGATGGGAGCATATGGTTATAACATAGAGCAGATACTGATGGTTGATATTATTCCGGATGCTTCTGTGCGCAGAGCAATGAATGAGATCAATGCAGGTGCGTCCCTGTTCCATGCCTTTTGTTTCATTAGGTGGAAGCCTCCCAGTAGTTGCGGGATGGAATGCATCTATGCTTATAGGTTTTGAATTCTCATATTTGCAGTAGGGCAATTTGTTTTACTTGTATAAGCTCTTGGCATGAACTTTCATGTTATTCTGTGCATCAATTTTCCATTGCGTATCCAATTATCTATTGGTTAGGTTTGTGTTTGGGGCAGAAATGGAGTTCAAGTTTTTAAGTTGCTGAGTACTTTTGTACTCGTGTTTGCAACTGAATTTCCTCTTTTTTCATTTGTTTTTCCTTGCACATCTGTTTCAATGTTTGTTTAATTGTCTGTCTTCATATTTAAAGTACATACTGGAAGCAGTGTGTGGTTTATTTTCACAAGCCCTTTGCCAATGGGACTTAGGCGCCATCAAATTTCTTTCAGTACGCAGTATGTTTAACAAATTTCTTTATGCCCCATCAAAGGAATATACAAAATCATTCAATGGACTAGGCACCATCAGTTTAGAACATTGTCATCCACTATGCACTTGGCTGCAGAATAGGATGACCTCATTTTTTAGAGAACATATTTGTTTTGACTTGATAGATTTTACTTATTTCCTGCGGAGACATTTAAAAGTTGTAACTGCACCAATCAATTTCTTCTTTTCATGTTTGGTGAGAGAGAGTGTGTGGATGGATTTAGCATTGCTTGTTGATTGTCAAGAACATTTGCATTATCCAAATTTTCGTGTCCTTAAATCAGGTGAGTAGGTGGCCACTTGCTCAAGTGTCACTTTCACTTATGCTGAAAAAAAAAAAAAAAATCTTAGTAAGGCAACCATGGAGAAATTGATTTCCTTTCAACCCCGTGTAGAAACTTTTATTTTATTTTAATTTATGTTTTGGGATGAGTAATGTTACTTGAATCAACAACCTCAAGTTTGCAATAGCGATTACCTTCCACTGTGCAATTGGCTACTTGTCAGCTTTTGACTTCTATTAAGGACTGTTATTTAGTTTATAGAGGTCAATCTTTCGGCCGTGTTTGTTTTAGGGCTCATACATTCGTTTTTATCTAATGTATATGTATTGATTCCATTTGCATTTGAAAGTTTGTTTTGAATGTGCATATGAATTGATTTACTATATTTGTTTTTTTAATTTTTGAATGATAACTGTGCATAAATCTGCTTCAAGAATTTTCAAAAAATAATTAAATCTGCTTCAAGAATCCTGATGAAATGCTTCAGGTACATTGATAATCCCTTTTTTTAAAGTAGCAGCAGTTCCAAATTTGAGGAATGTAAATGGGAAATCATGTATACACCATGGTAAAGAGCACAAAAGTCAATTCTTTTAAGTAGGTAGATGGAAACCCATTATACTATATTAAGCTAAAGGGTTTTGAAGATAATAACTATGCATAAATCTGCGTCAAGAATTTTCAAAAAATAAATAAATCTGCTTCAAGAATCCTGATGAAATGCTTCAGATACATTGATAATCCCTTTTTACATATTGGAAGTTGGGAGTTATAACTCCCCACTTCCAATATGTAACCACTCATCTTCCAATATGCAACTGTTAACACCCCATTGAGCTACCACTTATCTCAAAACCCACAGGTGATAGGAAGGGTAGAATCAATGGTTTTAAAATCGTTTTTAGGGGCGGCAGGTCAAGCACATCTCTAGCTGAGGCTGACACTATTTGAAGCCATCTCCCAGTGGTAGGTTGCTAACGTCCATACCTGATGCAATACGGATGGTTAAAAGAGCCCCAGGTCCATCATGTGGGCCCAACAAGGCTGGGTTGGATGGATGGGTCCATCATGTGGGCCCAGGGCTCTTTTAACCATCCGTACTGTATCAATATACCTAACCATCCCTCTTATGATCTGGTGCTTTGATAACAACCCACTGAGCTACCACTTATCCTAAAACCCGCAGGTGATAGGAAGGGTAGAATCCAAGGTTTTAAGATAGTTTTTTAGGGGCGGCAGGTGAAGCACATCTCGAGCTGGGGCTGACATTGTTTGAAGCCATCTCCCAGTGGTAGATTGCTGGCGCCCATACACCTAATAGTAACCACTCATTTCCTCCACTTCATGTAACCACCTCTTCTTCCCACTTTTCTGTAAGAGTTTCATTTCTATCCCTATCATAATCTCCAAATCATTGTTATGAGTATATGAGGATTAATTTTGCGTAATTTGGGTTTTTCTTAATAAATCAATAAATATACTTTTCAGTTATTGGTGAACGTACTCGTGCTGAGAATGGGTTGTTGTGCTAGTGCTTCTATTAAGTTGAAACTAACATTTGCAGCAAAGGCACTTTGCTACTTGGGTTATTTTCATGAATTATATGTCATACTTAATTTTATATGTTTGGTAATACATTATAATAACCAAAAGCTATGGTATGTGAATACTTCACATTAGGCAAATGTGTAAAATACATGTCCCTGCCATATCCATGGTGTGTATGTGTTGTATCTGGGCATCATAGTTCAAAAGGGCTTTTGATGTTGTTTATATAATTTCTCATGTGCTACTTCAACAAATCATAACTATTTTTTTTAAGATTAATTTTTTCAACAGTGCCCCTATTGGAATATTTCTGTTTTCATTTTTTTTTTTAAATATATATCTGTAAATGGAGCTTTACAAATATTGCAGCACAAAGGCTTCAGCTAGCCAGCGTGTACAAAGGTGAAGCAGAAAAGGTGCTTCAGGTGAAGAAGGCTGAAGGGGAGGCAGAGGCCAAGTACCTTGGTGGTGTTGGTGTGGCGAGGCAGCGGCAAGCAATTACAGATGGCTTGAGAGAGAACATCCTGAATTTCTCCAACAAGGTGGAGGGCACTTCATCTAAGGAGGTGATGGACTTGATCATGATAACACAGTACTTTGACACGATCAAAGACCTCGGAAATTCATCAAAGAACACCACTGTGTTCATTCCCCATGGTCCGGGCCATGTGAGGGATATCAGCGACCAGATACGAAATGGACTTATGGAGGCATCTAGTGCTCAGGTAAACCTTGAATGACTTTATATTATGGGTGGTGTTAACGAATCTCCTGTTTATCATATATCTTTACACAAGGATTTACACAAAAGGACACGTGCATATATTGGGAGAAATAGTTCGTGTTTTTAGGGTTGGATGTAGATGAGTTGGATTTGTGTGTACACAAGCAGCAGGAGCTTGGATGTACAAGTCTTGGTTTGAGAAGAATAAAAGCCTTCGTCATTGTTGCCTGTTCAGGCTACAGCACCTTTTTTTTCTTTTTCTTTTGGTGTAAGAACTACAACACTTAGAAGGGCAACTTGTAGAAGAAGGCCGTGAGGAACTGATAATCAGTTGTTTTCCCTTTTTCCTTAAAATATGTTACATGGTTCTTGTTGATGATGCATTACATCCTGAGTAGCTTTCTCTCTTTTAGAATTTTTATGATTCTCATTAAGTTAAATTTTCTCTGTGGGTTTTGAGCTACTGGGAAATGTTAACCATGCATGTGGGTATGTTTCAGTTACTTTTTATAGCCATTCGGTCAGTCCCAACCGGGATTCGATTGGCCCGGATCATGTATGTTTGGAGCATACAAATCCAAATTTCTCAAAGACTGAAGATGAAGAGTGGATAATTGGATGACCATTTGCAACCCAGATCATAGCCTGAAAAATAATGTGTTAAAATTCCTGTAGTTCAATTATATGATCAATTATATGAAAAGATCAAGTCGTATGTCAGGTTTGGCAATCAAATTTTTGAGGAAAAGATGGTCGTTTTCTACAAAGTTACAAGAAAAATCTACATTCAACGATTGTAAATCCATGAGGATTTGGGCCATTTGAGATCCTCATCTTTAAGGATTCTCAGTTCTAACCCCTCCTCATAGCATATGGAGATCCTCAGTTGAAAGAGAGAGGATGTTAAATTCTCAAACCTATATAGTCATGACTTGTTGCTAAACATGATCCAAGGAATTTTTAGATATATAAATCCTTTAACGGCACATTCGGGTTCCATCAATGCCAGGGAGAGCCGTCCTCTGTTGAGAGGATTCATTTGTTCCAATGGAACCAAGCTATCCTTGGTGAGAATTTTTAAAGGAATCATCACATTCCACATTTGGCTAACATGGTGGAATCCTAACATCCACACTATATGCCATCAAATGGATCTATGTATTTTTACAAATTTCTCACAATTGATAAAGTAACAAGACCTAAAAACCTTATAGCTGTTTTGGGCCTTCTAGAGATGATGAATGATATGGATCATGCAAATGGGGCCCATGAGAATCAAATTATTTCGTTTTCAGGGTGTGGACTTTTTCGTAAATATCTCAAAACTTATAATGAATTTTGGCTGAAATTCAATCTCTTGGCCGTTCTTGGCATTTTGATGATGATGAAGTGTTCAAATTATTATTTATTATTTAGGGGATGGGTCGCCAAAACTCGTCTTTTTCTTTTCTTTTTTTTTCCTTTGGGCACTATGGTAGATGAATGGACTGAATTTTTCTCAGTTTTCTCGCTATCCATATTAAATCAAGTTTCCAAATTTGACTCTCTAGTTGATTTTGGAATTCTGTTGGATTGTGCAAATGAGGCCTAAAAAAGTTTAGAAATGGTCCTTTATTGGTTTGAACTTTTTTTGCAAAATCTTAAAATCTGTGATGAATTAACAACTGATATTTGAACTTCTTGATGTTTTGGGCGTTTTAAACATGATTAATAGTTTGGATATTGATTGAGGGTTCTAAAATTTCCAAAAGAAAAATTAAAAAAAAAAGTCCTTTAAAAATGATATTTTTTTCTCTTTTTTCTGCACTTCTGCGGGAGTGTGGAAATATTGGTTCCGATTGGGTTGGTTTTTGAAGAATTTTGACTTTCCTTTATTGCTCTTCCCTGCTGCATGCCAAAACTGATTTTCCTTGCAATTGAGGAAAACAACCGAGGAATCCTCAGTGAGAATCGTACACAAATGCGCCAGTAAAGAAAGCTATATTCTGGTTACCAGGTGTGGCCTTAAGGTGATGTTTGTCTGTATTGTGGCAAAGTAAAATGTACAGTCATGTTTGGCAAAGTAAAGTAAAATGTGCCAAAAATCTTTCCACATTCATGTTTGGTTCGTCCAACAAACAAAAAATACAAGTTTTAGTTGTCAAACAAAAAGTCCAACCATTATTTTACCAACTGTCCATGAACTTTACCTCATAAAAGTTAAATAAAGTGCTTACTTTTTCACACTGTAGATTAGCCCATTACTTCTTCTCTCTCTCACACACACACAAAAAAAAAAAAGCCCAATATGTATTAGGAAATATTTTCACCTAGGAGCATATTGCATATTGTGTTTATACGGTGTAACTCATGGGCCCCACTTAAATGTATAATGTATTATTATCATTGGAAATGGGTGGATGGAAAGGTCTACTTATCGACAAGGGTCATAAAAATAAAAATAAAATAAAATCAACCACATTAGATTATCTTATCACTTTTTTAATAGCCTAAGTTTTTACCAGACTTTTAACAGTAGTTTTTTTTTTTTTAAATACAAATATACAATTAAGTGGTCAGTAAAGGTGTTTGATGAACATAAAGTTGGACATGGTTACAATCATAAATCATTGGGGGAAAGAGTGGTAATGGAGTTGCAATGATCAAAGGCAAAGATGGTCCCATGAGGGCCCCTTCGAGCTCTTAGCAGAGGAAATGCTCCTTGTTTGCAGTACCTCACATCTTCTTCTGCGGATCATCACACCTTTAAATTTTCTTGGTTGATAATATGTACTGGAGCTTCCAAAAAGCGAACTTTTTGACCTATCCCCAACTTCTTTTTAATCAGCAGATATTTATTTGTTAAATATATGGTCCATATTGCCGTTACTTTTTAGATAGCTGTTCGTTTGGTGGGCAGGGTCAGGTGAACAGTTAAAATCTCCTAATTGGTGGGTGGGGCCGACGATTTGAATGGTTGGTTTGAAATACCTGCATGGAACTGGACAGTTATCAACATGATTCATAAACAATTAGCCCATGTAAAATTAGAATGTTTTCAGAGAGAAGCACCCTGTATTATAATAAGCTACGTCAGAAGACAAGGGTTGTCCGTTGATTTTTGGGTGAGTCTGGATCTTGTGAGCCTTTATACCTCACGGTGAGTATAAGTAGACGTGGCAGGATGCACCTTTCAAGACTGGGCTGCCTACAGTGATGCGGCGGACCAATCACGGTCACCATGAATCATTACGCTCAGAGGATTCCGATTCTTATGGGTTGGATAGAAATAGAGTAATCCACACTCATGCATTGTTATTATAGATGGTCAGGATCATCCTTCGACTGTCGTGGGTCATCTAATGGCGAGACTGAGAATGACATGAACCCAGAAACTACAATTGTTATGGATGATGAAGAGATGTCCTCAGCTTGTTTGCTTGGACTGCTCAAAGGGCAATGGATCAAAAAACACTTTAGCTGACAAACTCTAGCCAATGGACAGAAGACTTGAGAGTATTTTCGACCTAATTTTTAGTAAACTGGACGACTTTTGACTAGACCTGCAGGGTCCTTTTGGTCAAAGACTTCCAATATTTATGGTCTTGAGGAATAATGTCCTGATCAAATTGAATCCCTTATATCAAATCGAATGGCCAGTATCCATTGGAAGAACCGTCTCATCTCATAAGGGCGTTATACACAAACAAACGTAAAAATTAGAGATTTTCACCTATTATAATAGACTGCTTGGCAGAGGGGTGCACACCTTTGCTAGCTCATCGTATCTATTTTCATACTACCTTTGAGAACCACGTAAACTTCACTCACGATTGGGCAAAAAATCAAAATAAAACTAACAACTTCACTGCCTATTCTTAGGCTTATCAAATCATGTCCATGTTAAAGTAAGGTACACGATGGATGCACACAAGTCTTCCTCACGAGATACAGGGGAGTTTGTTTAAAGGGGCTTTTTTTCCCGTATTCCTTGTGTACTAGAATTTCTTAACACATTTGTGAAACATTTAAAATTCTCCATTCAATCAGTTGAATTCTTAAATACCAATCTCTTGAATGTCACTTTGAGCCCTTGAAATTCTCCAAGTTCTAACTTCCTACATGCTTGGTCGCACTTGCTTTTGGAATACGAAACTTTATAAAAAGTCTCTCGAATAGGAATTCCGCTAGCAATATTTTCAGCCTTCTTAACTATGTTGTTGGCTTTAAAAATTTTACCAAAAAATAAAAAAAAAGGGCTTTGAAATCCTCCAAATTCGAGCATTAGAATGCTAGACATGATCTGGATAAATTCTCCACCACATAAATTATATCATCCCAGCACACCTCACAACGTCAAGAGTATTATAATCAAACCAACAATTTGGCAGGTTTCTTTATCAAAATTCTAAGAATTCATGTTTAGAAGAATTTCAAATTCTCTAAAAGTTGTCTCCTTATGTGGAATTTTAAATTCCTCTTTTTTATGGAGAATTTGAAATTCCAATAAATGGTATAGAAGAGAGTGGAATTCATAAAATTTCAAAAGATATTTTGAATGGTTGAAATTTGAAATTCTAATTAAAGAAATAGAGCATTTTAAATGTAAGGAAATAAGATGTCACATTAAGTTAAAAAAAAAGAGAGTAAAATCTCCCAAATTCTAGTCATAAATTTAAATAAAAGTGACCGGCTTAACAAATCAATTACATTTACATTGTAAAAGAGGAAGAGCACCAAAAGCTGTCCAAATTTCAAGAGCAAAACAAATCTTAGATAACTGACTTGCTGGAAACTTCTTTTTATCCATATCTCCTTTTTGTTCTTATCTTGAATGGTAGGAAGTTCCCTTCTTTCCCTTTCTTCTTTGCTATTGACTAATTCAAATGTCTCAGTCCTCCCTAAAACGACTCAAAAACTATGTTGCTGACATTGCACCCTCTGCCCTCATCCATCAACTTCCTACACTAAAATTATCTCCACTGAAAATTACCACTCATCTTTTAAAACCAACATATCAAACAAACATATAAAACAGAAAATTTCTTTTCAACATGACATTTCTGAATCAGGTCTTTCTCCAATCCAACAGACACAATAAGATAAATATATAAAAGTACCAAAAGATTTTTTTAGAGAGAGAGAAAAGGAAAGTTACCTATCCACATGCCACATATAGAAAGAGAGAGAAAGAGTATGAAATCTGAGCGTTGCTACTACGTGTCGACCTGTTGGTTGTACCTGCACAGGACCTTACACTTAATCACATTAGTAAACACATAGAACCCGGGCGCGACCATGACTCGGACTGTATCAGGCACCAGCCTCCGCACCCTGTCCCCAACCATGTCTTCCATGTAGGCGCCCTCGAACCGCGCCCCTGTCTCGACCCTAAAGATAGGCAGGCTCGGGTGCACCGCTCGAGCCAGCAGGTGCACCAACCACACCCCTTTCGCCGCGCAGAAGAACGCCTGCAACAGCGACTCGGGCCACGCCCGATTCCAACCCATCATCCCAACGATCTCACTCATCTTCCTATCACAGAACCCACTGAAACTCTCACTGAAATGCCGAGTCCCCTTCGTCAGCACCTCATCCCAACTCAGCCCTCTCAACACCACATACGACGCGAAGTTCGCATCGCACCGTTCGATCGGATTCAAGATCTGATCCGAGCCGTTCTTCTGAAACCCACTCGACTCGAAATCCTCGTAGAAGGCTCGGTTGAGGACCGCTTCCAGGTAGAAGAGCAGGCTCTTCGGGCTCTTCGCGGTGGAGATCTTGACATCATACGGTTGGAGGAGAGCCGAGACCCGCTCGTGGATCTTGCCTCCTGCCTGCCGGATCTGGGCTGTGAGTGATCGGCTCAGGTGCCTGACGGCGGATCTCGCGTCGGAGACGGCGTGGAGGAAGGATTCGACGGTCTGATTCGTCGGATTGAAGAGATCCTTCCGGTCGGTAGGGAACGGCGACGTGCTGCAGACCTCGAGCCCTGATTTCAGCTCTTGGCAGTAGATCTCGAGCTTGTTGAGCTTCTTCTCGAGCTCGGACATGGAGTGCTTTAGCCTCGAAGCTTCGAGAAGCGCCTCGTCTCGTTTTCTCGACGCTTGCTGGAGCTTATGCGAGAGGTCGGCGACCGCGACCTTCCACTGCTCTTCCTTGGAAGAGTCCGGCGATCTAGGGCTCTTTCTCGTGATGGAGGAGAAGAGCGACTTGAAGATTCCGTTGCCGTGCGACGAAGGGCTTTGATTGGAGTAAGGCCTCTTGACGCCATTGGAATCGAGAGGGACGATTGAGATCTTCTCGCGGGCGGTGGGCCGGCACTTGTTCCACGACACCGAGCCATCGCCGCCGCCGCCGGATCCGCGGGGTTTCTGATCGAGCGGTCGGAGGGGAGTCGCATGGTGTTTCGATGGAGCGCTGCTGTCCGAAGTTGAGAGGCGCGAGCTCGCGATCGGTTCTGCGATTTCTTCTTCATCGCTTTCTCTCTCGTTCTCTTGAATTGCTGAAAAAGCTGGAGAGTGATGAGATGAGCGTGGATGAGGCGAAGCAGAGGCTCCTGTGTCTCTTCCTTTGGAAGAAGAAGCAACAGCAGCAGCTGCCGCACTTGTTGGAGCCATGGTTTCTTCCGTTTCGTTCGACTGCGAACGTTTTGATTCCATTACGTGGTTTTATTTGGCAAATGGGCGTTAACAATCTGTGTCCCGCGGGAGCAGGGATCCTCTTATTTGCTGCGGGCCTTGCAGTTGATGAAGGCAACAACCGTTCCAACCAACGGTCGGGTCTTAATCGGATAATCAGAGTCGTTCTTTCATCTCAGTTTGATGTGAATAGGCCGGATTATAAATCACTGATGAAGTAAGTGTGGTCCACCTGCAGTACACATTTGTTTGATGTGTCTAATCCAGGAGGGGACCTTGTAGCACCCAACATGATGTAACCCATACATACTGCAACAGTGAAATTTAGTTGGCACTGTTCAGGTTATGCTTTTATTGCTCAGTTATCTCATTCTTATCTACGTTTTTCCTTTCAGGAAGTCCGCATGGGCAGAATGGGGAGATCGGATTCTCGCCCGGTCCCATGAAGATCGTTGGATCCCAGGCCTCGGTCCATGTAATAGGGTCAGTGGCGGATCCAGAATTCAAAATCACTGGGGGCACGATTAAGTAGTAGGGGGTTTGCCACCGGAATTTTTTTTTGGGTTATTTATATGATTGCAAATGATTTTTTCTTCATGCTTGAGAAAAAACAATACATAAAAAAAGTAGTGGACCTTTTACTTACACTATCAGTAACTAATACACAGAAATGTGCATTCAAAGACAGATAGTTTGTAGATTTCCACTGCATTGCAAATCATGCCTAGCAAGGACAAATAGTGTGCAGATTTACCCCAAACCTTTTATATGGAACAAATATAATATAATAATTTCAAGCAATAAAATAAGACATATTTATTTATCACAATTGTTCTCTACGAGTTTTCATATTCTGAAAAAGTTCTATTACAATATCATTAGTAATTGTTCCAAGCAACTCTTTTTCTATAAAACATACAATACAATCATTCATAAATTGGTCATTGGGGGGCCTAGTTCAATGTCACTTGGGGCCCAAAAAATTCATTGGGGGCCTTATGGAAAAAATTAGTGGGCCTCACCAAAATTACAAGTAAAACTTAGAAATATTGATGTGTATAAAGAATGGGCTGATAAGTGATAACTTTTCATTGGGGGCTTGCTTCAATGTCACTGGGGGCCCAAAAAATTCATTGGGGGTGGGCCTCACCAAAACTTAGAAATCCATTGGGGGCCCAGGCCCCCAGTGGATACATACTGCATCCGCCACTGAGTAGGGCTCTTTTCCTTTTGACCATGTTCTCGTCTTGGGCCTGTCTTTCTATTAAAATTCCTTGTTGGAAATTTAGTGGTTTGAATTTCTGAGACACGATGTCTTGTATTTTTAAATTCCATGTTTTTTTATAAGAATTTATGAATTTCAGCATACAATAAGTCTCAATTAGCTTTTAGGAATCCCTGGAATTCCACCTTCTTTGCATTTGGGTGAGGGGGATTTTGGAATTCCACCTTATTTAAGAATTTAAGATTTTTTCATAAAAAAATTCCTGAAATTCCAATAAATGAACAAGCCCTTAGTCTCAAGCCACGAGGACTTGTGTCTTGTATCCAGAAGTTCTGAGGTTGAATATTTCTCCGGTGAAAATTTGTTTTGGCTGAAGATTAGGCCTTGAGCTAGCGCATATGACTTGTTTTTAAATCGGATCTCTCTCTCTGTTTGAATAGAAATTCTTTTGTTATTATTTGCCTTTTATTCACAGGAGGATTACTAGCAACTATTCCAAGGAATATTCTTTTGTTTCTATACAAACTATGGAATGGGGACATTGTCTAAGTTCGGATTTTTCGGTTTTAGTGGAGAAAATATTGCAAAAACGAAGTACGTTTTTAAATATTGACTATACTTAAAGATGATATATATTATTGGTAAGGAAACACATTCCTGTTTGGTCCAAACGGAGACGACCTGTGTTCATGCTTTGATGTTGTCAATGAAGTCAAGGAAATGACTTTCAGATTTTTATTCATTCTGTATACTCAAAGATAATTAAATCAAGTGGATCAGAAGAAAACACACGTCCAGTTCTTACGACTCGTAGAATTGGTCATATATAATGAGGATTTGGATAGGGACCTCAATTATGGTTTTAGTACTCGGCTATAACTGAGCTGCATTCATTGATATATATAGGTTACCACGATAAGGTTTTAATTCTCATCTAAATTAATTATAATATTTTTTAATTCATATAGTTGGTGGCAGACTAAACAAACAAGTTGTTTGAATTTGTGGATAAATCCAAGATTTTCATGGGGGCACATCTATCCGAAGTTTTCATGCGGGCTTTGAAGGCCAGCCCAAGATTAATTTAGTGCAAGTTTAGAATGCGGATCCAAACGTGACGGGCAGGGCCGGCCCTGAGCAAGGGCTGTAAGTGCCCTTGCCTCGGGCCCATTTTTCAGGGGGGTCCAAAATCCCTTCTATCTTTTATTTTTTTTTTCAATCATTTGGTGGGGGCAGGGCTCATCCAATGGATTCCATCGTCCTGAGCATCAATAGACCCATCATCAAATCATCTGAGAGTGGTTATTGCATCACTTATTTGAGCATCCATCAGTGGGGCTCACCAATGATATTTTATATTTGATGGCTGAAATTCTGGGAGAATCTGGTCTAGCGTTGGGATGATTTGGGGTTTTTTTTTTTTTACAAATAGATCATCAGGCCTTCAGCCATTCACCCGTTCTTCTCATCTGTTAGTTTGGCCCACCAATGATTTTTTATTCCCCATATATGATGCTTAAATTCTGATCTGAGTTTTCTTTCTTCTCTTTTTTTTCAAATAGTTATACTTTGGCATCATCAACCCATTTCCAATTTTTCACATCAGTGGGGCCCACCAATGATATTATCATATATGATAGCTGAAGAGGCTTAACTTTTACTCTTGCCCTGGGCCCTGAAAAATTCAAAACCAGCCCTGGTGACGGGTGCGACTGCCTCCAATTCAATTGGCCAAGATGAAAAGAGTTGGGTTCCTTGGAGGTTTGAGTACTTTGGCCAAATCTCACTGTATTTAAATTGATCATATATAAAAGGAATAAAATATATAATGTTAAATGTTTTCAATTGGATAAAGATTTGCTAAAGCGGTCCATGACACAATGATTCAAAGATTACTGAGTTCCGACTTTTCGAAGTGGAATTTGTAAATCTAATTTCATTCAATCTTCATTATTTCCAAACCATCCATGCACAAACTCACAATCCCTTGTACAAATAATTAAAAAATATATATATAATCAACTGCTCAAACTTAATTGCAAAATGGACAATGGAATTGTGTTTTAATGCCCAATCAAAGATGGAAGATTGGTCCACAATAATTCCAGCTGGATCACCAGCTTAGCAAATGATACATGACTGAATCTGCTCAAGCATCCATTAAAAACTGTATTAAGATGATTGATGAATGTGTACAGGTGATGATTGGGACTATTCAGACGGATGTAGGGCTGACCACCAATACAAAAACAAAGACAAAATGCGACTCTGTAGACGTACAATAAATCAACGTCCGGGTCCCACTTCTATGGGCCCTGCTTTCAACGGTCGTGATCACTTGGATAAGGACATGAACAGCGGGAGTGATTTTAGCTGGTTGCTAGGGCGGTGGGAAGGGGTCCGTTGCATTTATTGCGTCCAGCCAGTCTGAGTCCCTCAACTGTCCCATTTATTTTCACTATAAATGACAAGGAGTTCTTTACAGGTCCTTGCCAGGTTGAATCAAAATTCAAATTTTAAAAACACTTCCGTGAATTGTTTCTTGTGATTTTTACGAAAAAATTAAATAATTTTATAAGAAAAGATTATAAGATGATATCGTCCACTGAGATGATTTTGTTCAAAAAAAATGTACGAACAATTATTAAGTCATTTTATAATCTTTTTATATAAAAAAGTTTAATTAACCTTTAGGCTTAATTTTCTCGTAAAAATCCCTTATTTCTTTTATTTTATTTTATTAAATACTTTTTTTTGGTAAGATTTTATTAAATATTAAATACTTGAAGTGAGGGGCACGGCTACAATGCATTGCCACTGATTATAGTATGGTACGGTGGGCTTTTTTAATGTATAATGGGCCCACCTTTTCAAAATCCAGCCACTCATAAGCCCTAACTTCCTATAAGTGGTGATCATGTAAGTCATTTTTCAAGTATTTAATATGGCCATCATTGAATTTGTGATGAACTTGCTTTGGCTTCTTTGATTTTGGATAAAAATGAAGGGAGTCCCTCATGCATGATCTATCTAATGGTTGTCAAGCTCAAAGTTTATTTGAAAATCTAGATACAGCAAATATGATGGCATTGGTGCTGATGAGCGGCTCAGATATTAATTGAGTGGGCCCCATCATTTATTAAAGAAGCCAGCTGCACCATACTATAAGGAAGCGGCACTGCATTGTAGCCCTCCCCTTAGGGCATGTTTGGGCACCTTATTTGTAGAGTCAAGTAAGGTGAAGCCCCATTTTCAAGAAAAAAATTCCACCAAAAGTACTTTACATTAAATTTACCACAATACTTTTTCCAAAAAAGTAAAAAAAGTAACCTCATTTACTCACTAAAAGATAAAAAAACTCCACTTTCCAATAAAAAAGTCAACTAAAAACAACTAAAAATAAAATACCATCATTATCCACTTATATTTTATTATTTCTTCAAAATAACCTCCACTCCACTCAACTCTACAAGTAAAGTGAGAGTAGGGGTGGACCCAAGTAAAGGGTTTTGGGGGCTGAAGCCCCCACCGTATATGAAAAAAGTTAAAGAATTTTAGGAAAACCCAGTGGATTTTGAGAATTATTATGTATTTTTCTTTTATAGTTGCCCATTTCCCCAATTTTTCTTTTACATGGAGCCCCCAAATTGAATTTCCTAAGTCCGCCCTTGAGTGAGAGGTTAAACATGGCTTGATTTAATCATGCGGCTCTTTATAGTGAGTCCGAATCATTTGAGGCTTCAATTCCTAAAATCTGAACTATTCAAGATAAATGCATTCTAAATATATGACGTGTTCTCAAATTTAAGTCAATCTAATATTTTTCACCACTATATTGACCATCTTATGAAAAAAACATGATAATGAATACGCACAAAATTGTGTTAGTTACAATTTCGCTAAAGAGTATATTCAATCATGGACAAATATTTAGTTGATGTAAAATTTAAGGATACTCTATCTATACTTGAACGTGGAGAGTCATTCCTAAACCTTTCAGATTTAAATAGTCAAGCCCCGTTGCAGATTGCCACTACTTTATAGGGCTGCACAAAACCGGACCGCAGACCGGACCGGACCGCAAAACCGGACCGGACCGGTTTTGAAAAACCGGTTATATCCGGTCCGGACCTTTTAAAAACCGGTCCGGACCGGACCGGATTAATAATTTTTTTTTTTTTTAATTTTTTTAATACAAAACTTTAAGTATAAAAAATTTCCAAGTCAAATACCATAGTGAAATCGAAGATCTAGTTTCTTACATTTGGAAAAAGAGGCAGGAAATTGGCTGAAAATGAAAAAACAAAATAAAAACTTAAAAAAAAAAAAAAAAAACTAATGAAACCGGTCCGGACCACTTAAGTGGTCCAGACCGGACCGTTTTGGACCGGACCGGACCGGACCGGACCACTTATAAGTGGTCCGGTCCGGTCCTCTCATTTAAGCCGGACCGGAAATCCGGTCCAAAAACCGGACCGGATTTCCGGTTGGGCAGCCCTACTACTTTAACTCAGGAATTCTCTAGGTTAAAGCCCGGAAAGATCGAGGTTTAGGTCCTCATCTCTTCATGTCATATATACGGCATCATAATATCATATATATCTACAACGGGGCCACACCCTTCATCCCGGATTTACGGCACGCGCATGGCAAGGGCACTGTTGTGGGTACATGATGTGGACTGTGGAGAGAGATGTGTGGAGAGAGATGTGGTCCCAGCCTAGCGTCTTCAGAGAGGAGGAGGATCACGTGTTCGGGTGCAGTGCAGGGGTCTCCTGTCCTGGTGCTGGTCTGTATAACTTTGTGGTCACAATCACCAACCTTTCAAGGGCGAGGCTGCTTTCAGCTTTGTAGCCATTTCGGGTGGGACTTCAGAGTCAGGTGGTCATGTCGATACAGAGATCAACTTACACGAACCGGTGCAACCAATACCATCGCAAATGCAGACCCTCAATATGTCGCATTCCATCCAAGGGCAAACAGCCAATTCCTAATTTTAGCTGATGGATGACAGCATGGTTGATAAATTTAAACATCAGTGTCTCACCGTATTGTTTTATTTGTTGAATGAACAACTGGATAGGAAATATTGGTTGAGATCTGTGTTTCTATTTAGAGATATACTTCACAATTGCCTTGAAACGGTCAAAAACTACATAATCTTCATAAAGTTGTTCATACATGAAAGGACGCTCCCAAAGCAATAATTTTACCTTTAAATTTGTGTGATATTTGAGGTTTGCTTTATTTATTTATTTTTTTGATAATGCAGGTTTTCAGTCTTTTGGGTCAGAATAATTCCTAAGGCCCAGGAGATAAAATCGGGTAAAATCCCACTTTGGCCCCAATGTGGTAGAGCAGTTTCGAATCCACAATCTCTAGGTGCAAACCAATGTTGAGGTTTCTCGGTGCGATATCCTATGGCTTTAGAATATTGTACAAATCCAAAAGTTTTCACTCACTTCCTTTCTACCAAAGGAAGTAAAAGTATGCATGATGCTTTCTAATAAATAGAAAAAAAGAACAATGGTAAAAAAAACCCATTTCACTGATATGTGTGATATTTCATAAGATATCGCAAGCTTTAAAGGTAAAATATTCACTTTTAGAGCGTCTTTTATTGTAGCAATATTCACTCATTTTAGGATAATTGTCAAATATAAGGGTGGTCGTACGATCGTCATCCGTTCTATTAACTTATTTATGATTGAACCACGTCTAGCGGGCTAAATGAAGCTGACTTGACCTCTTCAGCCATTTTTCTAAAGGTAAAATTTGGCTCGATTTACAGAAAAAATGAGGGCCTTATGTAAAAATTACCATAATTGCTACTGTGCATTAAAACATTGGTGGAACTCATAAACCCAGTCTGATCTTGCAAAAGTATACTTGGGTTACTTAAGAACAAAGCATGTCATCATTAATAATGTCATAATCTCATTAAAGTAAGTTAAACTAATTACATTTGCAACTAAACCACTGAGATACGACGATAAAATTAAACATGATGATAAGTGACATGGAAATGTATTGATCAAGGGAAAAGATTATTCCAGTAATTAAGTCGCGACTCCTAAACATTTGATTATGTTTACAGGTCACATCTTGCGAGATGACTAAACCATTCATTCATCCTATTATTCAACTCTGTCATCACTAAAAATAGTTGGTGGAAAGCAAATGACATCTGTGGATTGGAAACTCGCTGTGAGAATTTTTATAGAGAATTTTGAAAGGTAAGGCATCTTACAATGACAAAGGACTCATGCAGACCTCACTTTTACAATGAATCCAGTTTTTTGATCCACTAAAATTATCAACCACTTAGCACGTTTGTGCACATGCTGTAGAAAGCTGGTTTTCGAAAAAATCTCGACTGTATAGGAATTTATTTTCTAAAGAATCACAAAAATTTAACATAATTTTGCGATATTCCATGAGAAAAAAGAGGTTGCAATAAACGTAAATTTTACTGTAACGTGGAAAATCATTTCTGGGTCCTCACCTTTTTCGTGGAAAACCACCACATAACATGCCCTCAAGTTTCCATGTGTTTTTGAGCGATTTGCATCATGAAGTTGGAGTGATTGGACATCACCTGGGCGAACTCATGGCAACTCTGTCCTGTTGCAATAGAGATCAGACTTTCAACAAAAGTCGAAATAGGCTCTGGCTGTGGGCCTCATTCTCATTTCAGGTGACTTTTAAAGGACCTGACACATCAAGTTCAACCCGGGCAACGGGATTCGGTCCAGATCATTGTTTTATGACCCACTATGGTCAAAAAAGCTTTTTAGCAAAGCCTCACACAAGGGGAAGAAGGAAGCTCGCGTGGTAGGAAAGAGAGCTCACAAAGTGGGAAGAAGAAGCCTGCACGTGGTAACGAGAGCCAACGCAAGTGGAAAAGTGAGATACACAGGATTGATCCCTTGATAGAGAGAAATACAGGGTTGCCAACCAACTAAGTAACCCCTTGTTGTCAACCCACTGTGACCAGTTAGAGTCGTGTCTAACCCAAGATAACAAATAGTTATAATTCATAATTATATCATTCGTTATATTTGCAATTAATGTAAATGTCATGTAACCGGACCATACTTTGGACGGGCAGACTTGGTTTATTCTGACTTGAGCTGGACCGGAACCCATCTTTTATCAAGTATAGATCAAATTAAACCTAAATATGCATAATCCATCCCACTCAAGGAAGATAGTGTGGTACGGTAGGCAAGTGTTAGTATTTATTTTACTAAAGAGAAAGGTGTAGCAAAGTTCTAGCAGTTGGCAGGTGCCTGTTAAAGATGGTGCACAACTCTCCTATCATGCACCACTTAATCTTTGTTGTCACAACGTGTACCTAAGTATGCATTTTATCATGTGATCCTTAGTATATATTTTAGGGGTTTTGAACTTTATTTTTTTAATCTAATGATCGAAATTCAAATAATGTCACCAGAGTCGCTTGACTTTGGTTAATATATTTTTTTTAAAATCTTTTTTGCCCCAAATCCCATGATATTATGTAAACAATGTATGTAGTAGAAATTGACAAATCCCATAATATTATGAGACTGTCTGAGACTTTTATGCATCATCTCCGGAAAAAAATTCTACGAATGAAACTTCATGAAAAATGGTGATCAAATGTGTATTTACTTTTCACAAAATGTCAATTTTTGTGTTTTGTAAAAAATAAATTCACTTACTGGTTGCAAAAGTGTATTATACAAAGCTGATAAATGATATCTGAGATCTGGGGCAAAAGAAAAAAAAAATTGACCACAATCAAGCGACTCTGGTGACATTATTTGAGTTTCAATCATTATATTGGAAAAACTGGATTTAACGAGGATTAATATGTCAAAACCCCTATATTTTATTGTTGGACTTTTATGAATTGAGATTTTTGAATGGCATTCTTGGCTATTCTTCCTTTGGTTACATGGAGTTCTGGACTTACGCCCAAGTCATTTAATGACATAATACTTCGTAGGAAAGCCTGTGTAAAGCATGGGACAACTCAATTGTATAAAGAACAATCACATAAATAATATTGTGGGGATCAGTGTTTTTTTATTTTTTAATAATCCCAGCCAAGGGGTTAGACCTAAGATGTATTTATTATCTCCATTGACAAGATTTTAGGGCATGTTTATATAGTGTCCGCCAACTTCAACTTTTCTCCATGATGCTTTATCTTTCATATAATCCAATTCAAAAAAGGGTTCTCCATAAATCTTCAAAAACTCAAATAAAAAATATGGCCTTTTCTAGCAGAAATTTGTCTATACCAAATAACATAGAGAAAAGTCCACAACGAATACAAAGAATAGAAACACTTTTTCATTCCTTTGGCACACAAAAAATAAAATAAAATAAAAATACACCTGTGTGTGTGTTAGAGATGATCATGATAAAATAAAGTAGGGAACTGCAAGATACTTGTTCTCTGTTTCATCTTAGGAAAACTCTTCCTTCAACTTTTCAATAAATAAGTGGCATATTGTAAGCCCTTAGTTCACACAACAGCAGTGATTGGGAGCTTGGAAGTCGACCCTGTCAAAGTCAAAATCAATATTTTTTTTTATGCTATTACCTCTATGATTTTTAAGCCTGGAATTGTGTCATTTTCTTTATAGATGATCAATCACGTCCTTTTTTCTAACTTATGGTCCAATGAGCTTTCTCAAAGTGCTGCGCTGGCTGGCGTGCATCTTACTTCAAAAGACTTAAATTAAATGAAGGCACATTTAGCTGTACTACCATCTCCCGTGAAACATCAACAGATCTTCAATAAGTAGCCTCCCAACTTCAATCCAAGCTGTTGGATCAATTTCTACCCTACTAACCTGAAATGCCCATGTATGATAGGGTCTGTTTATTTGCATCAGAACACATCGAAAGTGAATATATAGGATGATTAAAATTGAAGATCAACAAATAACATTTTGTTTGGAAATAAAATAAAGAGAAGATGCTATAATGACGATTTTGGAGATTTACTTTGATCTTCATTTCTAACAAAACTATCTATTTAACTTTTGGGGATATCATGGGAATACAAACCGGTAAATCCCAAGATGTCATGTTGTTGTCCCGTGTGATGTTAAGAGAAATTTTCAGGCAAATAATGGTCGGATGTGTATTTATTTTTTCTGAATAATAGATCCATAAATTCATTTATTGATTGTTGAGAATAAATAATAAAAGAACGGATAAATTCCATAATATCACGGGACTATCCCATGATACATGAGATATGATTGAAAAATTGTTTAGAAAAAATATGGTCTGAATTTTTTATGAAATTGGGCAATCTGATTTATGGAAAACCAATATCTAAAAACCCTTTTAACTTTTTTTCATGTATTTTAATAAAAACATCAGTTCGTTCACTTGAAAGATTCTATTTTAACTTCTTTTAATCCCATCAGAACCCGCCCCTGGTAATGGAATTCCTCTCTCCTTCCTGGAATTCCCAGATCCCAATCATCTGTTCAGAGCTTGTAAAGTAAAACCCTAACCCTAGAGAGAGAGAGAGAGAGTTAGAGAGAGCCTGTTCTTCATCATCATCATCATTATGCACAGATCAGGAGCAGTGATGGCTTGGAACGTGTTCAAGTTCTGCACAGCACTCCGTGGTCTGGGATCGATCATGATTCTGCTGGTGCTCGGCGTCGTCGTCGTCACCTACTATGCGGTCGTCGTCGTCAATTACGGCCCCTCCTTGTATGCTGCAGGCGGCGGCGGCAGCGTCGATTCCTTTACCGCATTCGCCGTCTTGATTCTCTTCCATCTCCTGGTATTTACCCGCCAACCCTCTTCTTCTATTCATGAAAAATTCTCCTTTTCGTTTCGACGAAGTTCTCGAGCGTTTGGGGGCTTTCCCGGAATCGCTTTTGTAATTTCTAATGTTTGGCTGTTAATTGGGGTCTGCCTCTTTTCACACGAAGAGTATGAAAGTAGTAGTCTCCAGACTCATGTAATCTGCAATTTGGATCAAATTACTAATTGGGGTAGATTCAAAATGCATTTTTTCCCTCTCTGTTCTTTGCAATTTGAAAAAAAATGTGATTTTTTTTTCCTCTTTTGGGGCAGTTGGGTATGCTACTATGGTGCTACTTTTCTGTAGTTCTCACGGACCCAGGTAGTGTTCCATCCAGTTGGCGTCCTGTTATAGATGAGGAGATGGGAGACACTGTTCCATTGACTGGCTCGGAGTTTGGTGGTTCAATGGGCTTGAAGCAGTTTACAGTGCACCCTGACCAGTCAAATCCTGGATTTCGATACTGCCGGAAGTGCAATCATCTGAAGCCACCTCGTTGCCATCATTGTTCTGTTTGTGAGATCTCTTCTCTCTCTCTCTCTCTCTCTCACACACACACACACACACACACACACACAGAGCCTAAACATGCTTTTGCTATGCTGTTGACATTGGTTCCTAAATCTGTTGTTTTTGATAATAGGTGGGAGGTGTGTACTGAAAATGGATCATCATTGCGTGTGGGTCGTGAATTGTGTTGGGGCTTTGAACTATAAGTTCTTTCTGCTGTTCTTGGTATCTTTTTTGCTTAATCCCTCTCCTCATCTAGTGTTACATTTGACAAGTTTTCTTGCCTTTCTTGCTTTTGGTGGGTGTATTCCAGATTATAAGTGGTTTGGAACTTGAAATATTTTGGTAGAATGGGTAGTCGTAGTTTATTCTTCTGCTGTGTTTTTTGGAGGTTTCCTAATTTATCTGCCATGAGATTAGCTCTCCTGAGAATGTGGGAAAAGAGCACGTGTCTTCTCGTAGTTGCTTGTTAAGCTCCTCGAATATTTGAAACGACCTCTGGGAATCTGAGTAGCCCTCTCTGCCTATTTCTACTTTTCTAGGCACAGGCAGTGTCCCCCTCTAAGAAGGCCGTGATTCCGTCTCAGTAATGGTTTTGTCTGACCAAACCAAGGAAAGAGAGTTGAGTTGTCGGAAGAGTTCCTTATGTGGACACCTATCCTGCTATTGTGGGTTGCTTTTAGCAGATGCATCAAAATTCAGTTTATACCGTTTTTCTTGATAGGGCATCCGATGCAAAACAGTAGGCCTTGCAGTTTGGCCATGTTCTATGATCTCCACTATGTTTCAGTCCCAACACTTCTGCCAAGACTCTCTCGAAGTGCTTCATAACTAGGGCCCAACAAAATAACTCTCCATCTGATATAATTTTTCAAATCCTTTGGCACTTTTAGACTTGTTATTAAAGCCTCTGCTATATCTTTCTTTTCGTAAAGACCAGGTGGTCGCCATGAAGGACAGCAACCATACAGACCCACAACGACGACCATAGAGACCTACTCCTGCCCTTATTACAACCAAACCTCCATGCCGCATAATTTGGTTATGATGAGAGTAGCTGCTGATATTGCTTTTTGATGTTTCTCAAATGCTTCATGAGCACATGGCTTGCTGAATGCTGAGTCTTTTTTCCCCCTGTTTTGCGTTCTATCGAGTTCTGTATGTTGGGTATAGACATGCCTTATAGACATTATTTCTTCATTTTGACATGACTGTTTAACATATTGTTGCTTGTCTGTAATGCAGCTCTACACATTTCTGGAGACAACTCTTGTTACCTTGTCATTGCTGCCCCATTTTATAGCATTCTTTAATGATGAAGAGATTCCAGGAACTCCAGGATCTCTTGCATCCACTTTTCTAGCATTTGGTAAGCAGTCTTTACTAATAATTGGTTTTATACTAAACAGGCTTGCATTCTAACTGTTTTTGTTTTTGTTTTTTGGGGGGCACCAACTAGTGCTGAACTTGGCATTCGCCTTGAGTGTTCTTGGTTTTCTGATCATGCATATCTCATTGGTGGCGGGTAATACCACAACTATTGAGGTTAGTTTGTAGGTTTTGTGCTTGTTCTCATTTCATTTACAGCTGTTTAAGGATTTGATATCTTTTGTAAACAGGCATATGAGAAGAAAACCACAACTAAATGGCGGTATGACCTTGGCCGAAAAAAGAACTTTGAACAGGTTAGTGCATTTCCACCCTATACATCCTTTTTACATCTAGTGTTGCAATTTGACTGCTTTAAATCTACTACATCGGTACTTATGTTGATCCACCAGGTGCTGCCATCACTTAGGGTTGTTGTCGATCTCTGTGTTTCTAAAATGGGTTAATCATAGACAATGCCATATGATGTTATGACTCATCACATGATTATTTAATAACCATATGTTGAAGAAAAGCTAGCCATATACTGAAGAAAAGACTGTTGGTTTTGAATTAGGTGTTTGGAACATACAAGAAATACTGGTTCATCCCTGCATACTCGGAAGAGGATCTGAGAAAGATGCCAGTACTTCAGGGTCTCAACTACCCATCCAAGCCTGACCTCGATGCCCAGGAATTTTAGTGATCTGTGGGTATTCCTTTTGTAACAATATAGGACACTGAGAACCATGTGTTTCTCTCCCAGCTGTTCATTTGCTGTTGGAGGGCTTAGATCTGTTCTCCCAATAATTACTACTAGCAGTGGCACAAGCACCATCAAACCGGGGGATCTGAGCATTTCCAGTAACAGAAGCGAAGCAGAGCAATTGGGGTGTTAACAGGTGGTGGTGTGGGCTGGATTTATACTTGGGGATTGTGGTAGATGAAGTGACATTCATGTGTAATTTAAATTAAAATCTTATTTAAAAAAAAAAAAATTTTGTCTGTATTTACCGGCAACGGAAAACAAGGGAGGAATGAATGGAAACAGTAGTTTGGTCATTGGTGGATGGTAAAAAAGCGGCTTCTGTTTTGAGGTCCTGGTGTTCATGGCAGAAGTAATTCCGGATGTGTGCCAAGGGAGTGGATATTAGAATGGAACACCAATCAATGGGCATGGAATGTTCTCATAATCTTATGTGCAGATCTACATCTTCAGGATCCATATTGAGCGGTGGGAACAACTGGGTCATCTTGCTTTCACATTTCATGAGGTGACCTACCTGGTTTCGAGTGGTGGTAAAGGTATGCAATGGGAATAATAAGGTAGATAACTGAGGGCATGGTAACGTGGAGTGTAGTGTACTTGGCATTGCTTTTAAAGGTACTTTGCATAATATGGTGTATTTGGAGCAGGATTGTGCTTTTAATTTGATTATACTTCCTATCATCTTCCCTTCTGAAATTATTTTACATTTTGGAGATGGAATGTTCTTACAATTTGTGTATAGTTTCTGTTTTTCTTCCTCTGAAAATTTGTTTATTTACTTTTTTAATTATTTATGGGTCTTAAGTAAGGGCACTCAGCTCTTGCCTTTTTTTTTTTTTTTTTTTTTGGGTTTGCTTGAAGGATAGCCATACATAAAACCACAACAAAGACCAGCAGAAACATACAAACCAGACTGAAAACAACCAGAACACAAAAGACAACCCAGAGATCTGACACTTCAAAACATCCCAAAATATCAGAAACAAACCCACCTTCAGACCGGACCTGACAGCAAGATCAAAACACATCAGACCATCTAGCTTCGCTCCAAAAAACCAACCCACTAAGCTACTACAAGAATTTCCACTCCTTCCCCAGCTGCTTGGGAGCACTAGATGAGCCAGAGTCAGTCTTTTAAAGAGCACCAATACTCTTAATGCAAGCAGATGTAGAGGCTTCAACAGACGGTGACGCATATTTCTGATCCAAGGAGAACATCTGACAACTATTGCTCTTGAACTACAACAGGCAACCAAGTTTGAAATAATGTAGCTCTTTTTGTGTAACGGGTGACAAAAAATAAAAAACCAAAATCCAAACTGCACCAAAAGGTAACACCAGACCTGTAACACTGGGCTTTGGTATGCAACAATGTTTTTTTTTTTTTTTTCCGCTAACGGAGGGTTCCCAACCCTTTGGGTTGAACTAATTCCTCCGGGCCTAGAGAGAAGCCGGATAAAACCCCTGTAGCCCTCCAGGAGGTAGCACCAGTGGATTCAACCTTCGGTTATTGAAGAAGGGGACTGTGGGATCAATATTAGAACATCTAGTTTCGGAAGAGAGAGGCACCGTGGTCCCGACCACTTAGCCAACCCCTTGAGGTTATATGCAACAATGTTGTATCGGTATTTTTCCCTAACAAGTCACGGACAATGTACATGTCCCTAGCCAATAGAGCAACACAGATGAGACAATGTTTTATACTAATTTTGTAACATGGTTTACATGATGTTTCTTATCATCGTTCTCAAATTTTCATGCACAGAATATTTATGTAAAAAGATTATCGGGAAAAGGAACAGATATAAAATATAAAATATAAAAAGTATTTTAATTTTCAGAATTTAAAAGGGGTTCTTAAAAATTTTGAATTTTTTTTTCAGATTTGGGTGGAGCCTCCCTTGTACTGGTTGAGACAAAAGAACTACAACGACCGTTAAATTATATCTACATCTTAAAAAGAAGAAGAAAAATCTGAGAGATTCTTCTCCTCCTAATTGAAGTGAAATGAAACCAGGAATATCCGCACCCACCAGAGACGCCTATGGGTCAGCTTAGCCATGCTTGAGCCCACCCAAGATCATCACACATTATGCAGCAGTTCTAGACCCATTAGCTGACCACCGGCCATTATATTTGTTTTATGTTTTATTTTATAAAAAAGTATTTTATCACCCTATTGGCCAGCCAACAAGTAATTAAACATGGTATGCATTGCAGGTCTCCAACTTGGATAAAGGAAGAAGGTTAACATTGAAGTCGGTGGTGGTTAAGGAAAAAAACTTATATTTATACTAAAAAAAAGGTTTTCCTTTCTTTCATTCATAACATGTAATTTATGCGAATCATGAAGTGAAGAGAAAGATCAAATCAGGAGGGGGTAACTCACTTGGCCTAAGACCACGGTTTATACCCTGAAATTGTAAGTTCAAAACTGCACAACCACACTAGGACTACAGGGATCTAGAGGGTTGGAACCCTCCGATAAAAAAAATATATAAAAAATAAGGGGTAAAAAAAAAACTCCTAAATCATAAAAAGCACATTTTTTTTAGAGTAAGAAAGCTACTCACATTTTTATTAATAAAATAAAAAAAACTACATTCTCACGGAAATAAATTACAAAATGTTATAACTTAGGGCAGTTGTGCTTTTTTTCTTATAAAAATTATCATTAAACACTTTTCTTATTTAATTTAATTTTTTAATTTTCTCTTAATTTGATCCATCATTTAAGAAGAAATTACAGGCCAAAGATATGGGACGAAATTATAGGCCCACCCATAAAGTGGGGGCTTTTGCTCGATAGGATGAGGGCTTACCTTGGCATCGGCCATGTGCCTATGAGCGATGGTGCGACCAAAATCGATCGGTTTACAACCACCAACGTCTATTGTAGTAAACTGTACACATATTACATCCTAATGCCCAGAGGCTGGAAATCTTTCTATTTTTTTTTTTAAAATTACGTGAAGGGTTTTTTTTTTTTTTTTTTTTTTTTAATAACATGGGAACTCGCCTCGACCACCTTTTGAGAAATCATTGGTAAATCCACATATCCATAAATCACCCCTGTAAATTACGCGAGGTTCCTTGGAGATACTTGCTTTGATCTCGGGGACCTAGGCTTTAGACAGACACGTGTCAGTCATATCGCAATCTCCCGGTAAATTAGCTCGAACCGCCTTCGAAACGCTCACGCAGTCTCTCCCTCTCTATATAAAGCGGTCCATGACCGGAGGTGCGAAACCGAAAGACTGTTTCCGAAGAGGTACGTATGCGTTCAATGATCTCTTTTTGCTTCTTTCTTTCTCTCTTCTAGGGTTTGCGTTTTTTCTGCTTCGATTCAGTTCAATCCCTTTCATCTTATTGTTTGTTTCCCCATCTCCTAAATCTACACATATTTGATCTTTCCTTACTTGAAATCTAGGGTTTCGAAATTTTAGGGTTTTTGTTAGGTTATCATATTCTTGATTTACTCTAATTCATGATTTTGGGGATGCTGCTGCATTTTTTTTTTTTGTTGTTGTTGTTGTTGCTGGTTAATGCGTTTATATTGTTTTTTTGTTTGATGAGTACCTTCGATCTTAATTTCATCTCGCTGCTCAGCTCTCGAATTGCGATTTGTTACGTTTCCTTTCATTTTTTTTTTCATTTGTTTTGATCTACACGTGTTTGATTTCATGCTGGATCCATAGAGATAGTTTTGGGATGCTTCGGCTTATTCATTTTGGTTCTTAAAATGTAGTGTTAGGGTCGAGAAGATGCAGAGGAGAGGGGGAAATGGAGGAGATCCTTTCGGTTTTGGTGACCCTTTTGCTGGTTTTGGGAATCACAGAAGCCTAGTGTCTAGCTTTTTTGAAAGAGACTCGTTTAACGACCCTTTCTTGACTCCGCCTTTCGGGAGCATGTTTGGTCCTGGTAGGCTTGGGTCTGGCATGCTTGGTCCCGGGTTGCTTGGCTCTAGAATGTTCGGCTTGGGTGGTAGCCTCTTTGGAGACATGCCCAGCTCTGGGTTCCTCCAGGATGAAGCTCCCCAGCCTAATAACAGATCGAGGGGACCGATTATCCAGGAACTGTCATCTGACAATGAGGAAGAAGAGAAGGATAAAGCAGTAGAGGAGGACAAAGGCACAAATGAGAAGGGTAACCCTAGAAAGCATTCCAGGCCAAGTAAAGAACCTCTTGTTGAAGACCCGGACGATGCAATTGAAGGTATAACACTTCTGAACTGTTTGTTAGTGTGTTAATTGTTGGCTTTCTTAACCAGGACCAAATTGTTTTGAAAGGATGGTTTCCTTTCCCTGTTTCCATTTAGTCATCCTATTTGCTTCTTGAAATACTATTTTACTTGTGCATCGAGAAGAAATTTCAATCGGAAATATATTTTGCAGAGAGGAGGAGAAAGCAGACTAATACTAGGAGTGAATATAACCGGGCAGATAGAATGATCCCTCAAACTAGAACCTTTACCTTTCAGAGTTCTACGGTAACATATGGTGGTCCCAATGGAGCTTATTATACCTCATCTACAGCTAGAAGGACAGGCGGTGATGGCGTATGTATCTCAGTTGTTTGAGTTTATTTCTTTTTTAGGTTCTTATCTTCCATATGTTTGGTGATTCAATAGGTGACATTGGAAGAGAGCAAAGAGGCTGATACAACCACCCGTCAAGCCACTCATAGGGTCTCAAGAGGAATTCGCGAGAAGGTACTTTCGGTTTCTCAATGAATATCTGGTGTCATATTTACTGAGTGAAAGTGCCATTGAGGTTTATTTAGGTTATTGAATCGTATTGTGTTATTGTTCTGTGGGCTATAAGTGTTGGTCTCTGATGTTATCTTTAGGGCCATTCTGTAACAAGGAAGCTAAAGTCAGATGGGAAGGTGGATACTCTTCAAACATTGCACAACCTGAACGAAGGTATGGATATATTTTTAACCATGTGAATGATTGCTTCTTTCTGTATGCATGATGAATGAAGGGACTGCCATAATGTCTTCTAGATGAACTTGCTGGTTTCGAGGATGTTTGGAAAGGCAATGCGGAAAAGCACCTACCTGGTTGGGGCGGGGGTTTTGACATGCTCAATAATGGCCATATAGGTAAGTCAGTACCTTGAAACTCTATGGCTGGTATAAAATTTACTTATAATCCTTTGGTGATCTGATCAGATGACCAATATCTAGGCATGCATTTCTTCTTTTTTTTTTTTTCTTTTTTTGCAAAAAGAGTTGGGTTGGAAACTTGCTTATTTTTCCTCTCAAAATTTGCATATGATGTGTTCTTGTAGGGCAATGTATTGGTTTTTGTGTTTGTGTGTGTGTGTGTGTGAGACTGTGACTAAGATGTGTAATGAAAATAAAATTGCATTCCCTCTTTTTTCTCAAAAAATAAAAAAAAGCATTCCCTCTTGCATGAGTGAAAAAAATGCATTGTATTTCATGAGTTATTCTTCATCTGTGCCAAATCGATTGCGAGACAGGGTTGGCCGTTCCATTGCATGATGGTTAATATTCCTGAGTTTTCAGTTATATGATTTTGTTCTTGACTTTTTTTTTTAAAAATCTTTTAAACTGTGTTTTGCAATGAAGATGTAGGAACAAGCACTGGAAGACAGAATGGACAGGCCTCATCTAGAGGTTGGGCACTTCCCTCAACTGAGCCACCACAGAATCAGGGGCCGATGAGACTGCGTGGTAAGACCAGACCAAAGTCATCTAATGGGAGTGTCTTGGGCAGTCAGTGATCCTACGGTTACATCATTTTTAAAATTAGCAGCGGCCCTCACAGAATGCTTTATGAAACCTGCTTTTTCTGCATGTTTGGCTTGTGATGGGAGTGACGTCGGCCAACTGCAACATGTTCCTTGCAACTGAGAGTATGAGGTGGGCATTTGATGGGCTACTTGCTTTTAATACGTTTTAATGATTTAGTCTTGCTAGTGCATAGTATGCATACGCCAGTAATTTGATCGTTGGGGAAGTTTGCTTTCATCAAACTCACACTTTACTACAAGCAGTGGGTATGGAAACCTATATTTACCTCCTATAGCATATTGGACGTGGTTTGTACTGATTTTTTTTTGGGTAAAGTTGTACTGAAACTTTGGGTATGACTGGGAATCATGAGAAAGTTTTTATGCAGTTAGAGCAGAGTTTTTCATTGCTATATATTTCTACATTAGAGACTTCACTCACACAATCACGTCCCTAACCAGCGAATCTACAAGCAACGGACATTATTGCTTTATATTTTACTTTCTTCTTTGAGATGCACTGGCACCCTGTAACAATCTAGGAAATCTGGATGCTTGGCCCAACCCCTTTTCCGACTAAATTGAATCCCTATATCTATGTATATCTGTGTGCGCTCTTCTTTGATGGGGCCAGTGTTGTATGTATGTGAAGTTGGGGTTTATGTGACCTCAAGAATGAGCCATATACTGCAATAAACCTGGTAAAAGGGAATTTTTATCATATAATACCTTAGAAAATGTGTTCATGTCTGCAATGCTTTAATTTGAAATAGAACTGTCAAGGTTGGATAGTACACACAGCGTCAAGGATTGAAAGGTTTTAAGCCTTTCGCCTTTTGCATGGACTGTCTTCTTTAATTGTATTTTACAGATCACAACTCCAATTAGGCTTTTTTTATTCTTGTCAGTTTCTGGGCAACTGGATTTTCTATGAAATGGAAGGAATGGCAAGAGAAATAAGGCCATGGGTAGTTAGAATGCTGGTCGGAAAGAATTTCATTTACAAATGGCATGAGGTTGGAATGTTATACCATTTCAATTTAGAAATGGTTATTTATTCTACCCTCGAGCAAGGCCATGTTTATTATTATTATTATTTTTTGGCTAATCTATATTCATACTTTTGGATGGCGACAACCAAGTTATCTCGAGTGACAGTTTTGCTCTTGGCCATGCTATTACTAAGTATATCGAGTTTCGGATAAATAGTATTCAGAGGTGAAATGAATTGAGGGCCACCCACCCTCGAAGTTGCAGATTATAAATAAGGATTCACAGGGGAAATGCACAATGGCCACCGAGTTCCGAGGTTCCAATAGAGCATGAGGAAATGATTTCGGACGGGATAGGATAAGATGTTTTTCAGGCCTTTTGTTACCTTCAGTTGACCCCATCCCCTCCATGTTTCAATGTATAGGCTGTTCAGCTGTTTCCAGTATAGCGAAGGAGATCTGTGTGCATATGTGAATAATCTTTAAATGAGCACCATCTGGCGAGAATCATCTGGGAGCGTCTGTTATCGTCATCCCTTGTTGCTGCACACTAGCTACTCCAATGAACTAACACAATATCAAGTGTGATACCCATCCAACTGGTTACTGCCTACATGTGATATTCATCCAGCTGGGTTGCCATTGGTTTTGATCATTAATTGAGGAACATAAATTAAAGGGTTAAGATGATCCAGGGGGATTGATATTTTGTATTATCTCTAGGTCTCAGTCTCGCCCAGATCTAACAGAGTTACAATATATGTCTGATCTGGATGAGCCCACGGAAGATCTTTACGGGTTGAAGGAGCCCCCACAAACAGTACCGCAGTCATCTTTTGCCGTTAGGATTATCTCAGTTGCAGTCAACTGGTAAGATTCTGACCTCTGTAGGCTCCTCCTGTTTTTCCTTTGAAGAAAAGTTTGCATTTTCGGCCTGTTTTATGTGGATTTTAGTCTAGATAGGAATTTTACTGTTGAGCCCTTGAGTGCGAGGAATATATTTTGAACGGTCTAAAGACCCTCTCTTTTTTTTTTTTGCTGTCGGAGGGTTCCCAACCCTTTGGGCTGGACTAATCCCTCCGGGCCCAGAGGGAAGCCGGGTAAATCCCTTGTAGTCCTAGTGTGGTAGCAGAGTTTCGAACTCTCGTTGCCTTCTCTTGTGCTTAACAAATTTTTCAAAGAAAGGGAGAGAATAAGCAGAGCATGTAAAGACGTGTTGAAGCACCCGCTGAGAATTTTTATCTTCTTCTGTCCACGCTGATACCACTAGATTGTAAGATCTTGACGATTTATTCCTATGTGCTAGAATGTATCTCGGTGGGCAATTTGTCTCAAGTGCTTCCATTTCATTGCATCAATATAGCTAGCTGATCTTGGGCTAGGACAGGCTAAGCCTAGGCTCCAATTGGGCCGGGTAGTTTGTTAATTTGGGATATTCCTGGCCTTATAGGTGAGTGGGTGGCCTATGTATTTTTAAGGCACCCGTTCTGACATTTTTTTTTTAATGTTACAGTATCTATGCAATGATGATGATCCCAATCATTTATATATAGCTTGGACAAAGTATTCTCAAAGATAGTTTGGCTTGGGCCCGCCCAACTTTTATACTTATTAGACGCTCGTGCCTGCATTTGAATAGACTTGGCTTGGACAAGATTTGGTGCGGCCCATGCCCTTCTTCCATTTCCTCGTTCTGTCAATCTGCTCTCTTTGCTATTGCGTTGGTTGTTGTGCTTGCAATGTTTGGTGCATGGCTTTAGGCTTTAGAACTGGAATGTACTTGTTCTGGTTTGATGGACGCATCGTCTGCGTGCGTGCGTATCCATCTTAGTTTTTATAGAGGAGGTCGGCCGGTTGCCTATTGGAGCTAAGCCTAGATCTAAATCTTTATGGGATCCGGTGATTGAAAATTTTAAAGAGAAAGTTGGCTTCATGGAAAAAGCTTTATTTGTCTTTAGGAGGAAGAATAACCCTTATCAAAGCATATACGTCCAATCTTTCGATTTACTACATGTCTCTCTTCAAAATGCCAAAGGCGGTGATTGAGAGGTTGGACCGCATTCGGAGGTACTTCTTATGGGAGCGCCATGGAGAGAAGAAGAAATTGCACTTAATGAAGTGGAGTGAGGTGATCAAGCCTAAATCCAAGGGAGGTCTTGGTCTTGGTAGTTTGGAGAATAAAAATTGGGCTTTGTTGGCTAAATGGTGATAGAGGTTTGGGGAGGAAAATGAGGCTCTTTGGCGGAGGTTGATTGCTACTAAATATGGTGAGGAGAAATGGGGGTGGTGGCCTAAGCCTAGGCCTAGTTACCGTAGATCAGGTATTTGGAGGGCTATTGCCTCAATTGAGGATGATTCTAATGTAAGAGGGGAAACTTTGTATATGGAGGTGGGCTTTCTGGTGGGGGGTGGTCAAGTAGTTAGGTTTTGGTTGGATGACTGAGTGGGTATAGGATCCTTGTGTGGCTTGTTTCCTAAGCTTTTTAGATTAGCGGTCAATAAAGAATCTTCCGTTAGTGAATGCTTTGAGGTGAGGAATGGGTGCTTAGTGTGGGGGTACCGTTTAGGAGGACTCTCCGGCAATTGGAAGGGAGTCAATATGAGGAGTTGTTGAGTATTCTTGCTAACACCTTTTTTTGCAGGGATTCCAAGGATTCTCGGATTTGGAAGCCTTCCACTTATGGGGAGTTCTCCACTAAAGCTTTCTACTTGGCGTTGGAGGGAACTCATTCACATAGGGCCACCTCTTCCCTTGTGTGGTTGGGTTTGGCTCCTTCTCGGGTCGAGGTTTTTTGCTGGTTGGCAGTTGCAGGAAAAGTCTCCACAGTTGATAATCTAAGAAGGAGAGGATTGACATCTAACAATATCTCAAATACTTGTGTGATGTGCTGTAAGGAGGAGGAGTCCGTAGATCATCTTTTTTTTCATTGTGAGGTGGCCTTCAGAGTTTGGAGCAGCTTTATTGGCAAGTGTGGTTTTTCTTGGTGCTGTCCGAAGAGTATTGTGGATGTGGCAGAGTCTTGGTTGGGTGGGTGTTTTGTGGGGTGTGACCGAATCTTATGGAGAATGATACTATTTGCTATCTTATGGTCAATTTGGAAGGAAAGTAATGCTAGAATCTTTAGGGGTTCTTCATCATCATCAACAGATTTGATATCCAAAACCACCTTTAAGATTTCACAATGGGCTTTGGTTAGAAAGGAATTCTCTAATTTTACCTTTAACGATATTATTTCTAATTGGGGAGCTTGTATGGGGTGTGACTCTTTTAAGGAGAAGAAAACAATCCCTTGGTATCCTCCTCCTTTAGGGCCCGTTTGGTAATTTTACTGATATAGTCAAGTCAAGTTAAACATTTCATCAAAAGCGCTTTTTACCAAAACTCCCTCCATCTTTTCCACAAAAAGTCAAAAAACAACTACATTTACTTACTAAAAGAAAAAAAAAAACTCCATTTCCCCATACAAAAAGTAAAAAATATTCCATTCCAAACAATTAAAAACAAATTACCATCATAACTCACTTATATTTTATTCATTCTTTTCATTTCACTTCACTCCATTTTATTTTAAAAGTAAATTACCAAACGGGCCCTAAAGGGGTCTTTAAGTTTAATGTGGATGGTGCTTCAAGGGGTAAGTCAGGTCTGGCAGGGATTGGAGGGGTGCTTCGTAATTGTAAGGGGGAGGTGTTAATTATGTTCTCTAAGTATGTGGGTGTGTGCGATTCCAATGAAGCGGATGTGCTAGCCATTCTTGAAGGTCTTCGTTTGTTTTCTAGTAGATATGGCAGCATGCTTATTATGGAAAGTGATTCTTCTAATGCGATCGCATGAGTGTCTAAGCGGAAGACTAATCATTGGAAGTTTTATTTCCACCTGAATGAAATTAGAGAATTATCTGTTGGAATCAATGTTTCCTTCCGTCATGAGGTTAGATCGGCTAACTCCATGACAGATGTATTAGTTAAGCAAGAGATTGATATGATGCTTCCTTGGGTAGGTGTGATTATGTAATTGGTTGATAGATTACTTCTTTGGGTGGGTGTTTTTTTGTTAGTAGGGGGAGGTCGGCCGGGCTCAAACTTGATATAAAAAAGGTCAGTTAGGGTTGGAACTGGGGATCCATTATCCAAGTATCCGGAGTTTCCGGCTCCATGTAAAAGCGTATAGAACCTATTTTTGGTCTGGTAGAAATTTGGAATCAAATCTGAATCAGTGTATATAGGATCTCGAAATTTGGAAGCCAAACCGGGACCGAGCACATTCACAAATTACAAGTATATATAGATTTTATGCATTTAAATAGCTTGAATTATATTCATTTTTGTTAGTCTAGATAGCTTTAACTATATATCATTAAAATCTTCCCACTTACATTTAAGTGGTTTTTTCAAGTTCTTCTATCTTTTTGATCAATTTACTATTAAAGTAAAAGTGATATAAAGTAAAGTAAAGAGAGAATAAAATATAAGGCGTACGATGGTATTTTGTCTTCAATGGATTGATAGGGAGTTTTTTACTTTTTATATAAAAAGTGGGTGTTTTTTTGTCATTTATTGAAGAAAGAATGATGCCTTTTAACCTTTCTTTTGGAGAAAAAAAGGAGGACACTTGAAGATGCATTTTATTAATGTGACCACTTGTTTGAAAAATGGAGGGTTTATGTTAAGAATGGTCAAACGAGACTCTGCGTATGCTTAAATTCTACTGTCTTAACGATTTCAGAGACTACTTGACCAAAAAGTTTTTTGACGTGTCGCTTTAAAAACCATCCGATTTGTCATTCAAAATTTCAAAGTCGCACAAAAAACCTGTTCCCATTTGAGCAAGCTCCAAAGAAGAATCGGGTTATCTGGAATGGGTACCTTTTCCAACTGTTGGAACCTCAAATTATTAAATCCTCATCATGGACCAAAATTTCTACATGGCAGCCATTGAGCCCTCTGGCATAGATCCTATAGAAGCATTATGCACCCTTTTAAATAGTGTAGGTGTTTGTGTGTTATATATCACCGGCCAGCGACAGAAAGTTAGGTACATTATCTTGCCAACGACTCGATAACTGCTTGATATATAGTCTTCATCATTCATTTTATAGCTTTAGATTAAATCCATTATCTCGCCACCCCTAAAAAATCACTCCGGTGGTGGCCTGGATGGCAACTCAAAATAGCTAATGTAGATACTTGAATAAGATAATCATTGTCCCATTGCCTGTCTTCTCAATAAGTGGCTGGTGAATCTGATCATCCAGTTGGCCCACAGATGAACAGAGCAATAAAACCAATGTACAAGTAGAAGATAAAACCGAGGGAGGTCCATCAATCGATTTCACAAATCATTTCAGGAGATCCCCTAAACGCTAATCATTTCACAGATAAATACCAGCTTAGTTGGTTTTTTTTTTAGTAGTAGAATACAAGAGATACGATTTGCATATCGTGTGTGAGTGTGAGTAGATCGTTCCATATATACATCTGGATGGTTGGTGTGGAATTCATTCAATTACAGACGACTGGGGATTGCAGATCTACTTGCTTCTCATCAGCTTCTCCTCCACGTGTACCTGAATTTCCAATGCAACTTACAAACAGCCTTTGAATTCCATGGGCGTCATTTCAATTCTCCAAACTCCTACAAGACAACCTGTACTGTTGGATCCTTGCCTTCTTTATTGGTGACCCACGTAAAAGGAGTAATATATCTAAGGAAAGTTGCATTTACTCGTATGTGCAAGCAACCTAGCAATCAACATGGGGAACATGAAATTGTGTGGGTTGTTGGGGCAGGAAAGGTGCCTGTTGCAGCAGCTTACTTTGTAATTTCCATCTGATTTAGGATCCAAATCTAGTATTGTTTAGTGTTCACATCATGACTAATGCACCTTCCCAATGGATGGGTGGATTTCTGGACGACTGTGAGATGGCATATATACCATTTCCACTGGAGTACAGTCTTATGTTTCTCTATTAAATATTTCATTTAAACAGGGTCTTAAATTAGTTTTCTCCCTTATAAAGCTTTTTCATTAGAAGATTCTCCACCGCAAAATTCTCCACCGCAAAATTCTCTTTTCTTCACCTAATGAGCATTCTCTACTTAGTCATATTTTCTTGATAAGTCTGAGAATTGATTAATTCTTATATATCAATCTGATGAGTTACAAATGGTATTTATATACAATTTTACAATGGCTGTTGTAGATAGGATCCAGTAAAATAAGGCATATCAGATCCCATATATTATGGAGGGTCTATCAGATCCCATATATTATGGAATTGCAGTTTTGACTTGACTTGGTATTTCCTAATATTTTCCTCTCACCCAAAGGACTCCTCTATATATTTTTAAAAAGATGGATTACTTTTACTGTCTCTCTTCTACAAGTTCCAACCTAAAATCGAAACGGCCACTGTGGATCATCTACACATTCTATGGTCCACGAATTCCATAAAACTATTGTTATAAGAAGGCATGCATGCCTGCCATGTTGCTACTGTCCAAAGAACATGGCACTTGTTTGGAAGTCCCATTCAAATACCTGCAGACTATAAGACTATGAAACTGTCTTATTATCATTTTCCTATCCTTCCTCAGTCCAGTCAAGTTTAAGATATCACAGCTAACAAATAAATATTTCTGGACTCGTGATAAAACACCAACCCACTAATTAAAATTATTGATAATGTAATTATAATATAATTAGAGTTGCAGGGAAGAAGCTTACCAAAAATTAAATACACCATTGATAGGCTGGGCCCAGATCTGTTCTACCTTGGCTGCTTTGCTTTGTCCAAATTATGTCAGTTCAGGAGAACTATATCATAACATGGTTCTAAAATGCTGCCATTATGAAGTTTGGCCATGTTTGTTACTATTATCCACTAGTAGGGTTGAAGTAAAAGTAGCTAGGTTTGGTGTTAGAAGGGCAATGGACTATCAAAACTTGTCAAATTAAATTTGAGTCTAGTTTCTTTATTTAAAAGGTAGCACATCTTAGGATCTTGTTTATATCTTGGAGCGCTCTTTTTATCTCTAGTAACGAAGATTTCCATCACACTTGTGGGCATAATGCCACTGCCGGTTACTTAGTTCAAGAAAATACACTACTAACTGTTTTATCATCATATTCCTGCTATTTTTAGGAAATGGCCCATCTTTAAGCATGTCCCATCAATTGGATGATCTGGACCACCTGTTGGTAAAAATAGCTCACGAACCACCACATTTTTGCTTCCATCGTTTTAGGGTCATCAACTAATAACAACATCATCATTGAAGCTTTATTTTGGCTAATTGGGTCGCCCAATAGGACGTGTTAATAAAATGTGACAAGATTGTTTATAGATGTTTGGCGATTTGATGCAACTCTTTTTTTCCAGAATAAGAACGGGCACATGATGAAGTGAAAAGATGTAAAGTTCATGATCTGTTTATAAATAACCTAGTATTTGGGACTACGGAAAAAACACTAATTTAACCGAGAAGCAAGGACTGACCCCGCCAATGCTAAGGGCACGTTTGTGTACATCTAATTTCCGTGGAAATTGGAAATTGCCACATCAGCAAAATCCATGGGTTTCAAATTCTTTGGAAAAGTTTTTCTGCGGAAGTCAAAATTTTATGTTTGGTGCAAAAAGGTTTTCCTCGATGAATTAGTGCTAATGTTGTTTGGTGCAGCTATGGATTTCTTTAGTGAAAACCATTTTTTAGTGAAAACTATTGGGTGGGTGGGTTGATATGTGTGTGGGGTGGGTGGGGTTGGGAGGGGAAAAGGAAGAAAGAGGGTGGTTGGGTGGAGTGAGGGTGAGAGAGAGGAAATTGGGGGGTCGGTTTTCCGTGGAAATGGACTTCCCATACCCCCCATAGGAAGTCTATTTCCATGGCTAGGAAGGAAAATGATGACGTGGCGAAAAAGCATTTCCGCGGAAAACTGCCGCACCAAACACATGAAAAAGAAGTTTTCCGTAGAAAACTACAACCTTTTCCGCGGAAATGGGTTACACAAACATGCCCTAATGCATTTTTTTAAAAATAGCTGGGAAGCATAGATGACACTTCCCATAGGTCTGTCCATAAGATAGATAAATACAGAGACAATGGCATCAGTCATTCAAGTCTAAAGGAAGAGAGGCCTTTGATTCACCAAATCTGAGAGACCCAGAGAGAAAGATGGCTTCGTCTGCTGAGAATGCCACCAGGGCCTACCTGCAAACCATGAAAATGGTGAGTCCAACAAAACCATCCAGCTAAAGCATCATGCAAATTCCTTCCACGCATGCCATTTTCATTTCTAAACCTGTTTTTGTTTTGGTTTGTGTAGGGAAAGAGACCCAAGCACCCAGATGTTGCAGAATTCCTCTCCGCTTTGGCTGCCGGCAGCAATGCACGGCTAATGGTAGAATCATGTGGCGGTGCTGCCGGTTCCATGACCCTGGCTCTCATTGCTGCTGCCCACCAGACCGGGGGGCGCGTGGTGTGCATTGTTGCCAATATCAACGAGCTGAGATCTTCTGAAGAGGCTCTAGGGGCTGAAGCAAATTGCGTCGAATTTGTTGTCGGAGAGGCTGGAATGCTCTTGCTAAATGACTACAAAGAAGCAGATTTCGTGCTTATAGATTGTAACATGAAAGACCATGAGAAGGTCTTGAAGGCGGCTTGCGCAGGCAAAAAGTGCGGTGGGGCAGTCATCATGGGCTACAATGCATTCCAGAGGGGGTCATGGTGGAGTGGATCAAGGACTCATCTATTGCCTATCGGTAATGGGTTGCAGGTAATAAGGATTCCGGCAACTAAAAAGGCTGGTGTTGGTGGTAGTCCAAGGAAGAGTCGCTGGTTTGTTAGAGTGGATCAATTGACAGGAGAAGAGCATGTGTTTAGAATCAGATCTCAACATAGGGAAGTTGCAGCTTAGGCCTCTCTCTGTCTGCTGATTTGGTTTGGGATCTTTTTCATGTATCTGTACAAGTCCCAAGATCTTCTAACATCTAACCATTTTGATAAATTAAATGATGGCAAGCCTTATACAAGTTAACAGAGGGAGAGTACACTGAATTGGAAGGTGATAAAGTTTGTTCTTTTGAGGGGGTTGGAAGGCTCAGAAAAATCTGTCTCTGTAATGTAAAAAGTTACTAACCATGTGTCTGATAATCTCTCTGTTTTTTTTTTCCAATGCAACTTGGTCATTTATAACATCGTCATTACCATGAAACAACTGTAATGTTTTTTATTTGGTTTCGGCCATCAGTGGAAATGTTTGGACTTATAGATGGTGATATGCAATGATGAGGCTGAGGGTTTACATAAATCGGGGTTAGGGCCAGGCATTCCTGAGATGCATGTGTTTTCTACATTTTTCATCTAGTAGCTACCCATTTAGGTCTTTATGGATGGGCAATACAACAATTACTCTATAGGAATTCACATCCTCTAAATCCATCAATTAATCCCACTTGTGAACATTTATATCATAGTCTATTTGTGTATTGTCATTTGAACAAATTTCAGTCTAGGAAGAGTTGTGTGCCTAGGGTCAAATTCAACTTCTTGTCACTCTTTTCATTTTGCTGATGTGTTTAAATCTGTATAATTCTGATAAATGGAGTGAGATGTTGCACTGCCCCTGACACAGGGTTCAACAGATAATTCACGCACAGAGGTTCTAAAATCAGCATACAAAAATCTAGTTGTATTGTAATTATACTTGAGCCTACGTTTAAAGATACCTTATGATTTATATGAGCCAATTTATTTGTAGGGTAGGTAGAATGAAATGAAATAAAGAGTTAAATCAAGAAAAATAAGCGAGTGGAATTGGTTGTAAAATATAGTTGTCAATTCTCTTTCGGTGGTCATTTCAGTCTAGCCTCTAAGATGTATTGCTTTGGTATTTTAGAATTTTGGCAAAATTTTTCTAAGTAACCTTTTGCAATAATAAAAATTAAAAAAAAAACATACGGATATTGTTAAAACTAGAAAAAAAAAAAAAACACAAGTTTTGCGTGTTTCTTGATATGGTTATTGAGGAAAAAATGAAAAAAAATTAGTTAAAATTGTGCTTCAAACCGAAATGGACTGAAATGTACAATCGGAATGGGCCGGAATCACCGAAATGGATTGGAATAGACCAAATTTAAAATTGATTTTTTTTACTCCAACTCCGTTTTGACCGAAGGACCGGAATGAAAATTTCCAACCAATTCAGCCAAAATGAAACAAAATTAACTACTATATTGCAAAAGCACAAAATGAGAAAAAACTACCTTTAATTACACACACAAGGCAAAAAAAAAAAAAAAAGAGCGCACAAAATGACAAAAAATTGACTCGTAAGAAGCACAAAAATAACAAAAAGGATGTTTTTACTCTCACTCCCTCCCCGTTTTTATTCTTCTTAATTTGATAAGCAATTCTATTTTTGTTTTTTTATTTCACCCTCCAAACAAACATGCCAAGGTGCTCATGAGCCCTTGCTGGGTCAAGGCAGTCCAGACTCCAGGAGCTTGTCCAAGCCTGGCCCCTTCAGCTATTAGACCTAAATCTCAGTCCAGAGAAAACCAGCCTCAAGAAGGCCACCAATTCCACCTCCTAGATTCTGGATCACTGAAACCATTGTGCCATTTTAGCCATTCACTAGCAGGCACCACAAAACACAAACCCCAAAAGCCCAACCTTGTAATCTGACCACCACAAAACCCTCTTCAAAAACCCGCCCTTGCAACCGACTCTGAAAAAAAAAAAAAAAAAAGCTCTCTTTCTCTCTCTCTGTGAAAATGGCGGTTTTCAGGAGCAACCTGCTTCTTCGAGAAATCTTCCTCACTTTACCATCGGCAAGTTCCCGCCCCATGTTTCGGATTCCGTCCTCACCGAACGCCATCCGATTCCTATCTCGTAGGATTTGCGGCGGCCGGATAAGATGCATGGCGTCGGGTTCCGGTGACGGAGGGGGGAAGGTGTCATCTCGACTTTCACAGGTCCAGCAGCTTCTGCAGGAGGCCGAGGAGAGGTCTCTGTCCGCCGGCAACGAGCCCATCCCCAAGATTACACTAGGTATATCGGATTGCCCCCTCTTCCATATTTTATATTACGAATTTGCCATCTTGCATCTCTCGTTGGAACTACTTGGATTAAAACTGCTGAAAGTTTATTGTAATTGCGACTGAGACTGATGAATTTTGTTTGAGTTTAGTTCATTGAAATGAAAGTTAAAGGCTTTTTGGGATATGGGGGCCGGGGGGAGTTCTAAGAAAAACCCTGTGTTTGATTTTTCAAATTTGGCCCCTGCCTGTATTGGGTCAACTTGGATGTATCTGATTACTGGGTTAGGGGATGAGAGGGATTATGTTGTGGATTAGGGGTTAGCCAATATTCATTTTAGGGCCTCAAAATTGAATGGTCGTATAAGTGCATATTTTGTTGTGATTCAATTCAACAGTGGATAATGGGAAGATCAGTGTCAATTGGTGTTAGTGCCAATGGTTTAGATTAATCATAGGTGTGTCCCTATTTAGAGAAGGCTTGAATATGTGGTAGAATCTTTGCCATTGTATGTACTGAAATTGGTATGGATATGGTATTGGGAGAGTTTAGTTTTTTTTTATTTTTTATAGTTACACAAGTTTATAATTACTCACCAAAGGCTGGATAAGGATCCCCTGTTTGGTCCAAACAGGGCCCTCCACATGGGGGGCGGAGGAAAGAGAATCTGACTTTTTCTTTCCTCCGCCCCCCCACGTGGAGGGCCCTGTTTGGTCCAAACAGGGATCCCCTGTTTGGACCAAACAGGGGATCCGGTTCCACCAAGGCTGGGCATGAGGTGCAGCTGTTTTGAACTTATGATCACTTTTGAGAAGTCAGTAGCTTTTGTGGATGTAAATATGTGTATGTGTATTGAAAAGAGCTCTTGTTGTGAATGATAATTGATAAAGGTAAATATGAATAGGAAATGCGAATTAACTTACATGTGCAATTGGAAAGATTAAAATGAAACTTGGAAGGTCCTTTTTTTTTGGCTTATTGTTTGAAACCCATTTGTCATTATAGCCACTTCACGCACACACCCAATGTCCCTCACCACTGAGCTACAGCTGGGGATGTTCAGCACAACCACTCTGCTTATTTAGAAGACTTGATGATATGTACATACTTGATGATCTTCTTCTTTCTTTGTTTTCCTTCTCTCTCTCTCTCTCTCTCTCTCTCTCTCTCTCTCTCTCTCTCTCTCTCTTTTTTCTAAAATTTCAGACCGTGTTTCTGTTAGTTTTGCAAGAAGTGGCGGACCTGGTGGTCAGAATGTCAACAAAGGTCAGCTGAACATTTTTTATCATTCTCATCTGTAAACTTATGTTTTCTGTTACTCATGTTGGTCTACTCCATGTTTTACTCCTTAACCCATGCCAATTTTGTCACCAAGTAAATTTCCTCCGGGTTCAGTCGAATTCTGCCAGTAGATAAAAAAAAAAAATCCTGGAACCAGGAGAGGCATTGTCTGCTACAAAAATGGCCGGGAGCAGAGTGCTGCCATATTTACTGCTGATTGAGTGATCCTATATTGTATTTTTCTGGTATTTCAAATATTAAACTTTTAGCAGACTTGCAGGAAAGGTACCTTGTCCCTGTGAAACATTTTGACAAAAGCTCAATTAACTTTATCTAAAATATAAAATTGCTGCTTTATATCAACCATAATCCTATGAGGTTGTATCTTTAGATTTACAGCAAAATTGGTTCATTCTTGATTATTCCTTATGGTCAGCATGCTTTCTAGCATGGGAAGTTTATACCTTTCAGACACTCAATGAAGCTGCTAGTCATAACATTTGAATATCAAGTGGAATTTAGTAGGTCTCTCTTTTTAAGATATGCTTGCTTATGGGAAAAAGTTTCCTATTTAATTCTTCTACTTGACTTTTTTCCTCCAGTGAACACCAAGGTTGACATGCGCTTCAATGTTCAGAATGCATATTGGTTGAGTGACAGGGTCAGGGAAAGAATCATGCAAATGGTTTGTAACTTTTTCTTCTTGAAGCAAATCATCCTTTACAAAATGTTCAACACGATGCATCTGTTGATCTCATGCAATCTTGTGAATGCTTACATGCATGGAGGGCTTCATTCAGGTTGGATCCATTAATTCTGAAGGTCAAAATTAAGGATACAATTTGGATTTGAGAGTTCAGATCCGAGTCTTCCTGAATCTGCCCATTTCAGATCCAAATCTAAATTTGAATCCAGATCCGAGATCCAGACTTAAGTACATATTGAGTTCTAAATTCAAATTTAGGTCCGAAAAGGGTATTTTAAAGATTTCGGAGGTCGAAATTCAAGCCATAAATGAATAGAGAAGAGATGATGCTACCAAAACTGGATCAAACTGTACCACCATTGTATTATCAAGCAAGCAGTTCTGCAGGGTCAACTTGGTATGCATTGAAAGTCCAAGATCGAATCCTAGGGGCGGGGGGGGGGGGGGGGGGGGGGGGTGGGGGGGTGAATAGGGTGAGCTCAAAGTCCTAGACCAATTTTAATTCTTTTAGCTTTTAAGTCTCTTATGCTTTGAAGAATAATAATGAAATCAACCAAACAAGCATAATCCATAAAATGAAAGCATAAAGGCAATCACCATAACACAAGCACGTATAGTGGTTCGGCCAAATTGCCTACATCCACTCCCGGTACACCTACCGGTATCCACTAACTTCAATTAAGGTTTAGGATCACCTCAAACCTTACAATCAACACTATGCCTTTCCAAGGCTTAGCATCAACCTTTACAACATATGCTTTTCAAGGCTAAGCATGAACCTTTACAACAAAAGACTTTTCTCTTAAGAAGTATGCCTAATAATGCATGGATAAAGAGAACAATGAGGAGCAAATGATTGCCTCTAATTAGGCTAATTATAAGGTGAAAACTTGAGTACTGGAAACATGCATGTGAATAACAAAGTTTATGTAAAATGCATTTTCTAGAAATAGCTCTTTCTCTTTGAAAAGATAGAAACTTAAATGATGCAAAGATGTTTAACATATACTTGAGAAAGAGTTGTATGTCTAACACATGTGATTAACAATGAAAAACAACTTGTTTTCAAAAAGATGTTCTAAAATCTAACAAGTTGATTTTTGTACCAAGAAAGTAAAATCATGTGTAACATAGACCATATGTTGTCATCATAGCATATGAGATTCCTAAAGTGAAAAGCATGTTATGAAGAAACAACATTCTAAAAGAAAAGCAACTTGTTAATCATGTTTAGAAAGAGATCAAAGATTTGAAACTAAACATGATTTTGAAAAGAGTAGGATTAAAGGAAGCACACCCATTTGAAGATCAAAGATTCAATTAGTGGAATGGCTTCATGATCCCCTTGAAAATGCTCTTGAGAAGTTGCTTAGTCTTGGCCTCAAAGGTCTCTCAAATCTCAGCAACTTTCTTCAACCAAAAAGCCACTTTTTATAAAATTAAAGTTGCCAACGGCTAGTTCTCGGTCGACCGGCAAAGTGGTCTCGGTCGACCGAGAAAGCACAACGGTCATATTTCTGACCGTTGGCCTGTTACAGTTCAGAAACAGAGCACTTGCCCGACAGTGGTCTCGGTCGACCGAGAGGCAGGTCTCGGTCGACCGAGACAACTGCCAAAATCAGTGCAGAAAATTCATAAAAGAGAGAAACTTGAGGCTTTTGAGGGCACCTTCCAAGGGACTCTTAGACACACCTACCAAGCATAAAACCATGACTGAAAGAAGATGAAAACTGAGTTTTAAAAGCCATGAAAAACTCCAAACCAAAATAATGATTCTAAAGAAAGAAACTTTGGAAAGCTTGGAAGGATTTTGAAAACAAAAACTCCAAGGACTGAAGAGGCAACCTGAGTATGAAAACCATGCATGTTATTTGATAAAAACAAAGATTCAAGAAGAAGAAATATGCATGATGATCCTATGAATAAAACCATGTATGAGAGGACAAGCTTTATGAAAGTGAATGCTTCCTATCAAATTGCAACAAAACAAAACTCTAACATGCATGCCAATCAAGGAAAGGATAGAGATGGCCTAAAAATCATTGTGATGGGATATGGGTGGTTCCATCCGAAAATTTGGGAGGCACACCTATTGCAGTAGCACCCTCATGCATTGGAATTCAAATTTGATATTGATCGACTCTTATCCATTCTTTTGAAACGGATCATGATATTTTTAATAAAAAAGTCATTTATTAGACCATTAAACGTTTTATCCTCTAAAATCAAGGGTTATGATAGCCTAATTGAAGTGATATTTTGCTAACCTGTATTCAAGTCAAGGGTTCGAAACTGCGCTTCCACATTGGGGCCACATTGGATTTTCCCGGCTCCTCCTAGACCTGAAGGGATTAGTCCGGCCGAAAGGGCTGGGACACCCTTTGTCATTATAAAAAAAAAAAAAAAAAACTGCCCCTATGCTCCCTTGTGATTAGCATGCGTATTTAAGTTGGGCCTTGCTCAGCTTTTTATTCTTATATCAATTTTTGGTAGTCCAACCTGAACCTGAAAGTCCTCAACCTGATTTTGGGTTTTTTTTTTTTTTTCTTTTATGGCGTCAGTTGGGTTTGGGTTGGGCCTGGCACAAGTTGCACCCTTAAGTAGTGGTTTTGGAGTGACTGGGGCCATAAACTAGCATGTCATACCCAAGTCAGAGCCTAGATCCCTCCACAGAAGGCTTGACCTATTTAAAATCATGTCCAGATTTCTGTATGTTGGCAGCCTCTACATGCATCTTTTAACTTTTTAATGATAATTTTATCAAATTTTTTGGTTAAATAATAATTATTTCAATTTTCTATAATTTGTCTTGGTTCTGGACTTGTCCAAACCAGTTGACTTCCATGGTTTGTGACAGGAAAAAAATCGCATCAATAAGGATGGAGAGATTGTAATTTCTTCAACCAAGACCAGAACTCAGAAGTGAATTTCTATCCACTACCTCCTTTTTGTTGTCTTTGTTCAATGTTTTCATGGCAGTTGGTTTCATTTTTCTTCTTCTTCAGGGGAAACATTGAAGATGCTTTGGAGAAATTGCAGGTAAAAGGGTGCATTATATAGTTGTGGCTTTTCGTGCCTACTACTGATGCTTCCTTCTGTACTTCAAAATAGTGAAATTCCCAAATGTTATTACTTGACAACACACTTTGCATGACCAAAAATCTATTATATTTTCTTCATAAAAAAGTAATATGGTATTTGGTGTCACATACCTGCGGCAGTTTAAAACTTTTGTAGTATAATCTTGATTGGGGATGGAGATGGATCCAATCCGAAAGGTCAAATCCCAGGCTGACTCTTGAGGAGAGCACACAATAGCACATATCTATGATGGAAGTAATCACTGAATTAACAGAATTGATGTAAAATTCTAAAAAAAAAACACGTATTTATTTACTCAAGTGGACTTCTCCTTGGATGTGCACAAGTTGCACTCCAACTGTATGACTGAATCTGATTAAATTCATTACTAGACCACACCCTATCAGTAAATGGACTTTAACTTATCCAAATGGTGTCAAAATTGCACAATCTTGGAATCATTGGATTCTATCTAATCGATCTAATTTTTGTTGATCGTACTTTGTTTGACATCTGAAAGTGAGGTTATCTTTGAAAAAGGATGGAATTTGACTCAACTTTTTATTTTGTACCCAATTACAACAATGACTCCTATGCTTGAAAACTAAAAATTGATTGACATAGCAAGACATCTACAAAGCAAAGACTCTAAAAAATATGATTGGGTCTGATTGGGTAGTTGGGCCATGGGCTGGTCCATTGGCTGAAATGATCATAAAGCCTCTTCTTTGCCTACATCATAGCCCTTCATTTGGTGGCTTTTGGGCTATACGAGTAGTCGTTCATTTCTAATATAAATGGTATCTGATGACATATGCCTATGTCGGGTGGATAATACTGTTATGTAATTTAAATGCAATCTTTTATTATTGTATTCTAACAGTATTCATAGACAAATTTTTTTATTTTTAATTTAAGAATGTGTTTTTATTTTTGTTAACATGCTCTCTATATTGCTGTCATCATCATCGTCGTCATCATCAAATTTTTATCCTATCCATTGGGATTGGTTTTGTGAGTTATTCTGAGTGTTTTATAACTCTTCCCCCTTCTCCTAGTTCCTTGTATTTGTTGCACTTCTGTTCTTCATATGGGGCTGTTTTGGGCTTCTGTATAAATATTCGAACCATCTGAAATTCATTACTTGATTTTTGTTTTGTATTGCTAATGGATTTCATCTTGTGGACCTATCCTAATCTTTTCATTCCCTCTGCATATCTGTTGTAGCATACATGTCGCAGCTTCTTTCTCTCTTTCTTTCTTTTTTTTTTTTCCGTATTTTTTTTAATGACGTCTTAGCTTCTTTCTTGGCAATGAAACTCATTTTCAATATTATCATGTGCCTGTATAGATGCATCAGCATGTGGGTTACCGATGTCCATGTGACAGAGCATATTTGTAATTATCTTATGTGTTTCTATTCTCTGTTGATGTTTCAGCATTGCACCCCGTCTTATCTCTATTCTTTTATTTATCTATTTTTTTGTTATTTCTTATATTGAACAGGCAATTATTGATGCTGCTTCATATGTCCCACCACCTCCTTCAGAGGAGCAAAAAAAGAAGATTGCTAAGATGTATGCACTTCACGTCTGAATGTCTTTATTTTTAAAATCCGTTTGATCTTAAGCTGCTCTATCCATACTAAATCTTTTCCATGGACAAATGCTTTTATTTATTTCCAAATCTGCAACTCGTCCTTAGTCATTCCTTGATTTGTCTTTCATCAGTGCTTGGTTGAGATGTTGGAAGCATGGATTACATGGATAACCGAGGTTCATGTTGGTTAGTCAACTACAGAATTTGAATAGTGGCTAATACTGTTATTATGTAATGAAGGGCTGCTATTGGGGAACAGAAACGGCTGCAGAGCAAGAAGGTTCTCTCACAAAAGAAGGCATTTAGGAGAAGCAAAGATAGTTGGGACTGATTGTAGCATAACTATTTGAGGCCTTTGAATTGGAGGTAAATTGCCAACTTCTTTATATTTTTCAATGTGTCACAAATCTTATGCACCTTGTTACATTGTTACTGAATTCATTCTATATCTAATCTTTCAGTTAGGTGAAAAGAAGTTGAGATCTTTAACCATTTACAAAAATACGACCAGTGTTAGATATGATTTGATGATTGGAGGGACCATGGAAACCCAGCAAGAAATGGTACTATCGGTTGAAAGCAATGAGCGTCATCCGATTAAATGACATTCTAGTTATCTTCTGTATAAAAGCAACTTCTTGGTTTTTTTTTTCCAAATTATTTAAATTGTTGCTTTTCTTGTGGGAGCAACAAGGTGTTCTCAAATTGGAATGGTTGTTTAATCCCTTCCATTTATGTGGAATCCATAAAGAAGATTGGTTTTGTGCTTGTGTTGTTTGTTTTGTATATTCACTGTAAGATATGATTTCACAGGTGCCTATTTATAGATGGCGAACATTTGTCTCTATTGACTACTTTTTTGGGTGCAATTTTTCATGATAAAATTTGATATCATTGCCAGACTAGTGGTTCAATGCTTGCTTTGTTGCTATTTGTGTCCTGATAGTAGTCTCAGATGCTGCTGCTTTGAGGTAATTATCTGACTTGATCAAGTATCAATTGATTACTTAGCCTGGTTGCTTAGCCGTACCTCTAAGATTTGCTTGTTTCGGGGATAAAAATTCAAATCAACCAGAAGAGTTACTTATATTTGAAGATGTCACTCTTTATGATCTTTTAGTGGGCACTTGCTCTGCCTTTTGGCCATACAGATTTAGGTGTTTCCTTGTGATAGGAACCCTACTAAACTTGGTTCCATTTTTTTTTTTTTTTCTTTTAATTAGTGAGTGTTGCCAATAATTCGATTCTGTTAATTCCCGAGGCTGCAAACCTTGTGGGTGTGATAGTTTGAGCATTTACCAGAGAAAGGTTGAGAATAAAACCGATGTTTACTTCATGATCGTTTTGATGGAAAAAGGAGAAGGTAGAGTAAACTTTGAAGTGGCATAAAGGTAGCCCCCACACCCCCAGATATTTTGGGGCCAAGTAAAATTTTGTCATGTATATTTTTTACTCTAACCCCCTCCTCTTTAATTTTATTCACATGATTTGACCCCATCGGCGACCCTAACATAATTGGGACAAACCTTTGATGACCATGATGGTTTGACTCCTACTCTTTTGAAACTATCAGGCTCCATATTGCTAGCAACTGAAATTTGAGATTTTTTTTTTCAAACCTCAGGAACCTCATGAAGAGAATGGGAGTGAATCCAGTCGAAGCACACTGGCCAAGACCCTCTACGGAGCCATAGACCAATTTAGCATCATTTAGATATCTTGATTCCTCAACACCCGGGCCCTTGTACTTGTACATTTGTGATGTAGTGCAACTCAGCACAAGCACCATGGTCTAAGATTTAGAGCAAAGGGCTATACGACTATTGAAAGTGGAGAATAAAGTAAATTCCTCTTCAATCTCCATGATTGATGTGGAATAAGATATCATAGTAAAATTGAGAAGAAAAAAATTCTTGAGAGAGAGAGAGAGAGAAGAAACTTGAACTCCAAAACTCATCGTTATCAAAGCCTTGTCGAAATTATGATAGAGTAAAAATCTTGTTCCTTACTAGAAATCATATTGGAAATGTGACAAGTTTTACACGGGCTGTCAATCTACCTAACGCAACGTTCCTTCATTTGAGCTTGTGATCAGGAGTTGCAAAGTGATGGAGTTACACTAAAACTCCATATTAATTCAAATATCTACACTAATGTTATTCCAAAATACTTAACAATTACAATAGTTCTTACGTCTGCTTCACATGGTTTATGGTATTCCCTCTTTCTGTTTAATATGTGCTTGCGCTTAATGTTTACTGCAAGTCCCGCTTGGTTAGAGGGTAAAACGAAATGTGCGGTCAAATACACCCAAAATAATTTTTGAGGTCCAATCAGAACGCTGATCCCTCAAAAGCTGAGGTTGGCTGCTGCATGAATAAATCAAAATCCAAGTTTTGTTGATGTGCAGCTGCAGCTTTTTCATTTTAAGTGGGATCTCTGGACTCAAGAGCATGAGTAAATGGAAGCTTGAATTCCTTGAATTTATATGTTCACATCAAAGTGCTCTTTATGAAGTAGACTAATTGGGAAGTGGGTGCTTTATCCAAATACTAAAACTTGAGATTACACACTAATTGCCTAGTGTGTGAAGTTGTTTATATATTTATCTTTAACTTTACATGAAAAATAAGTGGCCCATTAATAAAAAAAACCCATCTTCAATCAAAAGGAAGAATTAATCAAGGTTTTTAAAATTAAGAAACAACTGCATCGTCTTGTAAACTGGGAGTATGGAGGTTGTGACTTTTGATGTCAATCTTTTTCTAGTTCCTACCCTTTGCCTTGGTTGGGACTCCAAGAAAGAGCCCGCATTTACACGGGAAAGCAACCCATTCAAGGAGGAAAAGAAGCCTACATACGCAGGAAGAAAGCACACACAAGTAGGAAAGGAGCCCGCACATGTATCTAGGATTCAAATTCCGGACATTCAAGCAAGAACTGAATGCTCCTAACACCGATAAGGAGCAGTTCTTAGTTCCTACCTTTACCCTAGAGGTAGGGCTTAGTCATCCTCTGAGAAGGGCACTCACCTCACTCTCAAATCAGCCTAATCAGTGCCCACTAAAACTTCTATCTTTCTTCTCCAAAATTCTGACTTACTGGGTTGAATGAGATTCTTTACTCACTACTTCTTCATCCTTCCTTTCTATATTCCTCTCTGCTTTGGTCTGGCTGACTCAGATCTGAGTTATGATGATTGACAAGGTCCAAAGAAGAAATGTGGGCCACTGATTAAAGAACATATTCCAACGGACAACACCAGCAGATGTCAGAAGTTGCCATCCATATGAATTGGAATCTAAAGGACCAACTGAATAAGATTATTCTAGCTTTTGCGTCTTTCTTTGTAATTAAAAAGTTGATCCATGTTGCCCTTTTGTAAGTAAAGAAGAGGAAATGGAACGTTCGTCAATAAATGTTCCTATTTTTTACTAAACAGGATCTATTCCTTAGATGTTTTTGGTGTTCACTTAGCTTAGAAAAGTATATGGAGGCAGACTGGACTGTAATTGATGCTGTTATCCAAATGGAAGTTATATCTGATAGAGGATATTGTTGATGGAGGGGGGAAAAGTGACTTTTCCAGGACACTGGAATAATTTTGTGAACTTGACAAGCTTAATGATACAAACCCAAGATTTTATTATTTGACTAGCACATCACTTAGTGCTAAGCATATTGGGCATATTCCACATTTTATCTGTAGAAATAAATATAAATAAAGTAGAAAAAATAATATAAATTTTTTAAAAAAATGACTCAAAATAAAGTAATATGAGATCAACACCGTCACTCTAAAAATTCCATCTAGAAGGTACATTTTATCCCCAGCAGCAATAATCTTTAGAGAGTAAGAAAAGGAGAAAAATTGAATAGAAATCCATGATAATATGATTTGAATCGGTGACTCTAAAATCAGCAATGGACAAAATTTCACTGTAAAGAATATAATATTAAGGCCTTAATAAGACAAAACTTGTGTATTCAATCATGTGTAATCCAATGGTGAGCTTAGCTAGATTGGGATAGCTTCAATTCAATTGTTGATAAATATTGAGGTCTTTACTTTAATTGGTTTGCGTTTAATAAGTAGGAGCTACTAATTGATTGATTGTTGCCATCAGTGATCTATCATTGAGTCTAGATCTGCCAAGACTCACGAGGAATTCATGAGGCTCTTCATGGGGATCACTTAAGAAATCTTCAATTGATTTTGACACACACAAAAAAGGAAAAACCTATAAAGTCCCCTTGCCAAATTTCACTCATGGAGAATTTTATCCTACAAGCGGAGTGCATATGCAGTCAAGCTCTATACGGAGCCCGCTTGGCACCAGCTTTGATTAGTGTAACCTTTTCACACTCTTATTTTCTCATGGTCTGCCACCATACTGATTTTTATGATCATCAAATCTTTACTCATTGTTAGATTAGTTAAATCTAAAAAAAATCTATGGTTAATAGATTATTAAATTTAAGTATGTCATATCAAGGATTAGAATAATCCAATGGGGCTGATTTTTTGCAAAAGCCTTATCTATCAAAGACCTTTATCCACCCATCCTATCACCAATAAGTAGGAAAGCATCCAAGTGAGTACCATAGCTGGACCGCATAACTGGATATGCAGTTTGCTCCAAGGAGAAAATCATCCTTCCCTCTAATAGTAGTTTGGTCCACTGCAAAAGGGATCAATCAATCTAATCGCAAAACAAAGTTCTCTTGGAATGAGATTTTGGAAGGACCATATCGGAGGAAGGGATTTAGATTTTCTGCAGCTAGGTCCCACAATTTTCCCGTCAGTCAGGACCTGAGAGGCTCCGGCCTCACAATCAATTGGAAGGTAGTGTTTGCTGTTCTTGTAAATATTTCTCCAGATCCGAGGAAAAAAAAAAAACACTTGATCAGTTGAGTTGATTCCACCGTGAAGGAGACCACGATCTATTGGTGCAAAGAAGTCACATGTTGAGTCCAATCATCTATCATATTGGTTCGACTCACACTATATATATCATCTACCACAAAAATTCACAGAACCACGTCAAAAACAGAACACATGACACAGAAAAGGAACGAGTCAAAAGAAGAAAAATACCATAGTACTTCTTCATTTCTTTCTTTACTTGATCACCTTATATATTTTTACATACACACACACACGCATACAAAACATCCCACTCAAAAAAACCAACAACTCATCTCCTAAATACATGCTCTTCGCCAGTCTCTCTATCAACATGTTTGATCCAACGGCTCCCATTCACAGATTCCAAGCCCCCTCCAGTCCTCACCTGTGCAATCTCCACACCTTTCCCCACAGGCAGATAAACAGATCTCACTACACGTGTCCCACTGCCAAGCATCCCACGCCATCTGAACCCTTGATTTCCCCTGATCAAGCTCGCCGTCCCCTTACAGACCAAAACCGCACCCCTTGAACTAATCTTAGCCGACCGCACCAATTTCGCAAAGTCCTTGAGCCTGCAATCAACAAGCATGAAATCCACGCCAGGAAGCGCACCCATGACCTCTTCAGCCTCCCCAACCATAACTTCAGGTACCACGCCTGCAGCCTGCCTCGTGGCATCCACGTACTCCAATCTCGACCGCTCATCCGGAACCACGCACAGATGTCTGCCGCTGTTGTGTCTGCTGGCGATGGCTAGTCCCACGCTCGTGTCCACGTCCGAGCCTCGTGCCCAGGCCTCCACTATGAGCTGGGCTTTGTAGCCAGCTGCCATGGCTGAGAAGAGTTCCGAGACTCCTCCTGATTCATGCAGCAAGTGGCCTTGTTTTGTGGCTTTAATGGTGTCTATGTAGGCTTTGGAAGCGATTTCTGCACACCAAGAGGATTTCATCTCTTTCTTGTGTTTGGGCTTGGGTGTGTCTTTGATTGGAAAATGAGATGAAAGAAATGGATGGAAATCTAAGGAGGGATTGTTTGGATGCTGGTGTGTGTTTTTATAAAGGCGAAAAGGAGAAGAGGGTGGGTTGAGTTTTCCAAAAAAGTCGTTGACATTGTTTAGATAAATCCAAGACGTTGCTTTGGACTTAATAAGATGTGATTAGATAGATGCATTTTGTAATCTTTTATCTTATTATCATCACAGTACACTACATTAAAAAATAAAAAATAAAAAATTTGCACTATAGTAAGGAATATTTCAGTGCCGACCGCGCTGCGAGTGCAGACCAGATACAGCTAAATTGGCGCCGTCTGAAGAGTCACAAGTGCACGATGACCTAATCAAACACAATGTGAGATCCTTCTTGACCAAAGTGGCTTGCCTGGGCCAGAATTAGAACAGCATGTTCCCTCTTTGGATGACCATTAATCGAATGTGGCCCACCTCTTTTTTTTTTTTTTTTATTCATTTGCAAGCGAATAATAGATGTTAGGGACAACTCATTGGTTCATTTATGCTATGTTTGGCACGCACTCGCACAACTATTCTCAATAGTCTCACCCACGTCACCAAGAGATTGACAGGGTCCAGACTCCAGAGCCTCTGGCATAAGAGATTTCTCTGGGTCCACTCGATAAGCAGCGGCACTTGTTCTATCCAAACCATTCAAAGTCAGGTAGCCAGTGACTTGACATTGGTGCTAAATTGTCATCATGTGATCTCTGATTGTGGGCCTAACTCCGGTGAAATGAAAAAATAGTGCAACTCAGTCAGATTGATAGGGAGCCTTTGGATACTACATATTTATATCATAAATGATATATTTTTTTTAATCTGGATGGATAGGATCTGTAGAGATCATGGCAACGAAATTGTGATTTGGGGCATCAAAAAATTTGGCTGGTTTATAGTAGTTGTTGACCAATGTATCGGTTTGTGATCTAACTAACCTAGATTGGGTTATTGAAAGGTGAATGAACCAGTTTGGGTTGAACCCCGTACAAGCAGCATTTCGGTACGGATTTAGAGCATTTTATACGGATGGAAGGTAAACCAAATGCTAATGACTTTGGTACTTTCGACGCAACCAATTAGCCAAGTAGGGGGCATCTGGCACGTGATGATGAGAGACTTTACATTTGCTTTACTCAAAGAAAGAAATCAAACTTCTGTCACGTGTGAGTCAAAAGCATTCAACTATTCCTTGCCTCAAGCCAGCTTAAATCATGGATTATGTGGCTTATCCACCCATGGAAGTAATCCGACAATCGGTCATGTGGGGCCCACCACTCAGAGGCTGTGATGATGGCCAACACAATAGCCATTGTTTTTTACTTTGATTTTCTATCTGTGAGTACTTGGTGATGATGGCTTATCGTAGATTCTACAAGCCATGACCTTTTGAGATGGCTTACTTGTGTCGGACATGATGCCAACTGTGGGACCCAAACATGCGTTTAAAATAAGCTAATTGTTTCTTATCTTCAATCAACTATTATTTAATAACTTAAAGCTACTTTGTTTTTGTATGATGTCTTCTTAACTAGCTAGCTTCCTTCTATTCTTATTTGGTTTAATACCAAATACCTTCCATACTACTCACATGCCATTGAGATTTAAATGCTTGGCGGTAGAGTTTATCAGTCTAAATTGAATTTTCTTAATATAAGTAGACTGTTTTCAAGTATTTTATCTTTGTTAGAATGCATAAAAAAACAAAAATCTAACAGTCATATATGGGTGTACCAAGAAGATGCCAACTTACCCATCAATGCAATGGAGACTTTTTGTGGTAGTGCCCATCGACTTGGTCTTCTTACACACTCTTCATGTGGTTCTCTGAGAAAAAGTTTATTGACTACTGTTTATTTATACAGGGATTTAAAAGAACTCAGCCTCTGGAAATACATTTCTTGACCTTGAGTTCTTGGTTGTGGGAGGGAACCATTTTGCACTATCTGTATTAGGGATGTAAATGGGTATCCGATTCTTCGATTATCCGGAGGTTCTGACTCGTTAAAAATCGGGTCTGCATCCTTATTTAAGCCTCGATAAGTAAATGGGTTCGGGTCTGGTTCCACCTTAATTCGGACCCGTGGACCCGAGACCTAATATATTACCTCAATTTTAGAAAATCTCTCCTAAAAATCATATATATATATTTTAATATCATTCTCTATCTAAACCCGGACCGGGATCCAGACCCGTCCCATATATGGTTCCGGTTCCGGATCCGGATCCGGTACCACCTACTCCTTAACGGTTCCGGGTCTGCCATGGACCCAGACCGGAACCGATCCGTTTACAACCCTATCCATACCATTAGAAATGATCTGCCTCATTGTTGATTTGGAACTCCTTTTAAACCGGGCCTTCTACCAAAACAACCACCAAAAAAACTATTTTAACTGGGCCGCTACAAGTTGATAGTTAGGATGGTGGCCCAGATGCATTCACAGTTTTTTATCTATGTTTGGTACAGGTAGGTTATTGATCGAATGGGCCACTCACTGTGTATGGCCAATGCATAGAACACAAAATCCAAACCATCAAAATGACGGAGGTTGTGGATTATTGCATGCCTTTCTTAGTTATCTACTTTCCGACTACAAACTCATGGGCACATTTATCTGCATGTGTGTAAAATTGATTTCGTGGACTTTTTCCTCTTTTGTAGAAATTTGTTTACAACCTTTGCGAAAAAATAATATTTTTTCGTAGAATTGCGGTAATTTTAGGTAATTTTTTGTATTTTCTTGAAAAAAAAAATCAAGGGTTTGGATGTCTGGACCCTGCTTCAGCTTGTAAAGGGCAAAAAAACAACTGAGGAGTCCTCAAACAGGTTTAGAATTTATAAATGAGTTATACTTGGCACAATAAGGTTTCAATACAGGTAGCAATAAACAAAACAAGCTGCTTGAGGTTATATATATATAACATGCCAATAAAAATCCCGTGCAAAAGTCAAATGGAAGGGCCTAGTAGAAAGGTGCTTTCAAGCTTTTTTTTTTTCCCTCTTTTTGGCAAATGGAACAAAGTAATGACGCATGTAATTTATAGCTGTCTTTCTTTGCAAATGTAAATAGGTTTGATCAGAAAAGCATTGTGCACTTTTTTTATCTTTTTCTTTTTCTTTTTCCTCTTTAAGTACGAAACGGATCATATCTGTTGGAGATAAGGATTTAGTAGATTATCTTTATCTTTAAGATAATCTTTATCTTTAGGATTCTGTTAGAATTTAGTAGATTATCCTTATTCTGGAGATAACCTTATCTTTAGGATAAAATTAGTTGAATATTTATTTATAAATGTAGGAATTTCATTTATTGGAATCTACTGTAAAAACAAAAGAAGTGATTCTTTGAAAGATTTTATGGTATCAGAGCTGAGACCAGTGATGATCTTACGATCAAGCTGGGGCATGATCTTATCTTCCGCAATAACCACCGACAATTTTTCTATTTCAATAAAGAAATCTTTCCTAACATTCAGCTCCACCAATTTCACTCATCAAACTTATTTGCACTATTTATTTGAAGTACTTTGATGAAAACACAATTTCAAAAGTTGTCAGAATATGATGCAAATAAAATCAAGAGTTAAAATAACTTAATTGGGTCAACATATTTCAAACCTATTCTCCAATTAGACCAGGGATGAAATTGTGGGTCGGGTCCATGATAAACTCGCCCAATGGACAGGAGTTAAAATCTAAAAATATTACTACTCATTTTACAGTTCATATCTTTCAATAGAGATTTATTTCACATAATATGTATCTCACCTAGTGCATGGGTAGGAACCCAATTGGGTTTGGAACAGGTCCGAAAAGAAAGTCCATAAGTGGATTTTTTTTTTTGAGCAGGGTCATTGGACTGCATTCACATCCTCAGCTTAGACTTTTCATCTCCTAAAATCCTGTGATCATCTTGCAAGTTGGTTCATTCATTCAGGAAATAAAAAATATCACTATAGCACCCACGTGGCTAATATGCCACTTGTTTGATTCAATACCGTACATATCACTAGCATGTAATTGTACACATCATATTGAGGCAGCTTCACATGGACTTGGGATTAAACAAACGAAAACACAAAAAAATATAAAACAAAATTGGACCTGTAAGTAGGTCACAAATCCTTTCTTAACTGTACGGCCTTAATATCATATGTATGCAGTGTCTCCATGCATATTCGTAAGCACGACCCTGTCGTAAATTGTATTGTTTAAGAAGTTCGATTTGTTAATTAAAAGGTTCCATCTAATATTAATTGTTGCTGAAGATGAACCATGGGCTCTCCAAAGTCCAAATATTAAGTCGCTCGAAGCAAGATGAAGTAGTTTATGTTAAAGATTTGTGTTCAATGCAACTATAATCACAAAGGCCAATTTGCATTAATCTAAGAATTAAGTGCACATGAGGACAAACCATCACTCTCACTGGCACAATAAATCATTTTTCTAATGTCAAGTCAATTCTCTCTCTCTCTATGCATTATATTTAGGGTGGCAAACGGGACGGTTCCGGATCGGAACCATAGTGGCTCCGGACCTGTTTTTAAATAACGGTTCCGGTTCCGGATTCGGTTTTGAATCACAACCTATTTTATTTGTTCCGGACCGGTTTCGATAAAAAAATCCGGATACGATTCCGGATCCGGGTCCACCTAGAGGACTCAAATTTAGTTCCAAAATCGATTCTATTTCCTCTTTATTCTTTTTTTTTTTTAAAGTAAGCATATCATTCAATTTATAATTGTGCATCAAGTTTACAACATCTACTATTATACATAAAAAAAATGCCAAAAAAAGAGTTGATTTTAAAGTACAAATTGTAATATCAAAGACTTATATATCGGGTCCACGGGTCGGAACCTATATGGACCCAGAACCGGATACGTTTATCAATCAGAACCCAAATTAAGTTTCAGACCCGGACCCGTTTATCAACCGGAACCTAAAATAGGTTTCAGATCCGGTTTTTTGCAATAAAATCTTTTTAATTTTCTATGGTGTTTTTTACATGCTAATATGTTTGCGTATGTTCAAAATTATGAGGTTCTTCTTCTAAGAACATTACAAAGAAGGGAGAGAAAGAAAAATAAAATTATAGAAAATAAAGAGAGATGGACAGTTAGAACATAGTGATAGAGGTTCTGTAGAAGATTATTGGAAATTTAGGGTGTGTCAACAAAAGTATAAATAGGATGTTGCTGGTTTGTTATGAAGGTGTCATCATGGTTATCAAGAAAAAAAGATCTATTTAAACTATCAGGGCAATTTGTACATTGTTATCAATGCTCTTTTGTAGTCAGCACCGTTTCTTTAATAACATAGAAACCGAACTGTACTCAAAATCTTTGATGATTTGGTTGAACCAGAGATCCTTGATCAAGCTGTAAATGGGAACACACTTTGAATTAATAAAAATGAAATTTTCAATGTGTATCTGCTGATCGAGTCGATTGAATCACCATGGCTGTGACTCTTGAGGTTTTTCCCAATTATCTTGAAATCTATATGGAACAATTGGCCCGTTCAAAATCGAGGTTTTTTGGGTTTTTATTTCAGGTCAATTGTTTCATGAAATTGAATTCTTTGGAATTCAAGGCAATATGGGTTCTTACACAGAATTACTAAAGAAGTGAAAAGTGATGGATTAAAGGTGAAGATGTAATAAAGATCTTGAATTTGTTAGGATTTGATTTGTTAGGGTGATGGTTGGATATTCATCTTCCATCTACAATTAATTTATTTTTCAGAAGGAGGAGATTATTTGATGGATATTTATGGATATTCATATTTATTTCTTTAATTTTAACCAATTTGAGGAATGCATTTCTTTACGATTCCTAGAAATTCAATTTCATGGAAACAAACTATCTTGAATGAGTATCGTATAATGAAGCTATCCGCAGCTACTATAACCGTTGTGGAAAGGTGATTTACCACTACCGAATTCACAATGTAAACTTGTATATATGTCTTTGATTAAACATCACCACATGGGGCCACATAATTAAGTTCTCACATTCACTCAATTTCCATTCAAAATTAGTTTTTCTCCATACATTGATTCCAACCTAATCTTCCTAAAACATATTTATATATAATCAAGTAAAAGCATGCACGTGCCATGTCTGTTTCCTTCTTATTTGTAATTTTTGGACTTTGAAGCAATTATTTCTTATAAAAAAAAGGTTAAAATTGAAGGAGTATAGGAGAAGATTTACAAATGATCCTCAAATAGTCTCTGCTTCTCACGGGAACACCTAGGGATCAATTCCCTACCCTTTAGGCGAGGGACTTGTGCAATATATATGTATGTGTGTGAGTGTGCGCGCACGTGCATGAGAATATTTGCCAATGAAAATAAATAAATAAATTACTCCTACATTAGAAACTGTGATACAATAATTATATCTACATTTCTACCTAGGATCCTTCACTTATCACCTTTTTAATATTTCTTTATTTATAACCCACTTCACTATAAATGTTAGGAATCCGGTAAAAGGCCAATAGGCCTTCAAGGATCTTTTGTTTATATTCTTTTTTTAAGTTGATAGTCTTGATAGATTAAGAAACCATAAGAATTTAAAACAAGGTCACATCTCTCCTTTTATCTCTTATCATGTTTTGGGCATAATTAGAGTAATAGAAGAGAGGAACCAAAGGTAAAGACAATGTCGACAATTCAGGATTTCTACGGCTGGTGATAATCCATTATTCCATTTAGATGATCATAATCTTACAAGTCAATCTATTGATGATATAAGTATGGTCAAGACTTATGAGATCATCGTGCTACAAATATTATTATTTTTACTCCAAGATCCAGCCATGGACAATGACTGCATAATATAATATGATGAACTAACACACAAACCAAAATCATGGGGGGGCTTATCGGATCTAATTAAGAGCCTGTGGTCATAATTAAGCCATACAAAGAGTTATTTAGTATTGTGTCCTTTTCACATACAGATAGTTAGTGGAGGTGTTGGACAAGTTACCACTTTCTATTAACTTAATCCGAGTCATGGACCTGTCAAATATTTTTCTTTGCTCGTACATCGAATTTGCTTGGTAAGTACACATTAAAAAAGTCAATAGTGGCATATAACATGCTAGGATATTCCATACAATACAAGGGAAAAAAATGTGAGAAAGCAAAGCAATGAGGGAGATTGACATTGATAAAACAATGAGGAAGAAAAAAACATATGCAGATATCTTGAGAAGCGATGATGGCATTCATGAATCCAGTCTCAATATTTCTCCTGCATTGAACACAAAAAACAGGTGAAATTTGGTGGGGGTGACGTCCATTAGTGCGAGCCAGGGCAGCGCACAATGGCACGTGCTTTGAAAAGAAGAGAAGGTTCGTGCGTCCCTCCAGTTTCACAGAAAATCAAACTGAAGTTTTCAGAAGAAATCTGCAAAAATGTTTGGTGCAAAATCATTTTATAGAAAAGGTTTCCAAAGAGAGAAAGCAGTTGGACTATTGTTACCCCCTTTTTTTTGTGTGTGTGTTTGTTTTTTAAAGAAACTAGTGGAGCACTGCACGTGCAATGCACGTGTAAGGAACACAATCTTTCAGTATGATAATTTGGAAAAATAAAGTCATTGAAAAACTCAATATTAACAATCCCAATGGAGAATGACCAGTTTACATATAGCTCATTTTTTTGGCAAATTAAGCAATTTACAATCATTAATTATTCTTATGAAATTCAGTAGAAGTTTCAATAGAAAAAAGTAAGAAGAAGATGGAATAACAAGATATATAGAAGGAAACTAACTGAAAAAAAGTTGAAAACCAACATTTTCTGGCCATACATGATTAGGCAAAACACTCACCAATGTCAATATAGATCGATAGTCCGGCCTATTTCCCATTAAAATTTGTCTAAAACCTAGCGCCAAATACATACAAAATTCATGTTGAGAAGTATCGAATGACAATAATACAAATACAAAGAAATTTGAATATCATGGAAAGAAACAAGATTGATATGTCAAGATGAGGGCCAAAGCAACAACTTAAAAAGCTTTCTTGAATTAAGAAGACACCACTACCAAATTTTGAATCATGTACATTTGTGGCACTTCTGTTAGCTTTTTATGTATCATAAATCAGTTCTGTTACATTCTAATTTTGTAGTAAGTGAATCTTTGAAACAAATATCATAATTTGAAGCAAGAGAACCAACTACAAAGAGATCTTTAGGCATGCACTCTCAGGCGGGCACAACTACTTCCTTCAAACTTCCTAAGAAAATTTAATGGAAAATTCATTATCCTATCATTATAGTAATGTGGTTGCAATGTTGGACATGAATCAAGTCCAAGAGTAATACTGGTTCGACCTAAGATGATGCATTGGATGAAGCATGCAAAATCATAAAGAAAGACAATTAGTACCCTTAAACACAGTTTAACACGTAGAATGATAATGAAGGAATGCATGTTGCCAGAATTGCCTAAAACAAAAAAAAAAAAAAAAAAAAAAAAAACAAGGGCCCTAAAGCAATCTCTTCAAATCAACATAAAAGGGTGGATCTAAAAACATGAGTCAACATAACAAAATGATGGGTTCCATTGCATCGATCGTACTCATAAAAACTTGAAAGGAAAAATAAAATACCTTATCATAATTCAAGAAATAATAAGACAAGCCATTAGTCACTTGCATTGGATGTTGGTTTGACATATAGTAATAAAATTTAAAAGAAAACCAACTTACATGGAATGAAGAAATCAAGAAAAGGCTTAGATGACAAAAATCTGCAAACGCTTGCATATTAAAAAAAAAAAAAACTTTCATGACACCTCGATTATTTGGCTACTAAGAAAATGAAGCATCTAAATAGACCTTAAGCCTCTCCACAACATCTCTGTATCTTTGGCTAGTGCACCCACATGTCAATGAAATATCTTCCTCATTTCAACCCACTAATGTCACCCAAGTCCTCATCACTAAGCATGAAAACTTCATGCTTTCTCAGTAAATGAGATATATATATGTCCAATATTTCTTTTTCTAATCTAACACAAGCATACTATCAAACCACATAAAATATTTTTCTATATTTTTTAGAGTGACTATTTGGTTAGATCTACTCTTGCATAGTTTTTTGTATCGATTGCGGATTTCTATTGCACCCTAACATATTTGCTAGCATATACAGGATTTTATAGTAAAATAAGCTTTGCTGAAAGATTATTAAAGAAGTGAGGGGTGAGAAACACGAGGTTATGGATGCAAAAGGGAACTTGACCATCGTGGGATTTGAGTTCCAGAGTAATGGATGAGCATTCATCTCTCATTTTTCCTCAAATCAATTTCCATTAAAAGAGAGGTTATTTGATTGTCATTTTTTTAATATTCATGTATGATTTTACATTTTAATCACTAATGAAAATCTGAAGCCCTATAACTCTTAGGAACTACATGAATGATTTTCTATCATTCCTTATAAAGTTTGATGCACTAAAATGTGTAACATGTTACAATTATTTTTTCTTTTTTCTTTTTTTTCCCAAAAAGAGGGGAATACATTAAAAGATTAAAAAACAATCATAAATGGGCCAAACCTTCTGGCAAAACCACTAATGTCTTCAAAGATGACATACAAGATAACCAATCCACCAAGCTGGCTAATACAACACAAAAACAACAACAACAACAAAAAAAAGCCCAACTGGCCACTACCTCCCCTGAATGTTAAAATTCTATTTCATTTCTAACATTGCTGGTCATTTTTGAATATTCAACTTTTCTTCATTTTTAACGGCTTATAAAAACTTAAAATAAATTTCACTATTTCAGTAACATAAAAAAAAAGGCCCAACATTAAAAAGAGATTTTCTATTGTCGCAAAGTTCACTTTGTTGAATGTTGTTGGAGAACTAAATGTTTAAAATGTCACAATTCTATTTCACATATTTCATTTATTGCATTGAAAATTCAATGAAACAAAATACCAACCAAGCAGAATAGTACCCAACTCATAGCTTTAAACGGATTAACAACAAATCACAAGGATTCCAAGTAATCTTTGGTATTCTCATATCTTTCTTTGACAAGCAAATCGTGTCTTTACAGGCATTGAGATCGAAGTTGAAATTTTCTACACATGAATATCTCAATTGAAAATTTTCATTTGAGTTCTTACAGTGAATGTACAAATTCTTCAAACACAACCCTTTACATGAACATTTGTACTAAGCATTTCATCAAAATATAATAATACTAAGTGGGGCCCACAGATGTGTTGTTCTCTTTGATTATATATATATAATATAATATAATAATACTGAGTGGGGCCCACATATTTGTAGAGAAAAAGCATGACAAGTTCTTCTACTAAGTGGAGCCCACAAATGTGAAGTTCTCTTTTATTATATATATAATATAATAATACTAAGTGGGGCCCACAAATGTGTAGAGAAAAAGCATGACAAGTTCTTCTACTAAGTGATATAATATAATAATATTAAGTGAGGCCCACAGATGTACCGGTATGGAGAAAAAGCTTGACAAGTTCTTCTACTAAGTGGGGCCCACAGATGTGTAGTACTCTTTTATTTGATACATATATATATATATATATAGGGAGGGGATCCCACAGGCTGCAGCCTATGTTATCCCAGGCTGCAGCCTGTGTCACACGTGTGGGCGAGAGCCCTGGGCTCTCGCACGTGTGGCTGCAGCCTGGGATAACATAGGCTGCAGCCTGTGTGATCCCACCCCATATATATAATATAATAATACTAAGTGGGGCCCACAGATGTGTAGTTCTCTTGTATTATATATATAATATAATAATACTAAGTAGGGCCCACAGATGTGTAGATGTAGAGAAAAAACATGATAAGTTCTTCTACTTAGTGGGGCCCACAGATGTGCAGTTCTCTTTTATAATTATATATATATAATATCATAATACTAAGTGAGGCCAACAGTTGTGTAGAGAAAAAGCATGACAAGTTCTTCTCTTTCATTGGGGCCCACATATGTGTAGTTCTATTTGATTATATATATAATAAATAATACTAAGTGGGGCCCATAGATGTATAAAGAAAAAGCATAACACTTTCTTCTCTTTTATAATAAGGGTATAGATATTATATTATTATTATCATAATATAATAATAATATATTATAATTTTTAGGGGGCCCACAAAGGTGTAGTGAAAAAATATGCAACCTCTCTTCTCTTTTATAATAAGGGTATAGATATTATATTACATTATAATATTTGGGGGTGGGCCCCACACAAGTGTAGTGAAAAAGTTTGTAATTTCTCATAATAATATATTGTTATATTTTATTATAATATTTGGGCTGGGCCCCACAATGTTGTAGTGAAAAAGTTTGCAATATCTCCTCTTTTATAATAGTATAGATATAGATAATATTTGGGGTGGGCCCCATAATGGTGTAGTGAAAAAGTTTACAATTTCTTATAATAATATATTATTATATTATATTATAATATTTGGGGGTGGGCCCTACAAGGGTGCAGTGAAAAAGTTTGCATTATAATATTTGGGGGTGGGCCCCACAAAGGTGTAGTAAAAAAGTTTACAATTTCTCATAATAATATATTATTATATTATATTATAATATTTGGGGGTGGGCCCCACAATGGTGTAATGAAAAAGTTTGCAATATCTCATCTTTTATAATAGTAAAAGTAGATAGATAGATAGATAGAAGTATAGCATATATTAGATAATAATAATAATATATTATGATATTTTATTATAATATTTTGGTGTGAGCCTCACAATGGTGTAGTGAAAAAACTATGTAACATTCCCTCTTTTATAATCTAGTATATAGATAGTGTATAGATGTATAGAATAGATATATATATATATATATATATATATATTATTATATTATATTATCTTATATGAGTGGGGCCCACACAAGTTATGTCATTTGTGGGCCATGTGTGTAGTGAAAGCAAAGTGTATTTTCTTCTCTTTTAGAAGAGTAGATAGATAGTATATAGATAGTGTATAGATGTATAGAGTAAATATATATTATATTATATTATATTATATGAGTGGGGCCCACACAAGTTATGTCATTTGTGGGCCATGTGTGTAGTGAAAGGAAAGTGCATTTTCTTCTCTTTTATAAGAGTAGAGATAGAGATATATGAGTGGGGCCCACACAAGTTATGTCATTTGTGGGCCATGTGTGTAGTGAAAGCAAAGTGTATTTTCTTCTCTTTTAGAAAAGTAGATAGATAGTATATAGATAGTGTATAGATGTATAGAGTAAATATATATTATATTATATTATATTATATGAGTGGGGCCCACACAAGTTATGTCATTTGTGGGCCATGTGTGTAGTGAAAGGAAAGTGCATTTTCTTCTCTTTTATAAGAGTAGAGAGAGTAGAGATATATGAGTGGGGCCCACACAAGTTATGTCATTTGTCGGCCATGTGTGTAGTGAAAGCAAAGTGTATTTTCTTCTCTTTTAGAAGAGTAGATAGATAGTATATAGCTAGTGTATAGATGTATAGATGTATAGAGTAAATATATATATTATATTATATTATATTATATGAGTGGGGCCCACACAAGTTATGTCATTTGTGGGCCATGTGTGTAGTGAAAGGAAAGTGCATTTTCTTCTCTTTTATAAGAGTAGAGATGCTATTATCTCCAGCTCTTAGTTTAAAAAACTAAAAAAAGTTGCACAAGCCAAGTTTGTGGGGCTCATGAACCCAAGAAATATTATAGGACTCATAGATTAGCCATACATCATAGTTCAGAGTCCCTTCAAACATTCATAGTCATTTGATCTTTTGTTAAGGTGATTTGTAACCATAATCTAAAGGTTGCAATGCCAAGCACGTTTCATCGGGCCACATACTCTTGAAAAATGCTCCTGTGAGAGTTATCTGTCACTGTTTATAGTGAAAGACATGATGAGCTCCAACTAGGGCCCCACTAATCATGGGAATAGGGGGATAGAAAGAGTCATTTTTTATGGCCCCAACCATCAAGTCTGAATTTAATATTATGCCTCTAACCCTTTGAACCATGGTCCACAAGCTTAACTACTTATATTAAAGTAAAAAATTGACCCTTGAGCCAATAATCTAGTCCATTCGATGGGTGCAAAGCCACAAGCTCTGGTTTAAATTGTGGTGGGGAGAGCTCCCATCATAGTTGTCAATTTCGTTTCAGTTTAAGCATCAAAGATGGAACACTTCGGTATTTCGGAAATTTGATAAAACTTCTCGGAGTAACTTTTCGGGGAAATAAAAAAAATATATATACATACATATATAAATATATATATATATATATATATAAATTATGCATGTTTCTTGATATGAATATTGAGAACAAATATTTTAAAAAGAGATTGGAAATTGTGTTATAAATCGAGATGGACTGGAATTGACTGAAATGGACTGAATTTTCTTTTGCCCCATTCCATTTCGGCTGAAGGATTGGAACGAAAAACTTCGATCGAAATGAAACGAAATTGATAACTATGGGTCCCATGTGTAAAGCAGTTCAAATTATTAATAGGTGGGGCCCATCATGTTGTCTCTCACCATAAGACTGTGAGAGTCTCGCTAGAGCATTTCTAATAACATTAGTCGTACTTTCATTTCATGGATCTAATGGGCCCTACCAACATAACTATTATTCACATGTCTGTTGCTTTATCAGCCAAATAATCTCATTTTGAAAGAATTGAAGTTATGTTAAAAGCGATATACTTTGTTGTAAGATAAACTAATGTCGGATTCGCATGCATTTCACAAAACCAATGGCAATATATGTTGAGGTTTATAATTAATAATATTGAAATCATTTTGCATCTTCTCATAGTTTTTATTGGGCTTGAGTAGCTGAGTGTCTCTTACCATCTGACTTTCACTGAACTTGAATTGTACCATAAGCAAATATTTAAAACTGTTCATTTGATGATAATTCATTTACCATCCTTTCTTGGACAATAAATTAATGTTTGTTTATAATTTAATAAGAAGTACTAGTTTCATATTTTACTCTGTATAATAGATTTTTAAATAAAAGTGGTTGATTGATGACAAAAATAAAGTCAAGATGATGATATGATGAATGGTCACCAATGACTCCAGGAGATGTTTATTTTTTAATAGGTAAAGTGAAAACTATGAGAAAAAAACTCTAATGACCAGTTTTATATATATATATATATTTATTTATTTTATATGTGTTTGGTTGGTCACAAGTCACAACAAGCGGAAAATAAAATTTCATCCGTTGAAAAATTCTACTTTCACCTTTTCAGCTGCCAAAAAAGCGTACTTCAGAAACACATATAAAGTGATTGCTTGGCCGATTATTAACTTCAAATTACTTTGCTATAAGAAAATAAATGTAATTATCATTAATTGGATAGTAGACTTCTCATTTCCGATCATTACCTTTCCCTATAACCTTACAATTACTTTACATTACTTTCCCACTTAATTATTCAAACACTTGCCCATGAAATAGCAAGAAAGAATTTAGAATGTATTGTTAAAAGAAGTTATGGATGTTCATGGGCCTCATCCCGTTCCAAACCCATAACAGGCTGTAAAACTCCAGCCCGGCTGCCCATTTAGTCACTTGGGTTGGGCCGCGCCGGGCTAAACCGAGCTTTCTACCAGTTAATCAAAACCTAGCCCAAATACACATTATACCTGGTCTATATGTCCAAGCTTGGCCCAAAGTGGGATGAACTTATTGGAGGCCCAATAACAAAAACGAGCTGTTGGGCCTTAGACATCCTTCACCACCTGACCAACCATTTACATTTCCAACGAAAATCAACAGATAACGGTACCAACTACCAGCCATGTCACGTCCCCCAAAATAAGAATTGGGGAAAAACGTGAAAAATAAATTAAATTCAAATTTTCCTGTGTTTAATACAACACAAGCTTCCAAAAAGTGGACCCACAAAAAAATTTCTTATTTCAACCTGTGGTGAGTCCAAATATATTTCATTATATGCAACGGAAGCTTAATCAATTGGTATTCAATGATCATAAATAAGATCCAACACGAAAATCAAATAAACATTAAATGTTAAAATTGCAGAATGAATAAAACAATTACTAAGGAAATGTTTATTATTAAGGAAAGTTCATCTAAAGAGTTGCTAAGATGACGTTCACTCTCATGCAGGTTCAGACGGCTCCGAAACCGTCTCCGGCATCCCACTCGGGTTCATCAGTTGGCTCAAACGTTTGAAACGCTTGATCCTCCTCCGTCTCCTGGGTAAAGTAGGGCTCGGTACCTATGCACCAAATATTACAACGTAAACAGCAAGTACATAATCATAATTCGAAATTTAATACAACAACGAGAAGAATATAAACGAGAATGATCATATAGAAGTAATGACAGTAATACTGACACGAAAGAACGTATAGCATAATCCAACTAAAACAAAAGGAGCAATATAATTCACACGAAGACAAGTGTCCACGTTTTGGGTGGTCAGCCCTAAATAAATCGGGAGAGCCCGTCCATAACGTCGGTGGTTATAAACCGATCGAATTAAAAACAAATCAGGATAACCTGTTCACATTCAAAGCGGATTATAAGTGATTCGGTCACATCGGTGATCAACCGTCCATATATCGAGCTGCAGTCGTCCAAAAATGACCCACATAAACATAAATATATAAGCATAATAGACCTGAATAATAAAGCTCCGACACAAGAATCCTAAGTCAAAGTAAAGTGCTGGCCATTCCACATCCCATATCATAATCAAATAATCATTACAAAATTTGCCAAGCCACTTCATAGTCCATAATAAACAATAGGTTATGCATCTAAAGGAGAATATATCCTAAACCAACATAGAAATGCATGCGAAGGTTAATACATAAATACGAATCGATCCTAAGGTCAAACATAAGGTCTCGTACCCCACAACCATAGAAATCTCTAATAAATATAAGATCAACGCATCCCGTTTTTTTTTCCATCAATGGTGCATAGACCCACTTAAGGGTTTTCCAATAGAGATGGGTTGAACTTGAATTCATTAGGATTTGCCCGAGGTCATGCAAAGTACTAAACCCCATGTTTGTAAGATACCGTTTGCCCGTACGGCATTTACTCGGTCCAAAGATTCAATTAATAAAAACATAATTTAAACACATTAAAAACTAAGATCTCATTTAATATTAATTTACAAATAAAAATAATCTTAGTCTATAATTTTAGAAAACTTAAGGACCCACCTAAGATATCTCTCAAATCAATTCTTTATAAAATAAGTAAAGGGGTATAATTTAAATTCATTAAAACTAATAATCCTCTTTTTAAATTCAATAACTAATGGCCCAAGGTCTTAAAAGTCAAAAGGCTTCTCCTGTAACAACATGTACAGGAGTCATCCATGCTTCCTTCTTTTTCGTTTTTAAACTTATGACCAATGGTACCATGTATAAAAAATACATAAGTTGTGTGCTGTACCAGTACCATCCCACTCACCTCACTCCCATATTACCATCATTCTCTCTCTCTTATCTATCCACATGTCAACATCGTTGCCTCTCATATACCCTCACATAATCCCACACTTTTCCATGTATCTCAAGACCACAGACCCCTGTCCCCTTCTTCATCAACGCAACCCTGCAACAAACGAGAGTTCCTCGCCGGCCTCACAGTTGTAAACATTGTGGGCTCCACTGATCACGTGCCCATAATCAGCCCACATTAGTATGGTCGCCCAAAGGTCCACAAGTAGATCCATGGACAGGATCTCCGATCAGATGGCCCACCTGGGCCCCACAGTCCAAAACACGCATACAATTTTCTCACCGTTTTGAGTTTGGGAACTGTTGCATGTTGCGAGATCAGGCACTCCCTAATGGTAATCTGACCATCTCCATACACAAATCTCAAGAATCACAGAATTGAATAAAAGGGTTTTGAAATTCAATAGGGGGTGGGCGGTGACCAACAGTGATAGTAAAATTAAGGAATTCAGTGCAATCATCCCCAATATTTGATCTCATTACAGAAACTAATAAAATTATCCAAAGGCATCAAGGGTTTCTATATGCATCACAATGGAATCAAGAGAAACACATGTATTATATTCGCAGATTATAATTAAGTACTTGCCTTTTACCGGGGTTGAAGAAAAAAGCACAGATCTTCACCAAAACCCAATCCGAGATTCCCACAGCGCTCAATCACAATCCTAACACCGATCTGATATAAGAGATGAGAAAGAAATACCCAGGTGATCAGATCTATGGTATTCCTACCCAAAACCTGGCATTGGAAAGAATATGAAGATAACCTAAAAGTACAGATCTACTCCTAATGATTTGAGGAGAGGGTTACCTGAGATCAGAAGGTTGAGCCAAGAATGCTGGTATGCTCTGATCTTGATTCTGATGGCTGGATCCAAAAGCCGGTATAGCTTGGGAAGTTGAAAGAGGAAGAAGATGAAAGGGTTACGGGAGGAGTTGCAGAGAAAGATAAGTGGTTTCATTAAAAGATGGATCAGGTTAAAAGAGTATTATTGGGCTTAAGTCATTGGGTCAAAACTACGGATCAGGTCATCTACCCATCAACCCAACTCACCGATCCAAGCTTCTAATCTATCGTGTACCCCACTTAATCCTACCCACTTAAATAGCTAAAATACATTTAATTAAAATAATAATAATATCTAATAAAAATATGATAAAAAATATTATAGGTGGGACCGGGATCTTATCCATGAGCAAAAAGTAACTCCTGCAAGTCTGCAACAGAAGCGAGAGTTTGAAATAAAAGAAGCCGACGACGCTGTGGAGAAGAAGAAGAAGCATCAGAAGAAGAAGAAGCATCAATGTTAGCCAGTGCGCAGGCAAATCAGCCATGGAATTCAATCCACCCGACCCTCCTCCTCTTGCGAGACTGCAAAACCCTGAAAGACGTGAATCAAATCCACGCTCGAATCATAACAACAGGACTTGTAAAAAACGCCTCTTTTACTGCCAAAATCTCCCTCGCTCTCTCTTCTTCTCCCCACCAACCCCTCGTTGAATTCTCTCGCTACCTCTTCTTCTCTCAAATTCAGTATAGACACAGCCCTTTTCTGTGGAATGCCATCATCAAATCCTTCTCTCACGGACGCCACCCCAGAGAAGCTGTCCTCCTCTTCTCCCTCATGCTCGATTGCGGCGTCATTGCAGACAGATTCTCTTTTTCTCTTGTTCTTAAAGCTTGCTCTCGGTTCTCTTTGGTTAAAGAAGGGTTACAGATACAGTGTCTCTTGTGGAAGAGTGTGTTTGGGTCCGACGTTTTCTTGCTGAATTCTTTGATTTCTTTCTATTGTCGATGTGGGTTCGTTGCGTCCGCTCGATGGTTGTTTGATAGAATGCCTGTGAGAGACTCGGTTTCTTGGAATTCGATGATTGACGGGTACGTCAAGAATGGGATGATTGATGTTGCGCGTGAGCTTTTTGATCGAGTGGACGATGAGGAGAAGAACTTGGTGACATGGAATTCGATGATTAGTGGGTATGCACGGGTGGAGGGTGGATTGGAGGCTGCGAGGGGGCTGTTTGATCGAATGCCGGAGAGAGATGTTGTTTCTTGGAACTCAATGATTGATGGGTATGTCAAGTGTGGGAGGTTGGAAGATGCCTACGACCTATTTAAGAAGATGCCGGAAAGGGATGTGGTCACTTGGGCTAGTATGGTTCATGGGTATGTGAAAAGTGGAAGTCTTGAGATGGCCCAGCATTTGTTTGATAAAATGCCGGAAAGAGATGTGATTGCTTGGAATGTTATGATGGCTGGCTGTGTGCAGAATGGGAACTCCATAAAAGCGATTAAAATCTTCCACCAGTTGCTAATTGAGGGAAATTTAGATCCTGATCACACCACTATAGCAACTGCTCTTTCTGCAGTGGCTGAATTGGGTCACATCGGTGCAGGAAAGTCAATACATGATTATATAGAGAGAAACAAGTTGCCTTTAGATGGATATCTTGGTGTTGCCCTCATCGACATGTATTCCAAGTGTGGGAGCATAAAAAATGCACTGAAGGTATTTGAAAGCGTCAAATATAAGAGCATTGACCATTGGAATGCTATGATTGGTGGGCTGGCTATTCATGGCTTAGGTGAGTTAGCATTGGACCTCTTTTCAGAGATGCAGAGACTTTCTTTGAGGCCGGATGATATAACATTCATTGGAGTTTTGAATGCTTGCAGCCATGCTGGTTTGTTGAAGGAAGGTTTGCTGTGTTTTGAGCTTATGCAACGGGCCTACAATTTGGAACCCAAGGTCCAACATTATGGCTGCCTTGTTGACATCCTTGGCCGGGCAGGGCACTTGGAAGAGGCATGGAAACTGGTTGGGGATATGCCTGTTGAACCAAATGATGTGGTCTGGAGGTCTTTGCTTAGTGCTTGTAGGAATCAGGGAAACTTCAGCATTGGCCAACGAGCAGCTAAGCATCTAATTGAGCTTGATTCCTGTAATTCAAGTTCATACATTCTTCTATCCAATCTCTATGCTGGTGTTGGGATGTGGTGTGATGTCAGCAAAGTTAGGATGATGATGAGAGACAGAGGGATTAGAAAAGTCCCAGGTTGCAGCTGGATTGAACTTAATGGCATTGTTCATGAGTTTGTTGTGGGTGATAAATCCCATCCACAAGCGAAAGAAATCTATTTCATATTGGAAAAAATGTGTTCTTCTAGAATGTGGAATTCAGAGTTATTTATAAATGTAAAGCCTGAAAGTGACATGGTTATGGTCAATTAGGATTTCATCCAGGCTTGATTCGTTTTAAGATCACCTGCATGGAAGATGACTAAATCCTAGAAGATCAAGATGCAACTGTAGACTTTTCTGCCAATGATGACTTCCAGTTCCTACCTCATCGCATGAACCACTAGGAATGGTGTATGGGATGGAGTTGTGTGCAGATTCTATTACTACTTGGCAGACTCTAGAGTGTATCATGCAAGCTCTATACTCCCCGAGGTTTCTTTTAAGTGATGGCTGATTTTCGTGAGGATTAATGCAGATAGATACAATCATGGGGAAGGGACAGAGTGACAAGGAATATATCATCTGCCCCACAAGATAAGCCCCTTTCATCGCTAGTACTTGGTTGTATATCTTCGTTTCAAGAGCACAATTAGTTTAGCTGTCCATATACCAGCTTGAACTGTTGATGGGATTTCTCAAGCGTGCAAGCATGGTAATGGGCAAGTTCAATACTGAAACTTTTTACAACAATGGTGTCAATGTGGACCATAGGCTCTAATTGCCTAATACATTGTAAAGCACATTTTGTATCACATTTTTTGCTTTAATTGTAGTTTTTGTATGAATTAAACGTATACATATTGCTAACATGAAACTTAATTGTAAAAAGGACATTATAAATGCTATATCATCAGATGTAATTTGTATCATTGTTTCCAAGCATTGGTCAACACCAGTCATTTGCTTGATGCCTATGACATTTTTTTTGGAACTTCTTTGTTCGCTAAGTTAGTTCCATAGAGAGGAATTCAAATATGAGAATGGACCTTCCCACTCTTTTTTTATAGGCGATTTCTTTTCTTAAGATATTTTGAGCTGAATTTTTTATCCTTATTAGGAGCAACAAATCTGTCCCAAGTAGCCAATCCATTGATGGCTCAGTTGTGAAGCACCTTCCCTCCCTAGAACCAACTAGGGATCAATCCCTAGTTGTAACGCTAATGACAATGGACTATAGAACTTAGGAAGTTGATATCTACTTTTCTTCTACCTTACCTTTTCTAATAATAAAAAAAAGTGATTGCACTAAAAAAAAAATCGGATTTGAAGGTTTTATGTATTTCTTAGTGTTTTGGTTTTGATTGTGTATAGGAGAGATCACTATTTGTTTACTAGAGATTAACATTAAAATATTGGAATTTTATAAACTGAGATGAAAGTGATCTGGCTTTGATACTATTGAGCTGTTTCATCCTTTTCCTATTTTTCTTTTCTGTTCACTTTATCCCTCACCATGAATTCTTTTCATCCACAAGTGCAGAGTGGTAGCAAGTCAAAGGGCTAAAGTTGCACAAATCAAGCAAGCTCGGTTCATGACATTTCATTTGAAGTAAAGGTAAAATGGTCATTCTAGTCAATTGGAGAACATGACAATTGGTATAGGTGCTTTGCTGGTGGTTATTGTATTTATTTAGGTTACAATCCCATCTCTTGGAGTGCAAAAAAGCAATCAACTGTCTCAAGATCAAGCGCTGAATCAGTATACCGACAACGAAGTCATAATAGCAGAAATATCTTAGTTCCATATGTTCTTCAGAGATCTAAACATTCATGCTGCATTGGCTCCTTTTATTTGGTGCAACAATATTAGTTCTATATGACTTGTCTCATCCATGCTTGCGCCATCCATCTTGAAGTAGATTACCACTACGTATGTGAGAAAGTGGTAAAAAAGAATTGGACATTGGATACTTCAGCACTTTTGACCAAGTCACTGATATCTTTACAAAGGGTCTCACAACAATTAAATATAGTTGTTGAAACACAAACTGATAATTCAAAAAACAAACTCATAGTTAGTGCACGACAGCTGATGCATTTGAGGGTGTGTAATAAAAACACTGGATCTACACCGAATCAACTCTCGATCAGAGGATTCTTGGTATTGGCTGGACCTGATCTTCAGCAAATTTTGTGATCATGAGAGGGATCACTCCTGATCTTGAGAAAAACATATGAGAAATTTAATCATGTATCCTGTCATTTAATTCTCTATCATTGAAGTCCTTGTTATCCCTTCAATTAAGGTCTTGTATCTTTATATATTCACAGAATGAATTACAATGAAGGTAATTAAGTTGAATGATGGCTGTTACTATAAACTTGTGAAGTTTTTCAGGTTGAACTCACCAGTGGACACACTGACACTGTAGAAGATCAGGCGTTTGTACAAGTGCACATGTGCATAACGTTGGCTAGATCATGTATAATTGGGGATGTTACTCAGGATGGAAACAACAGGACCATTTTTTTGTTTGCAGCCTTGCCATTTCTCAGTGTCAGAAACATTCTCAGTGCAGTTAAGAGAGAGAGAGAGTCACGCACCTTACAGTCACCGGTCACAAGATCCTCCAACATTTTGGCGTTTGTAGGTGGAGGGTTGCAAATTTTTAAGCATCTTGGTAAAAGAGAGGGCAAATTTTGATAAGGTGTGTTTTATTAAGTGTTGAGGTCAACGTCCACCATCACTCTTGAGCGATCATAATTGTAGTCGAGTCATCGCCCTCACTATAAAACTATTGTTGTGCATTTCCTATCACCAATTGATTTTGGGATAAATGGTAGCTCAATAAGGGTGTAAGATCTTATACTGAGGAATAGTGAGCATGTGAGGTCCATTTTCTCCTCCTAAGATACATATAGATATAAGACATGCACACTAATTAAACACACCAGCTGAATTAGCAGCAGCGCCAACTCAGAATTGATACTCATGAATACGCACTCTTGATCATCATGGTATCAATCCAATTTCATCTGACAACTATGATCAAGGAACTCTCAAGCCCTCAAAATCAGTAGTCCAAAACTCGGACTTGGCCTCTGACTCGGTCGGCCGAGTCAACTTGGGTGTGCGACTCAGCAAGTCATGTGACCTGACCCTCCCTCTTTTATTTTTTTATTTTTTTTTTACTTTTTCTAAATCTTTGTTGGGCCTTCCAAAATTGTAAAAAGAGAGAGGTTGTTTGTCATCTAAATCTGGGTGCTTTAGATTTTGAAACAAAGTTTTTTAAATCTGTACTAAGATGGATTAACTGCGATCAGTGGCGGACCCAAATATAAGGGTCTGGGGCTAAAGCCCCCACCCAATTGGAAAAAAGGCCATGAGTTCCTTTGAAGCACATCCAGCCCAGCCCCATTTCCCCAAACTGTCTCTCCCTCTCAAAAACCCCCAAATCCAAAGAGACCCTCAAATCACATTTCATATCGGCCATTTATTTATCTTTTGCTAGATCATTTTTATCCTCTAAACATTTAGATATTTCTTAACATCTAATATTTTTTTCCTTGCATTTTCATATTTTGCCAAACACCATCTCCTGTCACCATGCTAACATGGAGTCTTTGGGGGCACATTTGCCTTATATGAGGAAAATCACTCGGACTTTCTATGCGGCTCATTTTCCACGGGTGGGTACAACGATTTTTTGTACGGAAAAGACACTTTTTTAAATGATTTTCTACAATGGATAGCAAACCATTGCAGATGAGTAGTCATTTCGAGATCTGCAAAAGATCTCTATCTAATTCACTACGGGACTTAACCGAAGTAGTTTTTTTTTTTTCCCCTTTTTCTTCTTTAAACTTCAAAATAGTAATTTGAAATTTGGAATTGTTCATCACTTTATCATCTTTCTCAAAATTATCATTTTCGTTTTTTAAATGAGTAAAGTACATTAAGCGGTTGAAATGTATTTGGATTGTTTGGATGTATTTCACAAAATCCATTAAATTGTAAAATATATGAAATTGAACATATCAATGATGATCATAAATCTGAGAATGTTAATGATTTGGATCATAAAATTGTGACCCATAAATTTATTGGTTGGATCTTTTTAATATGTATTTTTCACAAATTAATCAAAATCCACAATCTATGATAATTAAATTTAACTAATCAAAATAGTGAAAATAGATCCATTAGGTGGGATATGGTACCATACCGTGCTCATTTAGATTAGATTACCTTTTAGCACATTTAAAAACTGGCCCCCGCTAATTAGAACTAAACCTTGTGAGCGACGAGTATATATTTTGTTTCCACAACTTTTCTTTTCAATTTCTAGGCCTACAATGGAATGTGATTCAGCTCATGGGGTCAATCTAACATCATTTTCAAGCCTTATTTTTAACTCAAATCGAAGCCTATTCAGATTCAAATACAGACTTTATTTTTATTAATATAATGTAACTGAAGTTAAAATGAGTTTGAATATTGGATGCAAATCTAATTTTACTTATTTAAGAACTTTAGTATTTGGGACTATAGTTCAACCCTATTGATTAACACTTTTTTTTTAGTCATTTTCTTTATTTTTATTTAGTTATATACAGTGGCTAAGAAGAGTGAGCCAATTGTTGTCTTGCATTCATTCATTTCAAAAGGAAAGCTTCGTTTTAGAAGGATAGATAAACCGGAACAGGTAACTTAATATAATGTTGGCCTTTTATCTCATATGGTGTTATAAAAAATTAATATAATTTTTTAATAGTTCTTAAAACTCATTCGATACGTATCAGTTTGCCATCACTAAACTCATATTTCAAATTATTATTTTGAATAAAAAATAAAAAAATTATTTCTTTCAAGTTCCCCAAAAAAGAAAATCCTGATCAAGCAGTGACTGGGATATAGCTGGGATATTCATCTGGCTAGATGTAACAACTATATTAGGATTGCAAGTCAAATGGCTGAATCTTTCTTCAGTCTGCAAATAGCAAATATTGGCCATAGGATAGATGAAACGATTAGTTTTCCACTGTGGACTTTGAATGAGAACATTCTTTTTGTAGTATATGAAAATCAAGGAGGTGATTGCTGTCTCACAGGCATTCAATTTCTTCCCCCGTCGCTCTCAATCACTTCTAGAAATAATTTTGGCCAAAATTGAATTCAACCCTCATTCTGTTCACCCCAAGATTACAGAGAAAGTGCTAGAGAATTGGGCTTTGTCTCCTACATGACAAGATCGTTCGTTCTTCTATTCATGGTGCCTTGAACCCTCGAACAGAGACGAAGTTTAAAACACTTCTCAAAGTAGTACCTATCTTGCTCGAGTATCTCACATTTTTTTGCAAATGGATAAGTTTGTATGAATTTTCAAAACCCTACAACCTCAAATGGTGGTGGCTTTCATGGGCTGTGGACCCTTCATTAACCATTGGAAGGCCTGGCTATTCCTAAAAATGCTTTGGGACAAAGATATATACTCTGTCCCGAGCCGTATCTCAGTTGGTTAGGACATGGGTGTATGAATAAAAGTGTGTTTGAAAATATAAAGTCATTGATAATTCTAATCGAATGGGGCACGGAGCTTAATGCATGGATAATGAGAAACAAAGAACTCTCCTTCTAGAGGGAAATCAATGGTACATATGCAACAGCTGAATTCCTCCCATCTCATGGTTTCGGTACTTTCACTAGTAATGCGGTAAAGATCTTTAGTTCGTTGCCTACCACAATGAGGATCAACCAGAGAATCACTTGGGAAAAATGCTTTCTCCATCACCTTCTCCACCTCAAAAAAGGAGACTCAATGGTCACTTTTGAACGTAGAGGAATCAGGTGGAGAAAACAAGTAGATACTGTGGTCAGTTTTCTCTGCCTTCTCTCCACAATCACCTGCCAATATAATTTCCATTTTTTTTTAAAGAAGACTTTAACTCCCACTATCGGTGTCCCTAATCAACTGAACTACAAGATTGTGAAGATTTGTTAGTGCTTGCTTCAACATGGAGAAAACACTTAAAAAATTGTCCGTCACAAATTTGAATTTTGAACTGCAGCCACTTTTCACCAACTCCATTATTTTTATTATATACCCAATGTATTTTAAAAGTAAAGACATATATCAATGTAATTAGCAATATTGATTCTTAATCAAAGAAACCATGAGATCAGGTGTTCCATTTACAGTAAAATTACATAGCATTCACAAGAACAACAGTCCCCAGCAAAGGACATTTCCTGGAAATAATTAAATCTAGACATTCAGCTTCAGCACCCACAGTGGGCATGTTGATTGGTTTAATCAGTATTGAATTTCTAGGAATTCTAACCACTGCATATCTATCAAAGGGGCTAAAAGTGATGCGGGTAAAGAACCACGCGGGGCCATCAAATAATTTCTACCTTACTGGAGATGATTACCAACTAGCCAAACCCTGGGAATGCAATGGTCCCATATAGATCTCCATCTTAGACCCTTCACTTTTCACCTCTTCAATACATCCACCCATCAACCTTCTTTACTGTGGATCACTCAAACCGGCTCTGCAATTGCTAAACTGCACTGGCTTAGTTCTTCAACTATGATCTCCATCGTTGGTCTCTGATCTGGAACTTCATTAGTACAAACCAATGCAATCTTTGCTAGCTTCATCGCCTCCAATTCAGAGAATTTTCCAAGCAGTTTTCCATCCATCAAGTCTTCAAATTTACCATATTCAGCTCCAGATTGCATTGATTGATCGATCTGCCGCTTCCCACTGAGGATTTGCAAGATAATCACACCAAATGCATAGACGTCGCTCTTCTCTGTAAACCTGCCAACTGTGGTGTATTCAGGGGCAAGGTACCCCTTAGCGGCACTGGCCTTGAGAGTTGAGAAGACAGCATCATCAGCCAAGAGTTTGTGGAGACCAGAGTCAGCAAGCAATGGATTAAATTGTTGGTTGATGAGGACCTTCTCCGCCGATATGTTTTGATGAACCAACGGAGGTTTATATTGTCTGTTGCTATGTAAATATTCAATGCCTACATGAGATAGAAAACAACAACATATAATTGGAAGTGAAAAATGAATTTCGTGTTTAATTACCCAATTAAACACTAGAGGAAGAAAAACCAGAAGGATCCAGTTGCTCAATTCTCTAATTTAAGAAACAAAAAAAGGGGGGCCTTTTGGGTTGTATTATGATTTGCAGGAAGTAGATAGACAGATGTATTATCTTATCTAGATGTGTGCTAATTAGAGTAAACCATAAAGATAAAGTACTAACAGAACTGATTCCATTAAAAACTGACATTTATAGAAGACAATGCAGCATCAAGCAATGAGGATGAAGAAGAAAGCTGACCTTTAGCAATGCCCTTGATTATAGAAACTCTAGTCGACCAATCAAGAACTCGGCCAGTATCTTCTTTAAGGTCAAGGTAATGTGATAGACTCCCATTTTCGACGAAATCATAGATAAGAAAACACTCGCCCCGCCCATTGGAACAGCAGAACCCCCTCAACCTCACCAGATTCTCGTGCTGGAGTGAAGTCAGGATCTTCAGCCCCTTCAAACACTCCACCTCCTCTGTCTTACAGCTCGTCATGTTGATACACTTAACAGCAACAACAGACCCATCCCTCAAAATCCCTCTGTAAGTAGAGGCAAAATTGTTCTTCCCCAACAAATTCACCTCAGATAAATGCTGCGTAGAGGACTCCACCTCCTCCAAATTGAATATAAATCCTCGTAAAAGCTCCTGTGAGAAGCCTACCCCACTTCGGGCGTCCGCCAAAGGATCCCACCCATTTGAGTACTCGAGACAGATAAGCGGGGAGGCACTCCTCCAGCTCAAGTCCCTGGCCTGGTCAGTGCTTAGCCGGCCATCGGAAACATCGGATGTGCTTCCGACCTTCTGTATCCGGCGACGGTGCCAGGTAAAGGCGATGAGCCCGGCAATGGCTCCTCCACCCATAGCAGCAATGACCCCAATAAGAACAGCAATTGCCCGAGTCTTCTTCGAGGATTTTGGGCAATTGGCTTCGCTGCAGGGTTCAACGTTTGCAGATTGAGGAATGCTTTTTACGTTATTGGTAGTAGTTGATTGGGGTCCAAGGGATGGTTCGGGTTTCGATGGATCAAATGCAATAGACTTGCAAGCTCTTAACAGAGGAAACCCCACTCCGCATAAATCAGTGTTGTTTCCATACCGAAAACCTTCGTTCAGTCCCTTCAAAGCTTCATTATCCAAAACACAAGCAAGCCAAAAAAAAAAAAAAGGGTTTTTTAATTACATAATAGTAAATCAAGATGACAAGAATAGGGAGGCAAAATCCGAACTGGGTTCTTATAATTCATCTTAAAAAGGTCAAGAAAGGCAAAAGAAAGCAATACCGGAAGGAACTCTGCCGGAAAGGCTGTTGTTTATAACATCCAAGACCTTCAGCTGAGAAGCTTCACTTAGCTTTGCAGGAATGGAACCGAAGAGCTGATTAAAGCTCAAGTCCAACCTCCTCAACGAACTCAAATCTCCCAAAGCAGCGGGAATGGCACCCTTCAATCGATTCTGTTGCAAAGCAAGAACGCTTAGCTTCTTCAGAGAACCCAACTGGGTCGGAATGCTCCCATTCAACTGATTACAACAGAGCTGTAAAACTGCAAAACAAAAAGTCCATAAAAAATCAAGACCCCAGAAAAGTTAAAGCAAGAAAACACCAAATTTCACCACCAAGAAACGAAAGTTGGGATTTTTTTTTTTTCTATCTTACCTTGAAGACTGCCCATATTGCCAAGCTCAGCAGGGATTCTTCCAGAGAGGTTATTGACATTGAGATAGAGGTCGGAGAGCTCGGAAAGAAAGGAAATCTCTTTGGGTATCTCTCCTTTGAGCGAGTTGTAATGAAGGTAGAGACCCGACAGGCATTTCAGGCCGGAAACGGATGGAGGAACCGAACCGGAAAGGCCTCTTCCTACAAGCGAGATGTTGGCAACTTTGCCATACTCGTTGCAGGCGACTCCTTCGAAGGAGCCGCTGCATGGGTCTCCATTCTCCATCCATGACGAAAGGAATCGGTTTTCAGGGTCTAAAGAGCCTTTCATTTCCATAAGAACTTTCAGCTCCGCATTTCCGCAAACAGTTTGTAAACGCACAAACACTTGGAAGATGAAGAAGAAAACGAAGAGAGGCACCAAACCCATGCTTCCCAAGACCTCTCTCCCTCTGTCTCTGTCTCTGTCTCTTGGTAGACTGAAAAAAAACCATAAAAGCAGCAAGGAAGAAACGGAGCAGGGGAATAATATTAATGTGCTCCCGAGGTGTACCTTATACATGAAAAAAATATCTGACCTTTTTTTATCTTTCTTGTCTTTGTTCTGAAAACGAATCATACGTGTCAGTTTCCAAGCTACTGTTTAAAAATCCAATTTTAGAGAAATTAGTGGTTTCTGCCGACATCCGTGTCCCTAAGGAGCAGGATTTCCCATGTGCTCGATCTACAGTTCTCCATTCAACGGCTACGACGTGGAGTTGTTGGTCAATTTAAATCACGACCGTCCCTTGTATTGATTGGGGCGAATCTGATTTCTTGCGATTTTGATTCTGGCCATACATGTTGGAAAATAAGTAAAATGAAAGGGCCGGATCTTGACACGCTGTTATTGTCTATAGCACCATAGATCACGTACACTTCCCTTTCAAAGTCTTTCCCTCCCAGTTGGAGGAATTTGCTAATGGAATTGAGTGAAATAAAAGTTATTTTGAGTAAAAAATAAAATATAAGTAGATTATGATTGTATTTTATTTTTAGTTATAAGTGAATTTTTTTTTCTTTTAGCAGAGAAAGGAAGTTGTTTTCTTAACTTTTTTTTAAAAAAATTTGGTGGAAATTTTAAATTAAAATGATTTTAATGTATTTTTTTTTTTAGAAATGAGGGCTTTACTTTACTTGACTCTATCAGTAGAGTTGCCAATTTACTTTTTGTCTTCTATTTTCACTTTTTAGTGTTGAAAAGTAAGTGGATCATTTATATTTGTTGAAAGAATCCCAAAAAGATAAGAAAAGGCAGGATCATTGGTATTTATAGTGATTACTGAATACATTAAAATTGAGAAATGTTACTTTGAGATTTATGCGCAATTATTATTACGAGGGCTAGCGCAGATTGTTAAGACGTGGGCACAAAAATTTGAAATTGTGATTTTGATCTCACACCCTGTAAAACCTTAGCCAGGTAAATTTGTGACTTATCCGGTGCATGAGAGAGACAGAGACTTCATGTATATAAAGAAATAGTCGGTTCTAGAAGAGCATGACATACTCGCCTGGAAATTTTTTTATGAAAGTACAGTATTTAACATTTTCGTTTTAATTATTTTTTTTCTATAGGTGTGTGTTTGTCTTCGAGTGGAGATTTTAAGGTAATCCATACAATAATGGAAACGTGGGATTTAAGCAGATTAGATCCAGCATGTATTAATTAATGCCATTATCATGACACGAATATTAGCGTGTATATTAGAAAGTACATTAAATGAAAAGATGGGAACCCAGACTTGTCATGCTACGTGCGACCTATAAATAAATTGAGTGCTTGCCTAACTAACAATGTTCGAGCGTCCAAGCAAGACCAAACGAAAAGGACTCAAATGTTAAAGTCAAAATTTAGTTGTTAGTTTCACAAAAAAAACAAAAATTCTGACTATTCAATGACTTTGTCGGGATCACATACACAAATTTCCATGCCATGCAAATTTTAAATGATGTAGTTGAGCAATAAATAACCTTAGTGAGGTGTGACAAGAATTTCAATAGACGGCTCACTATTTCAACACTCCATTTTCTGGGTTTTCACGCGCGGTGGGAAATTAAGTCAGGAAGATGGCCTCATATAATTAATTTAGGGGGCTCATTTAGTTGTAAGTTCATCAATGGGAGGAGGGTGAATAGAAAGTTAATTTTAAGAAGAGGGAGATCTAAAAAATCAGTCTCACTAAATTATCCAAGCTCTTGATTTGATAGCATTAAAAAAATTGGATAAAGTAATAACCTTTTAAAGACCATAGATTTTTTTTAGATTCAATCCAATGATAAGTGAAGCTTCAATTTATACATAAAACTAAGACAGATGCTAGATTAAAGGATGAAAAGAGTATCAAGATCCCATTGTAATTTATCTTATTTACATTTAGGTGCATTACTTTCTTGGTTGAGGTTTTTTTTTTTTTTTTTTTCAAATATAAGTGCTTTCTCATGATCATGTACCATCTTATACTTTTCCTCTCTTTTTTCTTTTTCATTTTTTTGATGTTGTGAACTAGAATATTAGAATTTTCATAAAAATGTAGTGTTTTTTCAATTAATTCATCAACTACGTCAAAAAATGAAATCAGTTGTATTTACTATAGTGAATCAATGAAGTGGCACCTAGTCTAATGTGGGGCCGCTCGATGCATGACAAACAAGGGAAAGAGGGGGGGATGAATTGCTTAGCACATGCATTAGTGGCAATTTCAATATCAGGTAAATCAAATTATGCTAACCCTTGGTGTTAGCTCCTCAAATTTTAATTAATGGATGTAAATCATGCAATTTTTTTGTGATAAGAACTTAATGGTTGCTTACGTCCACATTTGTCAAATTAGAACTATTTTTAGTTCAAAGGGCAGGTATTTGTAAGGAATATTGATTATAAGCGGGTTATAGTTATATGTATAGGTAAAGGAGGATTGCCAACAAAAGTGCATGTTCAGCGTTTGTAATGATCATTATATCAGAAAATTAATAACTCCTGCATGGCAATTGGAATGTGACCTAGTGATTGGAGTTCAGTTTTTTCTTACTAACGTACTGGGACCCCAGAGACATAACAGGAAAAGTATAACATAGGCACACACAAGAACTTAACCCACATTGGCCATTAGCACTTTATTTTTTTTTATTTTTTTTCCACCTATTGAAGTTTCACATAAACTATGTGTGTGATTTTTCATACATATCATCCAAAAAAAAGAAGGACCCTCCTGAATCCTGAATTAAATATATGTGGACCGAAGGTGAAGTTCCCACTTGTCCAATAGTAAGTCATGCAACAGGCACTGGATGATACAATGAAAGTAGCTTTGTGCCAGGGCTTAGAGGGTCTACATCATTAATCACATGGAACCTCATGCGTAGATGGTTAAAACAAGACCTTTTACCATTCTAAATACAAGTTTCTACGTGCAGCTTACCTAATGAATTGACTTGGTTATTTTCAGCGACATGAGGTTCTAGACTTCTAATGCTCACACTTTCAGAGGCTGGCACTTATCTAGACATATATTTCAACTCATCAAGTGTGTCACCAAGGTGATAGGCAACAGTGTTTAGGTGGTACAGACAAGTGGCGCGTTCCATTAATAATTTGTGGTCCCAATCAATGCTCAGGCTCAGCTCATCAAACTAACCACCCAAGACCGTAAATTTCAAACTTCCCAAAGTTTGGTGCAGAAAATCAACTATCTTCTCTTAGATAAATGCTACATACTATAGTAGTATGGAAAGCAGCATATAGATTATAGAATACAGCCCTGGTGAAGAGTCATCCTTTTGAACCTTCTTTACAAATGGATGTTATTTTTTCCACGAGTTTGGCCATTGCCAAGTGAGTGGAGAACCAGAAATCATGTTACAGTACTTGATAACATTTATTTAAGGTAAATGCTTTGTATTGTTGTACTGTGCGGTTACTTCGGTCAAGTAGTAAAGGCTTACTTGTCATATATGTGGATTTTAAGGCTCGGAAGGAAAAGGAGAACATGAAGGGGCAATATACAATAATTTTGAGGCTATTCTTGTTTTTTTTTTTTTTTGTTTCCCTTTTTTTTTTCCAGTTGGACTCAAGCTTGTGTTTATAGAGAGAGTGAATGATTTAGAGAAGGAGAGTAAGTGAATGAGGTTTAGAAAGAGGTGTTTTCATCTTTAGTTATAAACATAAAAGACAAGTAAATGATTACTTTATCACTTGTTTAATTTTCATCTTTAAATTTTTTTCTTTCTTTGCATTTGGAATATGTCAGTTTAAAAAGTTAAATAATATGTAATTTTTATTTGATATAATGCAAGAGATTTGAGGATGAGAGAAATTTGAGATTCTACCATGCCGAATTTAAAATATATATACACTAAGAAAAAATGAGCCCATGCCGAGTTTAAAGATATATATTTTGTTGCTTTCTTGTACATGTGTGTTTGCATGAGAAAGTAAATACGTAACTTTTTTTTGTCAAATGTGCTCCAACAAAGGATTTTTAAAGATGTAAAGGGTGAACGAAGTAAGATGAAGATGTTAATAAGACTTTAACTTTATTAGGATTTAAACCACTGAGGCAATAATTAGTTATTCATTTCCTAACCCCGCTCATTACATTTTTTTATTAAAAGAAAGATTATTTGATAATATTTTTAGACATTCACCTTTATTTATTTATTTTCAACCACTATTAGAGATACAAATCTTAAAATTCCTAAGAATTCAATTGCTCAAAACAAACATGTCCTCATAATCTTCCTTGCTCTAACATTGACATGATGAATAATGTTAATTATTCTAAGAGAGAGGGAAAAAAAAAAAAAGCATCCCTCAAATTGGAATGTCATCCATTCCCAACATTATCATAGTCCTAGCGTCTAAAATCGCCTAGAGAAGAATAGTCGCAGTAGTATTGAAGAAAGACCAAAATGTGCGGCTAGAAAATAAAAGACACCAGCACTTGAGCTGTAGAAGTTTCGGAATTCCACAAGATAACAGAAATCCAACAGTATTCTAACTCGCCGTGCCTCATAATTTCCATCATAAACTTCTCTGTACAAATGCAAAAAGTTGGTGAGGCATTAAAGTTCCCATTCTCGACAGCCAAATGGCACATAATATGGTTTTGTTTACGTTTGTGGTGTTGGAACATTCAACGACAGTTTAGGCATGTCTTCTTGGAGATAAAGAAAGTCAAAAGCACAAGCAAATTTCTTCACATTGGAACAAGATTCGGTACACTGCTCTCTTGTTTCCCACATGGGTTAGGCCATTTTCGTGGAAATGGGTTTGGGTTGCTTGCTAACGCAGGAGTCTGATCGATGTCTTTTCAGCACAAATTTCATTTCAACTCTCATTTGGATGGAACTAAATCAAGTGATCCCTGCCATGGTATTGGTAGGTCATGCCACATGAATGGTACCACTTACTCCATCTATAGAAAAAGGAAACAGAAAAGAGAGAGGCATGCAAGAAGTCCCCTCAAATCATAAAGCTGAGATGCGGACCACCTATTGAGCGGTTAGGATTGTTTTAGACATTAGCTAAAATATTTATGGGTGATAGACGATACAAACCAAGTTGGGCGCTTTCATGTGATGTAATGAATAGGGCCTGTTTGGTTTAGATGGGAATTTCTCCTAATAAAAATCCAAATGTTGTTTATCGAAATTATGAGTGTCTTGTTTGATCTGTTTCTAACTATGAGAATTAGCTTAGCTGACCATATGAACTGTTACTTTATCTATTCAAGTCCTGACAATTTCAAGCACGAGCATTTTAAAATTCCATTTTGGAGGATAGTATTTGAAATTTTCAAATGGTTCCCGAGGAAAATCTCTGGGTCCCCAGCTGTCTAGGACCATATAAATTTTCAAAATAAAAATATCAATTTGAAGTACGAGACTTTTATGGGGTGGCCCATCAAAGGGATGCCAGTGCGTCGTGTTGCAGCCAATATGTTATCTATCAAGAGAAAAACAAAGAGAAGAAAAAAGAAATCCACATGCACTGGAGATAAGCAACCAGTTGTATGTGATGCTGTGGTCGTCCCACGCACCTCAATAGAAAAACAAACAAACAACATATCCACTTCCAGCCTATAACATCAATTATGGAGGAATGCAGTGACAATGATATTCAATTTCAATGGTCCAGATGGTCTAGAGAAATAGGATTTACACCGAGTTTCAGTGTATGCTTTATTCACAGGACCATGATGCTGTGCTAAAAGTTTGAAGGTGGGTAGGTAATTGATGATGAGATGTTGTTGTCATAATTGCAATTTGATGGGCTTGTGTTCGTTTATGGATGGCAGCAGGGCGGGGCGGGGGCGGAATTGGGTTGCCCCGTCCCCGCCCGGCCCCGTAATTTGGGGTATGTTACATACCCCGTCCCCGTCACGATATGGTGCAACCATAAACATAATAAATTAATTTTGAATTGACTATAAAGAAAAAGATAAATTAATTTATTTTACATGGTAAAAAGCACATGAATGATTCATCTATGTTGTCTCCATGCCTTTAATAAAATTAAAAAAAAGATCTCCCAAAATAGAATAAAAAAATCTCCCCGCATAAATATTTTATAAGTGTGGGGTACTATTAGATTGTTTAAATTTTTTAAAATTATCTAATATTAATAATATAAATTTTCCTTTTCCTGAAATTTTACTTATTTAAAGTAAGATTTATTCTTATAAGATTTTCTCTAAGCCCTTGAAAGCTACTAACATATACTTGAAAATATCATATATGCTTTGAGACATTATTTATAAAAAAGACAATATCTCTCTAAAATATCATGAACTTCATCAATACATGGTTTCACTTCATTTCTGGTATTGAACTTCACTCACTAATAAAGAGGTTGATTACATATAATTAAAATTAGTATAATTTTTAGTGTTGTTAGTATGATTAGAATCATATTAAGTTACTAACTATAATTTACTTTGTTATTTCTAATCATATAAGTTATTATAAGCGTATAGCATGATATATCTTGTAATGTTATATCAAATTAATATAATTTATATTGTTATTGGTATGATTAGAATCATACCAATTATAATTTACCTTGCTATCTCTAATCATATATGTTATTATAAGCTTAAAGCATAATCTATCATTCTATTATATATATTTATATTCGTTTTATTAAATATGATTTATCATGTCACAATTTAATATTATATATGATTAAAGTAAAATAAGCTTAGATACTTAGATAGATTTTTTAACAATTTTAATTTCATTAAATTTGAATTAGAGGGAATGTGATCATATTATATGCTTCTATAATGTCTAGGGTTCATTCAATTACATGTTTAACTTTAAAAAAAGTCTTCAATCAATCTACTTAACCCTTAATAACAACATAAAATCAATATACATTTACATATAAATATGTTTATTTATTATAAAAGAAATCTAATATATATATTAGAAGATTATTAATTTCGGGGCGGGTTACGAGGCGAGGTAAGAAACTTACCCATTCCCGCCCCGTCCCGGATTCGGTGTATATTTTTTTACCCCGTCCCCGCCCTGTCTAAGAGTCGGGGCGGAGAAAACTCGTACGGGGCGAGGCGGGCACTTCGGATTGGGGCGGGTCGAGTTAAAAATGTCATCCCTACGTTTGTTGTTTAATTTGTACCCGAGTTCACTTTTCTTTGGAATGATTGGGGTGAAAGAAAAGGAAGTGTTTAGGCCCACGTGGAGGGAATTTTCTCCATCGTTTGGTGTTTCAAAATTCAAATGAGCATAGACTAGTAGTGAGTGGAGAGTCACCGTCACCAACTTCTCATTGTAAATAATTACTAAGAATCAAAGTAAAATATTTCGGACTTAGGAGAACTAATCAACTCTAAGTGGTTAAAGTGTAGTCCACCTTGTGCATGGGTCTCATTGCAACTGTCTGCATATTGAATGGTCAGATAATCATAATATAATGTTATTTAAAAATTTATTTTTTTAATTAATTTGGTAAGATAATCATTGAATCGGTACTTTGACAAAATAGCCATCTATTTCATATTCTTTATTCCCATATCACAATGATACTTCTCTTTTTAATTATTTATCACTATGGATATTGGTCGTTCGCCTAGTCTTACATCTGACGTTTGGCCTACAACCGTCAAATATTAAATATTTCTCGAGGACTGTTCATATAATAATAGTGTGATATTGAAAGGGCTAAGGATATCGTACAATATAATGCGTGAGAGAAAAATATTTAAATTTTGGTGAATCCCAAGTCTAACGATAGATGTTCAGGCAATATATATATCCAGTTTCTGCATCAGAGCAGGGTAAATGTACCACCAAAATCAACTGGAAACAAACACAACAGTGGTGTCTTTTTTATATATCCCCCTTGGTCTGTTACTCTTCTGTCATCTACTAACACAATGAGACAATGACTTTGATAATCATGTATTAAAAGGAGAGAGAAAAGTAATAGATCTATGTGACTAGATCTATGTGCTTTGTATCTTTCTGTTTTGTTGATTGATTGATGTATTACAAAAGCACCTTTGGCCTTTGAACATGACCATCCAAATAAAGTGGTAGTGGTTATCCTTTTCAGACCTTTTTTTAACCTGGGCCTTGGGCAAGTGAACTGACATCTCTACTTTGAACTTTGGAGTCACTTTAACATATGCTCCCAACATCTCTCTGGAATGTGGTGCCGACAAACCCATCCCCGTGCATCGTCCAAGCTGTCATCAAATGCCATTTCTTGGAGTGGGAGCTGGGAGATCCTTCAGCTAACATGTAAAAGAGTGAGACAAGTTTTTTTTGGTAAAAAGAGTGAGACAAGTTAGAGGTGACAATACAGGTACTGGGACGAGCATTCTCCCTGCAATAAAGTACTTTACACTTTTGAATAAGAATTGGAGAGTGCTAGTAAAGGCTAGGGCTATTGGAAATCTGGCACTTGCAACATTGGTGTTGGTGGGTAAAGTTGGATGTGATGCAATAAGCTTGTGATGGCCTTATGGGCTCTGCTCCCGTTTTCATGAACAGAGTGGAGATGATTATACTCGATATGGATGTGGATTCGTGAGACGCCCATATTTTTGGGCCACTTTGGTAACTCTATTAATACAGTCAAGTAAAGTTGATTTTGAAGAAAGAATAAAATATAAGTGAGTTATAATGGTTTTTATTTTTAGTTATTTGTTAAGGAATCTTTTTGACTTTTTAGATGGAAAAGTGGAGTTTTTTTTGTATTTTAGTGGATAAAAGTAGTTATTTTTTTACTTTTTGTATGAAAAAGATGAAGAGAGTTTTGAATAAAATGTATTTGATGAGACATATTATCTGAAAAATGAAGACTTTACTTGATTTTAATTATATTAATAAAATACCAAACGGCCCCTTAGGTCTCACTGTTTGTCAGCCACCAACTGGCTGGTGCGTCATTTGTTGAGGGTTCTCCATCCACACTCTAGTGTAGGTACAGAGTCCAAGCAGGGCGGTCGGGCTCTATATTTTGAGCTTGTTGGTTTGGACCTGCTGGGTTGGGCCGGTCCTAGGGATGGATAGTCAGGCTTATTATGTCACTTGCCGTCACTGAATACTTTTGATACTTCCCCAGTCCCCATGCATAGAACTAGAAGCTATGTTCCGATGGGGTCCAGATCCTTGAGTCTTCGACTTGCACAAATTCTAAGTTGAAGGGGGCATTGACTTGGACAAAATCTAAATTGAAGGGGGCATTGACTTGGACAAATTCTGAGAAAGTGCTGCTACTGAAAGTCCGAGGAAGTTAAATGCACGCCCGGTATTGGGATATCCGCACCTAAATAGGATTTGATCTCACCAAAAAATTGATTATTTGATGTGAAGCATGATTAATGAATAATGGATAAGATTGTGTTATCATGCTTTTAATCAAATGGTTGATTTTACAGTTGGACCAACTGCTTTGGGAATAAATTTCGTAGATATCCTAATTATTGGGATATCATTTTTTTTAAGCGGCTTAGATTTTCAATATGTGATCTTCGCCGTGGGAATTCCACTCTATCAACTTGGGATTTCTCTAAGTCAAAGCCTTAGAGGATTCAGACTTATTTCCTTTAGGTGTTCATTTGCAAATTGCTAAGGTTTAGGGACCCGGGATCCAGTAGGGCCTAATTCGAGAAACCCTGCACAAATAAGATTTCTACGTCACTTCCAATGGGGTAAAAGTAACATATATAACACAGTTACATCTAATAAACATTAAGATAAAAAGGGTAATGTTTCAGTGTATACACCTCTCATGGTATTATAATGAGAGCTTTTTTTATGGGGTCCATTGATCACAGGTCTAAGGGGATAGAAAGACCTATTTTGGATGTACGTAGATATCAAGTTTCAAGTCAATTCCATGTCTCTAATCCCTTCATATATAGCCCACCGGCCATACGACTTTATATTAAAGAAAAAGTCAGAGTCTCAATCCAACGGTCCAAAATCCAGTGTAATTCAAGGGTTCCATGTGTGTACATTTCTATCGGTGATAGGGAAGCCCCGGCATGATACCTCTCATCGTAATACAGTGAAAGGTGTATTCATATGAAATTTCCTTGGATAAGAAATCAATCTAAAATTATAAGGTAATCTTATTTTAACTAGACGAAAAGGACCTCTTGAGGATCATTCCCTCTTTTTTTTAACACGTTAGCTTGAATGGATTGGCGTCTGGGCTTTGAGTTGGACCCGCACCACATTTATGAACGTTAATTTAGCGTGTGCTATCTGCAAATAGGCCAGACTTGGACCTGACTTTTTGGCCATGAGCTTAATCACAGCCTAAATTTTAGGTGTTGAAAATGAAATGGGCTGGGATTAACAAGCTTTGACTGAGTAGTCCAACCCTGCATATGAAAAGTCCTTCACGGCTTCTCCTGTCCCAGGCCTCATCCATTGCACATACCTAGTTTCAAGAGGTGGGCAAGAGCTCTTTTATTTTTAACATCACTATACCTGATCCTCATGCTGACTATCACGATTTCTTTCCTTGCCACTTTTTATATTTATTTTAAAAACATTGATTTAGTGAGAATGGCCAACACCAAACAACATGAGATATTACATGATAGTTCACAAGATTGACACTTAATTTATGCGGCCCAATTTTTCTCCTATAGGAACATCTGCACACGAATGTCTCAATCTAGATGTTAAAGAGTACGGGCCTGTATGAATGATACCCTCCAAATTTCACAGCACTCATACTGGCGATGTGGACATCCACATGCATGAACATCTGCAAGAGATAATTCCCCAACTTTTTACTTGAGAATTTTAGATGTGACTCTTGATTCTCTTAATTAGTGTTTCCCACATATTTATCGTAAGCGTGTTGTGTGGAGCTATATTGGGGGGCCCACTCATTGATAGTTTGAACAATTTATGTCGATGATATAAATTCAAATTTCACTTTAATAGGAGTAGATTCCAATATAAGATTGAGTATATGAATGATATAACATAATTAATGCATAAGCTAGCTAATTAGTCATGTGCTCAAACTTATGGTTGCACAACCCCATTATAGTAAAATTCAATATATATATTACTAGAGGAGATGACATTCGTTTTGAATGATTTGAATTATAAAAGTCATGTAGGTGCAACGGTGGTGTTCCACACTTCCCTCCCATGGGAAGTGTGAGAGAGACAAGAGCATATTTTGTTTCCATGTGTTAAGGGGTAATAGTGAGGTGGATGTCACACCATGAAAAGATAAATGTGAGGTATAGTGTAGTCAAAATAAAGGCGTGATAAAATCTTTATTTGTATAGTATGGGTGAAATATAGGTGAGAGGAGAAACTGAAGACACCCCGTGGTAACAAAGCTCTAGCGAGGGATAATCTCACAAGTTGTGTGCCACTCACCCATCTAAAGAAAAAGTATAAGAGAGAGAGAGAGAGAGAGAGAGAGAAAACTATGTGCCGGGATCATGTCACAAGTTGTGTACCAAACTTTACCACGATTTTTTGATAAAAAAAAATATTTGCTCATTAATTGCTAAAGATGAGTGGTCTCACATCATAAGTTTACTTCCTCTCCCCACTTTTCTCACCCGTAAGAACGAAATACAAAACGTTACATCCCATACTTGTTTTAACTTCAACCTTACCACGTCTCGTGCAAAACAAATGTGCCTGGACTTGGATGGAAACCAATGACAAGTGATTACTGTTGAGGTTGGCTTATGCTACAAATGTTAGACTTAGTGGATTGAACCCACTGCCATTTCAACAAATATGGCCCGACCATTTAAAGGAGAAAAATGCACTGAAAAGGCCATTAGAGGCCTCTTTATATCTCTCCTCAATGATCATTTCCCCATGGTTAGAAGTTGGAAAATTGAGAATAGTAGAATACAGTATAGCCATCATCTTCCTCATCTCCTCAACAACTCTTTTATATCAATCAAGTATTCTAAGATGCTAATGAACTTCTAAGAAAATCACAAAAGGAAGAAACTTATCCTTAAAATCCAATCCAATGCATCCATACAGAAGTTTACTAATCAGGTATCCATCTCTATGCCCGTGGACAACAAAAGTGACTTAAGTGGAAAAGATTCATAGTAAATCTCTTTTGACCTCTTGACAAATACAAGATCTCATATTTTACATGAATCAATTTCTTACATTGCCGTAGACTCATAGCACTTGATCCAAAACTTCTTAAACAATCTCCTCTAAGCAAAGAACGGCTCCTTACCCAAGTGGTAAGGAGTGTTAATTCTTACCTAACTGCCAGAGTTCAAACCCAGGATACGTGATCACCTCTAGATCTTTCCGCTTGTGCGGTCTCCTTTCTCACATGTGTGGGCATCCTTCCCACTTGAGTGGGCTATCTTCCTATGTGAATGCGGGCCCACTCTTGGGTCCAGCCCCCTTGGTTGGGTACCCAAAAAAAAAATCTCCTCTAAGCAATAATAAGACGGGTCGATGGCTTCATTTTGTAAGCCCACAATAGACCAATTTGACTGGACTCGGGTCATGGTTATAGGGTGCTTTAGGTGGAATCCAAACTTTTAGTACAGGGCCATATCTGGCCCTCCACTCAAGCCACAGGTCCCGTGCCTGTACCTAAATTTGTGCCCGTACCTAAATTTAAATCAAAGTCTGAAATATAGACATGGACCTGAATAAAGAATCTGGATGCAGCTGACACATCAGGAATTTAGGTCCTTTGGTATGAAATCTATGGGTCTGGATCTGACCCAAACATATGTGAATGCTAGATCCATACCGATTTCCTTTTCTTCTTCAATGGGGCCTTTTGGTACTTGGGACCCATTTTCAACCCTAATTCCACTAAAGCAATGCTGGGATCTACGAACTTAGATGGTAAAGGAAGCTGTTTCAAGGAGGATAAAAGGTACCCGAATATCTGAGGAAGGGACGTCTCCAATTAAAATAAAAGAATAACATAAATTGAATCTATTTTTTTATCCAAGGTAATTTTGATTAGGATCAGGGTCTAACATATTGATTCCCAAAACTTTTGGATCTGGATCCACATCTATACATGTCTAGACCCAGTCTTTGGCCCAAGTACATACCTCTAATATTACAATTTTAAACTCACCCATTGTAATATTGTATCATCGTTTTGGGTATAGATCCAGCCAGATGATGGGTCCTACTACCAAGGGTTTGGATCTGATTCCGAATTTTTGCTTTTATAGACTATTAGCTCCATGACTCAACCCTCGTGTGCACCCATGGTGGAGTGGTGCTCAAATGCCTTCATAACACAACCAACAGACTATAAAACTAGGCCAGTCAATTTAGCCCGTTGAAATGGGTACCCGGCCTGCACGCATAGTTATTTTACTAATTTTATATATTTTTTTGAAACTGCCCCTATAACAGTTAAAAATGGCTAATTAATAGGGTTATTTTTGTAACTTCACCCTTATAAATCTCCCCATAAAAGGCCATCCCCCTTCAAGACAAAGATTGGTTTAGTCACGACCCAATTAGTGATGATGATTCATACAATGATGGCAATGCAGTAATTGATCTTTTAGAAATATTAAAAGAAAAATAATTTCTATTGAGTTCTTTTAGACATTACTTGACAAACATATGATACTCATTTCTATTGATTTTTTTATTTTCTACTGTCACCGATTTTTTTTTTTAACTCCGTCATATTATTTGTTGCATTGCATTGCTGGTCCCAAGTATGGAAAAAAGGAGGAGGGTTTAAAGTCCAGTGATAGTATATGAATAATTAGAGAATGTTGATCTTATGTTCAAGGTCGTGCTAAAGCCTAGGCCCGGCCTGGCCCGGGCCCAACCCACACCCACATGGGATGGGATTTGACATAGCCCCACTCAATTTAGGGCCGGGATTGGACAACCTCCGGCAGGCCCGTCCAATATTCGGAATGTGATTGGACAACCCATGCTTAGGCTTATATAAAACCATTGTTATGCCGTTTCTCATCACCAGTAGCTTAATGGGGTCTGATATCTCAAAGAGACTTTACTCTTGATCTGAGATTCACTCCTATTACCAATGGCTTCAATTGTAGAGAGAACGAGCTCTTTTTGCCTTGACTATCTGTGGTACAGATGATTAACTTCCATCACCCCAATATTAGCTAGTTTTTATGGCTGCTCATTAGATAATTATCTTCATTGCATGGGCAGGTGCATGTATTCTGTAATAATTTGTATGATTCAGGAATTGGTCGGGCACAATACACCACGAGCCATGCCAGCCGTTGAGAAATGTAGCTTGAACAAACCTTGGCCAAAGGATGAAATCAATCCCTTGACATACAAGCCATAGATGTACAAAGCATGTGGATCATATTAAAAAAGGTTACTATAACTTCGAGATTTTGTGGCCAACTTCGTCAATAATCTGCATGGCTATCAATGGATTCAGGTTGAGATCAATATAACAGACTTCGATAATTAAGGATTTTATTGTTGGACAACAGGTCGAGTTCATACCTGGGTTAGTGGGTTTAGAGTTGGATGCCTTATTGGGGTGGAATGGGCTTTGGAAATCAAGCCCATTGGAGTCTAGCGTATAGACTTTTAATGTAGGGTATATTATATGGCAAGCTCAGGATTAGGATCTTGGCTCTGTATCAGACTCAAACTCAGACTTGAGCCCTTCACCGAGTCTCGGGCCTATAGAGAGTTCAGGTCTGAACCCAACCGATTCACAGCTCTAAATCATCAGGTCATGTGGTGTGCACGACGGATACTGTATTTATCATTGTGGTTAGTGAACATATTTCTAAAGTAAAAATGACGATCAGATGATGGTCTTATCTACCACTCTCTCCATGGTGGCCAGAATCAGATTGCTCCAACTGTCTAGTTGTTTTGTCTGTTAAATTGTGCTCCATCCACATGTGGGCCGTTTTAAGTGTTGTGGTTAGTGAACATATTTCTAAAGTAAAAATGACGATCAGATGATGGTCTTATCTGATGGGTCAGGCCCAAATAATTCGGTCCGCAATGACAGGTTAGGCCCAGGTGGCTCGGTCCACGACGACGGGTCGGGTCAAACTGACCTTAGTCCATGATAAGCTCAGGTCTTGATCTACCCATTGAGGCCGGATCCAAATCCACAGTATGACAAAGTCATCACGTCGTTTCACCTACCTGCTTTTACCAAGTCCCGAGGAGGAGATCTTGCCTGCTCATCTGTTGAGGACAGTGCGGGAAACTCTACCAGACTGGAGCGTACATCATTGGAGATCCCTGGAGAATCTCCCCACCCGTTGGAGAAAAAGTATAAAAGGAGGAGTACTGTCAAAGAGAAGAGATCTCGAATTCTACACCTCATTATTGTATCTGGCTACTTTGTAATCTCCTCCCCAGAGCAATAAAGCAATCACTTGAAGTGGACGTAGGTCATCCAGACCGAACCACTATAAACTCTCTCTCTCTTCATTAACTTTCACATTTATTACATATCACTTGACCGGTGGTGCCCTAAACCACTTTTTGGCATCATCAGTTTGGCGCCGTCTGTGGGAACGAAAATAATTTCCTTTTTTCAAAAAGTCATGCCGATCACCAGGTCAACAAGGCGACAAGATGGTAACCCCTCGCGCGAGGGCGAGGGTAATCCTCCACCAACCAACCCTGCACCGAATGCTCCCGCTCCCTCTCCCCAGCAGATGCTGGAGACCATGCAGCAGTTGGTAACTCAGAACCAACAAATACTGCAGCTCATGCTGGCGAGTCAGGGAGGAGCACTAGGTGCAGGACCACAAGAAGCACCTCTCTCGGAGCAACCGGTCGCTCCACGCAGAGGGGCACCTCACCCGGGCGCCCGTCAACACGTTGCCCGGGGCCGAGGCGCCAACCGAGACATGGGCGCCCATCCCCTGGGCGCCCAGGGTGGAGGACTGCAGCTGGGCGCCCATCCTCATGGCGCCCTGGGCGCCCATCCTCATGGCGCCCACGCCCAGGGGACGTCTGCTGGAGCTCCGCCCGTCGTCCCGCACGAAAGACTCCTGGTTGATCCTGAAGGCCGCGCTCATCTTGGCGTACCCCCTCCCCCTGGAGGGTCAAATCGCGGTGGACTTCCACTTCCTCCTTCAGCTTCCAATCATGAGGATCCTGATTTCCAAGAGATGGGAAGTGGAAATTACAGTCTGGAAGACGAAAGCCAGTTCCAAGGTCAATCCAGAGGAGCCCCCAACCTTTGGGACGAGAAGTTCAAAAAGATGCAAGATCAGATTGGCAACGTCTTCAGCGCCATAAGGGCGAAGGCACCGGAGACGGTAGATTATCTAGTCGGGCGAACGGATTCACCGTTCAAGCCTGACGTGGTGAACTACCCACTCCCTCGGAAGTTCAAGATGCCATCCGTGGAGACCTTCGATGGAACGAAGGATCCACTGGACCATCTGGAGACGTACAAAACCAAAATGCAGCTGCATAATATCCCTGACGAGATAATGTGCAGGGCATTCCCAACTACATTGAAGGGTTCCGCTCGGCAGTGGTTTGCCAATCTCCCCCAAGCATCCATAGCCACCTTTGGAGAGTTGAGCAGATCTTTCGTCTCACACTTTATCGGTAGGCGCCGCCACCAGAAGCCTGCCGCACACCTACTCGGCATAAAACAAGATCGAGATGAGAGTCTGAGGAGTTACCTCACTCGTTTTAACGAAGAGGTCCTCCAAATCGAGGAGCCCAATGACAAAGTCACCATGACCGCCTTTCTGGGAGGCCTCCGTTCATCCAGTTTCCTCTTTTCAGTAATGAAGCGACCACCAAAGAGCATGCCAGAACTATTGGCAAAAGCTCAAAAATATATGAACGCTGAGGAAATCAACAGGTCTAGGCGAGGTGAATCATCTCGTGGGTCGCCCAAAAAAGCGTGACCTGCCTCTGCACTGTTTTTAAACAGGCAGCCTATCTCCAGCTTAGCGGCTCTCTCGCGGGTCGTCAAAAAGCTTGGCCTACCTCTGCACTGTTTTTAAACAGGCAGCCTATCTCCAGCTTAGCGGCTCTCTCGCGGGTCGTCAAAAAGCGTGACCTGCCTCTGCACTGTTTTTAAACAGGCAGCCTATCTCCAGCTTAGCGGCTCTCTCGCGGGTCGTCAAAAAGCTTGGCCTACCTCTGCACTGTTTTTAAACAGGCAGCCTATCTCCAGCTTAGCGGCTCTCTCGCGGGTCGTCAAAAAGCTTGGCCTACCTCTGCACTGTTCTCAAACAGGCAGCCTATCTCCAGCTTAGCGGCTCTCACGCGGGTCGCCAAAAAAGCTTGGCCTACCTCTGCACTGTTCTCAAACAGGCAGCCTATCTCCACCTTAGCGGCTCTCTCAGGGTCACCGAAAGCCCAGTCTCAAAAAGTGCAGCTCCCACATGAGCAATCCTGAAATCCTGTCTTTGCTCTCACGCAAGCAGTGCTCTCGCTCTCCAGTGCAGATGAGGCCTGCCTGCGCGAGGTCCTCAAACAGCGCTCCTCCATCGCGATCAGCAAAATCGCCTCTCAAGCACCCAACGACTCATGGGTGCCCAACTTTGGCGCCTAGCACCTTAAGCATCCAACACCATAGGGGCGCCCGCGCCGGTAGCAGGGCGCCCACAACCCCTACCGTCAGCCCACTGCAGTGCCCGCACCAATAGCTGCTAGGGCGCCCATGCCCAGTCCTCCATCTCGTGCAGCAGCGGGAGCACTCCATCCGGCCTCCGTCGTCGCAGCGCCCGCAGCAGGGGTACCCGGCGTCCCCTATCATCACAATGCCACCCAAGAAGCAGCGGGGCGCCCAGGCTCCCTCGCCAGCAGGTTCAGCAGCGGGCACCCCTGCCTTGTGCGTCGCCCATCAATAAAAAAAAAACCAAGTGATGGTTGGGCGCCCCTTCCAAGTGCTGGGCGCCCATCAGCTTGTGTTGGGCGTCCCTGCCACCACCAATATAAAAAAAAAAAAAAAAAAAAAAACATTTACCACATGGGCGACCCTGCACACGTGGTCCCCACTCGTTGTTTTGTTTAGAGGCTTTTCTATTGATTTACAGGGGAATGTGGATATGGGTCGAGCTACTTTAATGTTATTCTCCCAATCATCAGCACCATTGTTACTGGACCTGAAAAGCACATCCAAGTCGTCTCCATATCCTACTTTGTAACAATCCTCTGCATCTGCATCGTTGTGGGCCACCTCCTTGAAAAGAACAGATGGGTGAACGAATCCATCATCGCCAGCGCCCAGCATCAGCACCAGCAGCTGGGCGCCCCGTGTCTCCACGCCAGCAAACGCAGCCCATCTCCCCACGCCCGCCTGACGCACAACCGTGGCCGACGCCACGCAGCCAGCAACTGGTGGGGCGCCCAGCCCAGCCACAACCTGCTCGCCCACGCCCAGGGAAGTGCTCGCCTGTTCGCCCATGCCCAAAGGGTGCTCGCCCGATCGCCCACACACTGGGCGCCCCGGCCTGGGGCACCCGGAGCCTGGTCGCCCGCATCCAGAACGCCCCCAGGTGCCTCGCCGTCCACATCCGGGGCGTATTCCTCCTCGGCAGTTTGTACAGCAACCCCTGCAGCTGGGGCGCCCGACGTCTCGCCAGACACAGGAGTGGGGGCCAGGGTCGGCTCGCTCGAAGCAGGGGCGCCCCCCGTCCAGCCAAGGTTTTCTGACTGGCGGCAGCTGCCACGGCGCCCATCCAGGCCGGGGCGCTCGTTGCCATGTCGCCCATCGCATGCCGGACTGCCTCGCCGCCCACGCCCGCTGTCCAGGGCGCCTGGCCGCCTGCGGCGCCCGCAGCCCTCCGCACTTGGCGCTCGCCTAGCCTTGCTCGCCCACCTGGGTGCGTGCCTCGCCCGCAGTGGGGGCGCCCCAGCCTTGCTCGCCCACCTGGGTGCGTGCCTCGCCCACAGTGGGGGCGCCCCAGCCTTGCTCGCCCGGGTGTGTGCCTCGCCCGCAGTAGGGGCGCCCAACCTTGCTCGCCTCGCCCGCAGCCTGGGGCGCCCCGTCTGGCCTTGGTCGCCCACCAGCAGCACCCTGGGCGCCCATCTCCTCCATGCTCCTCGCCCAGGCTGGGCGCCCAGCAGCAAGCACTGCAGCCTGGGCGCCCTGCACCTGCCCCGTTCAGCTCGACCACCGCCGGGGGACACCCCCGGACCCCCTCTGCGGAGGGCATATATTAAAAGAGGGTTTAAAGTGCTTCACATGAAGAAGCTTGGATTTTAATAATGTCTCCCTTTCAAAGCCTTCTTTGGCGCGAGACATTGAGGGGCAAATGATGGGTCAGGCCCAAATAATTCGGTCCGCAATGACAGGTTAGGCCCAGGTGGCTCGGTCCACGACGACGGGTCGGGTCAAACTGACCTTAGTCCATGATAAGCTCAGGTCTTGATCTACCCATTGAGGCCGGATCCAAATCCACAGTATGACAAAGTCATCACGTCGTTTCACCTACCTGCTTTTACCAAGTCCCGAGGAGGAGATCTTGCCTGCTCATCTGTTGAGGACAGTGCGGGAAACTCTACCAGACTGGAGCGTACATCATTGGAGATCCCTGGAGAATCTCCCCACCCGTTGGAGAAAAAGTATAAAAGGAGGAGTACTGTCAAAGAGAAGAGATCTCGAATTCTACACCTCATTATTGTATCTGGCTACTTTGTAATCTCCTCCCCAGAGCAATAAAGCAATCACTTGAAGTGGACGTAGGTCATCCAGACCGAACCACTATAAACTCTCTCTCTCTTCATTAACTTTCACATTTATTACATATCACTTGACCGGTGGTGCCCTAAACCACTTTTTGGCATCATCATTATCTACCACTCTCTCCATGGTGGCCAGAATCAGATTGCTCCAACTGTCTAGTTGTTTTGTCTGTTAAATTGTGCTCCATCCACATGTGGGCCGTTTTAAGTGTATGATCCTGATTGACCTTTCACTCTTACTGAGTTTACATGCCTACTATCCATTTCATTCTCCTGATGATTTTTGGGGTAAAGATTCTCCAGATCACATAAGTGGTGATTCTAGCAGTCAATATGATTAATTTCCAATACCCTACTCTTTTAAAGATGTTGATGGAGCCCAGACAAACAACTATCACCTGTCTCTCTCATTTTATACATACTCTTGCAGAAGCTCCTGGCCATTTGAATTTTGCTGACCGGGTTGGACAGACAACTGGTGCTCATGTCATCCAGTCATGTGTCTAATTCGTGACAGGTTTTGCTCAGTATTCCTGACTGCACGTTCGAAATGCGCAGCTGTAAATGCGGGGAAACAGGGTATAAAAAGCTCTATTTACATTCCAAAACTATATATGTTACTGTTTTTCTGGAGCCCCCTGAACTGATAGAGAAATGATGGAAGGTTGGAATGTAATTTGGGGTTTTAAGTTTATATCATTCCAACCCTTGAATCCAGAGCAATTTTGTGTATTCAGTTTTTGTGAAATAGTGAGGATTGCAGAAATAATTTTGGGACATTTACCACAAAAATCCCTTAAAATAAGGTAACCACAGTTGAGGACCTTAAACTTTTATAATAACGGCCAAGGTCCTCCAGCCCAAATCATCTCTTCTTTTTTTTTTTTCCATTTTGCCCTTTTTTTGTTGATATCAACAGAACAAATTCCTTATTCTGTCATGAGTAACATTTGTCGACATCAACAAAACATTCGTCGACATCAACATAAAATTGTGTTAACATCAACGAAAATGTCCGGTTGCTACAATCAGTAACCCTGTGAGTTTGTTGACGTTGATAGATGATTTGTCGATATCAACATAAAATTTTGTGGACGTCTACAAAAATGGCAAATTAACAGCATGAGTGACCCTGTGAATTTAACGTTGACAGAAGATTCGTCGACATCAACATAAAATTGTGTTGATATCAACAAAAACACTCAGTTAGCGTCAACAAAAATTGAGTTTTCCATTGTTTAGGGTTTTGTTGACATCAAGCAATCTCTTTCTCATTGTGATTGAGAAAAAAGTAGTAAGGCGTTGATCTCCTTCCTCTCTTTCTTCTATTCTACTTTTTCTATTGATTTAGCGGTGAATAACCTTTATTTTTAAGGTTATGTTGACATCAACTAACCAAGGGAAAAAAGGAAATGAAATATTGGATTTTGGGCTAGAGGTCCTTGGCCGTCATTAAAAAAATTTAGGGTCCTCAGTTGTAATTACCCTATTTAATGGGATTTTTAAAGTAAATGTCCCAATAAATTTTTATACTATGATAAAATTAATGTTTGGTATAGGGCTGCTTTTTTCTCTTGGGAAAGAGCAAAATAAGATAAATTTTCCACAACTCCTTGGAAAAATAAATTTCCTACAAGGGGTTGGAATTCTTTAAACGAAAGAGGAAATTTTCGCTTGAGGCTGGTTTATTCGAGGAGAGAGTCCAGGCCAGAGAGGAAAATTGCTCTAATTCCCCATGTAAGTCTTTTTCAACTATTTAGTGCGACACATTTTCTTCATGGAAAAAAAGAATCATTTTTTTTAATAAAAGTGATCTCAATTACCTGTGTAATGGATAGTAATGCAAGATTATTCTCTTAAATGACAATAGAAATTCACAAAGAAAAAAACTCCTTCATTGTACAACATACAAACCCTTACAATCATGGGTGGAACCAAGGGGGTAGAGAATTTTATGAGTTTTTACATATGGTCCCTCCAAATTTTCTAAAAACCCTTTTTTTCTTTAAAATATTTTATAATTGTTTACATATGGACCTCCAAAGTTTTTTAAAAAGCTACTACATAATTTAAAAACTACATGCATTTTTTTATAGGTGGGACCCCAAAGAATAATTTTTTATATAGTGGCCCCAAAAAAGAATTCATGGATAGGCACCCTGTAACTCTCTAATTCACATAGAAGCTCTTGTAAATATTCACTTTGTTGCATCCTCCAACTTATAAGTTCAACTTACACTATTATATTATATATAATGAAGTGAACTGATTCCAATTGAGAAATCAGCCGCTTAATTCCAGTTTCATTTTGACAATTTTGATACCAATTTGACTTTCTTTAATGCCTCTTTAAATTTCTCTTAATTTTCACCTGAGCCTATTATTAACTCTTAAAACTGTTATGAAGATTTGTAACTGAAATTGGTATATATATAACCCTCTTTTCTGTAACTGAAATGAATAATTGAGAAAATGAGTTGTAACATTCTCCATACAGAGTCTTCTCACCACGATTCTCTTTTCTATGTGACATTTTTTTTTCTTTTCTCCGTGTGAATGGTTGCAAGTCTCATTGGGTCTCCTCTTCTCTACAAAAAAACTAAGGTATTTGGATATTTTTTACTCATTTTTTGTTATTTTAGTTTCCTTTTATGAATTATAATTTCGATTTCCGACATAGATCATTATTTGTACAACACCTATATGTAATAATGAAAATAGATATATTATTTTCTCTAGGCAGTCAACACACTACTAAACTCGTCTCTAATTGGAGAATCTCATATTTTTTTAATTTTTTTATAATTTCATGTATCTCAATATTTCATATTTCATGTTTTTACTAAAGATTTTAAATTTATATATTTATTAAATTAACACTTCTGTTTTAGATTTTAAAAAAATATAAATATATGAACTAAAATTAAAATTTTTATTTATATCATAAAAGTAAATGTTATTCTCTGTTTAACTTTTAATTTCCATGCTAAGCAAGGGGTTATTTTGCTAGTCTCATAATGATGCAATCCAAAAGCAGACGATGGCAGATTTCATGCGTGTGAAAATTACATGAATCAACCAATACCCGATCCCAACAAGTTCATAGATTTTGATTTCGAAACGTCAAAGTTGAATTTTTCTTTTAGTATTTCTCCTTTCCTTTCTAATGCCACACTCAACTCTAACCCCACATAATGAGATCTATCCATATCAGAATTTGAATTGATGATACAGTGCCCCACTGTGGAATATTTTGTATCCTTTCTTCAATTCTATTCCATTTGAATTCAACCCTGAAAGCCCGGACTCTCTTCTTCCCTTTCCCCAGTACTTTTTTAACCACACACAGAGAGAGAGAGAGAGAGAGAGAGATCAGAAAAGAAAGAAAGAAAGAAAGGAAGAGAGAGAGAAAGCAATGGGAAAGGATGTGGGCGACGATCAGGTGGCATCAATGAAGGAAGCCTTCAACCTCTTCGACACGGACGGCGATGGTCGCATCGCCCCATCAGAGCTTGGAATCCTGATGCGATCGCTCGGTGGGAATCCAACGCAGGCACAGCTGAAGGAGATCGTGGCCCAGGAGAAGCTGACGTCACCCTTCGATTTCCCTCGCTTCATGGAGCTCATGAAGAAGCACATGAAGGCGGAGCCATTCGACCGCCAGCTCCGCGACGCCTTCAAGGTCCTCGACAAGGACTCCACAGGCTTCGTCTCCGTCTCCGAGCTCCGCCACGTCCTCACCAGCATCGGCGAGAAGCTCGACCCCGCCGAGTTCGACGAGTGGATCCGGGAGGTAGACGTCGGATCCGACGGGAAGATCCGCTACGAGGACTTCATCCTCCGCATGGTCGCCAAATGAGCCATCTCATGATCTGGTGCGATGATGATTTTCTCTCGTTTGCCTTTTTTTTTTTTTTTAGGGTTTCGTGGTGTTTGTTGGGTTTTGAATTTGGTGGATTTGATGAACGGCAGCCCTAATTACTGTTAGGGTTGGTTTCTGTTTTGTGTATGGATGGATCTATTATATTATTATGTATGGAATTTGAATCGGTGGGGAAAACGAATGGAATCGTATTTTGGTTGATTATGAAACTCAATTGACCTGTTGTTGTCGTCAAGAAAGAGAAATTGGAAGGAAAAAGATGATCTTTTTTCTTGGTCTTTGATTTTTATGGCATTGTGTTGCCTGGGTTTTTATTTTTATTTTTATTATAGAGATTTCAATGGAATATGCATTGGCTTCTCTGCTTGTTTGCAAAATGCCTTGTGTGGAACAAGGGGATTTTATATTTTGTTTTCATGGTCTTTTGTTTGGCCATTTATGTATGGAATTTCATACCTCAATTTCTGTCTAGATTTGTAGGATGATTCATGGTAGGCTGGTTTGCATCTCTCTAATTGGGGGGGTGGGGGTCGTAGAAAATTAATAAATGACACTAAAAGAGGAAGGTGTGGATAAGGGGAAATAAGCTTTTTTTTTTTTTGTTTGTTGTTCACAAACTAGAAGATAAAGGTCAATTGTCTCTTTATGTTCTACTGCATTTCCAGACAAATCCAAGCATGGATGGGATACAAGTACTCTTTTTTCCCCCCTTCGGAAGCGCGTTCTTCCTTCAGATTAGTTTTGGAAGTTAAAAAGTAAAATCAAATAAAGTATTAGGACGTTTTAATTCTCTGGGCAATGGAGGATCTGTGCTTGTTTGTTCCCAGACTTCTTGGAACAGACCAATCAATTTATTTGGAGCAAACTTGTATTTTGATAGCTTTTTCTATCACATTTGATGAAGTACGTTATATTGTCGACTCCATTAAAGGAAGACGGAAGAAAATAATAATAACTTGGTTACTGATTAACCGAAGGTTTAAATAATGGCCTTGTTGTGTGTATCAGCCGGTCTAGGTAATGGTATGTATCGGCCTGTACTGTAGTGACATGATTTTTTATTTTTTTTTAACTCCACAAAATTCTAAAAGAAATGTTAGAAAATCTAGAATATTGTAAAACGTTCGATTCTATTTTTTTTTTTTTTTATCAATACAATTTATGGGTATGTATCATACCCTAGAAGATCATTTATTGTCGTTTGATTCTTAATTTTTCTTTTTTGGTGTTCGTAATTTTATCTTTTGTATTGGCTAAAAGTTATTATAAACAAAAGTTGCATCTGATGTAATTGATGTGCTATTTATTTTATTCATGAACTGAGGCATAAAGACTCATTCATTATGATTTATGAATACTAAGTCATAAACTTATCTTATGGATGAAGACAAAACAAAAGTTCAAGAAAAAACGAGGCTGTTACTTAACTGGTTATGGAATTGAGGAGTTGGACGACAGAATTGTTACTGATCGATGACATTTTTTTCTTTTTAGTTGTAACAGAAATGTGCTTGTCTTTTACTAAATTCAAAACTAATAATATATATTGATTTAAATTTAAATAAAAATTGAGTTGGTTACATAAAGACTGAGTTACAAAATTGAAATTTGCTAAAATGGTACAGTTACAAAATTTTCTGAAGAATTAGAATGGATTATATTTTGCTGTAAATGAGCATTACAAATCATTACATCATGGGAGTGTACTTACAGTTTTTACTGAGAGTACTTTGAGACAGGTACAATTTTATTAAAAGGAACATGTGTTCTCTCGTCAAGTTTTCCGTTGCTTTAGAGTATAGTAGATTTTAAACCTATGATTGAGGGTTTAAGGGGTGGCAACTTTGTTGTGTGTGACAAAGGAGATAACAGCAGTCCACGTGTTGTGTGATTGCTAGCTGGTTTACTTATCCCCTTTTGATCTATTTTGCTCCTCATTCTAGTCCTTCTTGAATGTCTTGATTCTGTCTTGTATGTTAGTGGCATACTGTTATCTTTGAGACTCCATATAGTAAATACGGTATTGAAATTCGGAACTCATGCTTTAACCTAGGGGTCCTCCTCACAGAGGCGGACCCAGAATTTTCGTTTAGGTGGGGCGAAACTTTTGCTAAATTTTTTTCATATCAACAATAACAAAAGAAAAATTGTATTCCATGTAAATAGATGCAAAATATTTAACTAAATCAACTTAATATATTTCTTGTTTGAAATGATGACTATTCATTTCTCCAAAGAGGTTTTTTTTTTTTTTCGTTCTCCCTTCTTGACCTGGGGCAGAGCAAAAGAGCCAAAGAAGTTTTTTTTCTTTCCTTCTCCTCTCTTGACCTGGGGCGTGGATTGAGTTGATGCGGGGTGTGGGCCAAGGCCCATTACTATTTCAAGAGAAATTTGGAATTTGACCTGGGGCGGTCGCCCCAGGTCAATACAGCATAGGTCCGCCTCTGCCTCCTCATATAGACACTGCTATCAAAATGAAGGCTACTGTTGTCTTCTGGCACTTGGTGCAATGGTAAGGCGTATCCTCCACTGTGAAATGGAAGGACATGGGCACAAGTTCAAACCTGCATTAGGCAATGCTTGTACTCCTAATCCCTATAGTTAAATACCTGTAACCAGTACGGCTGTACATTAAGACTTATAGGAGAGAGAAGAAGAACACTGATCTTCTTGCCAGGTTAAGTGGAGAATCTTTTCACAACGGAGGTGCCTTTACTGTGTTCTTATGCTTTTGTGTGGTTATTATGCTTTTGTTTGATATGATCTCTTCTTTAATGGGATTTGGTTCTTTTTGTTAGTTTCCTTATTTCTACTTTCTACTCTTTGATAATATAGGCATTAAAATTTCAATGAGTCTTTTTTACCTTTTGCTGCCCTATTTGGTATTTTGAACACTATTTCCCCTTTTTCTGCCCTATTTGGTATTTTGAACACTATTTACCTCTCTTTTAGGCTTTCATATTAGCTATTTTGATTGCTATTACCCCCTCATATGTTTTAATTTCCGATCATTCTTTTCTTCTTCACCAATCCTTCCAAGCACAAACCAATTCACACAATTGGTCTCTTTTCTGGTACATGTTTTACTTACATTGTTCAGTTTTTGTATGTAGGTATCAACTATCAACTACTTTCTATCTTGATGAAAAGGGGTAGCTTGTCTAACTTCTATATGCTTATCTATTGAAAGTGTGCATCCTATTAATATTATGACATGTATTATCCAAAAGAAAAATTAAATCATGGAAACAAGGTCAACTTCCCTTTGAAATATTAATAGCTCAAGTCGTAAAACCTGAAGTTCTGTAAAACATTCTGTTATCTTGTCCATCTTCATTTTTTATGTATAGTCTCTATTTCAATAGCCAAACAATTTGAAAGGACCGACTTGAATATGTTGTGGAGCTCAAATCGTGGTTGTAATAAAAAAATCATTACAATTTTTTTAATCTTCTTTCTTCAATGATGTTGAGCTGCGCTCGTATATTTAAGCTTAAGGTGGTACGTATGGTTCAATGCTAATTAAGTGATTCTGTCATGCACATTGTTTTCACAGTTGATGCATGATTTTTACTCAATTGAAATTCTTCCAGGATGTAGGCTTTCATGAAAAAAAGAAGCTTAAGTAGGTAGTTGTGTCTTGCATACATGGTTTTCACAGTTTATGCATAAGGTTTTACTCAATTGAAATCCTTCCAGGATGCAGGCTTTACTATGGTATATAAATTCAGGTGTGATGAAGACTTCTATGTAATCCAGTGGGTCACCTGATGGATCGACCATGATTAGAAAGCCAGTGGGTCACCTGATGGATCGACCATACTTTGGAAGTTGTTGATTAGAAAGCTGTAATTATCTGGCCAGTCTGTGTTTTGCCTGTTGGACAATGGCGTTTACTCATTTTTAATAGTTTTGATGTCTTCAAGTTTTGTTCATCCATTCCTCACAACTACACCTAGGGACAAAGCTGCCTTTTGCGTTTTTATGGAATTTTAATTTAGAGCATCATTCTGGCCTTAAAACACTTGAGAATTGGGTTTTCCATATTTGGTAAGGAACACTTGAAAATTTGTGAAGAGCATCATAAGGGTCTGTTTGATTGCAAGTATTTGGAGAATTCATGTCTGCTGAAATTTGGAGAATTGGAAATCCTGGAATTTGGAATGCTGCTAAACTTCGCCTGAATTCCGATTCCATGTTTGATTCGTCCAGTAGTTTCATGCCTTAGAATTCAATTCACCCCAAATTCTCTTAACGCATTGTTTGGTAACTAGCCAAAGATTCTTTGTTTTATGAACTAATCTTAGCCATGCAATTAGTGCTTATGAAGGCTGAGATGAAAATGCTTAGCTTGTCAAAATTCAGAGGAAGGGCTACGGAACGCTATTGGATCCAAATTTAAGTATTTTTAAGAAACTTCCTGTCAAAAAGAAGGGAACCTATGAAAATTGAGAGCCCAGCAACTTGGGATGCCATTTTTTAGCATGGTTGAAGATTCATTTCACGAAACAACTACCAGACTATAACATATGCCACCGTTCAACTACAAGACACATTGCATCAAACATCAACGGGGAACAACATAGGCCTCTCTTTAACTACCAGACATATTTCATCAATTGCAAAGAAATTATTATCTTCCAACAAATGCCGAGTTCTTCTCACACAAGGCACAAAATAAATCCATACTCCTTACTACAAAGCTCATCTTCTTCCTATCATCAAGGATTTCTTTTTTATCCATTTGGGTAATTCTCTTATTCATAAATCCAGTTGGATTCTCAGTCGCACCCAAACAGTCACCGAAAAGAAAAAACCCATCATCAACAATTCATCACAAACACATTTCTACCCAATCAGAAAAGAAGAAAGAATAAAACAAAACCTACATTGCAGAAACCATCAGGGTCCGTTTGTTTGCAAGAATTCCTGACAGGATTTCTGGTTGTCAGGAATTCTGGCAAATCTTGTCAGGAATTCTCCGTTTGGGCGCAGGCAATTTGGGATTTGAGAAACCCGAAGCAGCTTCTTGTGGGATTTCCGTATGCTAGAGGGCCTCCTGGCATTCGAGTGATTTGGGGATTTCCGGAGAAGCATGTTATTTTGACAGTGTGTTTCGATCTTCAACAGTCACCCACGAACTACAAATCCAGGGCACGACTATACGGTATGTGATTGTTTTCTTTCTTCTCCAACCTTCCTCACCTGAGAACAGGAGAATGAAAAAAAAAATGATGAAATCAGGTGAGGAAGGTTGGAGAAGAAAGAAAAAAATCACATGTCGTATAGCCGTGCCCTGGATTTGTAGTTCGTGGGTGACTGTTGAAGATCGAAACACACCGTCAGAATAACAGGCTTCTCCGGAAATCCCCAAATCACTCGAATGCCAGGATTCCCTCTAGCATTCGGAAATCCCACAAGAAGCTGCTTCCTGAATGCTATGGATTTCTCAAATCCCAAATTGCCTGCACCCAAACCCAAACGGAGAATTCCTGATAAGATTTGCAAGAATTCCTAATAGCCGGAAATCCTATCAGGAATTCTTGCAAACAAACAGACCCTAATAGTTTCTGCAATGTGGGTTTTTGTTTTATTCTTTCTTTTTTTTCTGATTGGGTAGAAATGTGTTTGTGATGAATCATTGATGATGGGTTTTTTCTTTTCGGTGACTGTTTGGGTACGACTGGGAACCCAACTGGATTTATCGATAAGAGAATTACCTAAATGGATAAAAAAGAAATCCTTGATGATAGGAAGAGGAGGAGGTTTGCTGTAAGGAGTATTGATTTATTTTGTGCAGTGTGTGAGAAGGACTCGACATTTCTCGACATTTGTTGGAAGATGATTATTTCTTTGTATATGAAATATGTCTTGTAGTTAAAGAGAGGCATTTGTTGTTCCCCTGTTGATGTTTGATGTAATGTGTATTGTAGTTTAACGGTGGCATATGTTATAGTCTAGTAGTTGTTTGGTGAAATGAATCTTCAACCATGCTAAAAAATGGTATCCCAGGCTGTTGGGCTCTCAATTTTCATAGATTCCCTTCTTTTTGACAGGAAGTTTCTTAGAAATACTTAAATCTGAGTTCAATAGCCGGTTCCGTAGCCCTTCTTCTGAATTTTGACATGTTTGAATCGGAATTCAGGCGAAGTTTAGCAGCATTGCAAATTCCAGGATTTCCAATTCTCCAAATTTTAGCAGACATGAATTCTCTAAATACTTGCAACCAAACGAACCCTCAAGAAGAACAGGAGAATGAAAAAAAAAATGAAGAAATTAGGTGAGGAAGGTTGGAGAAGAAAGAAAAAAAATCACTAATTCAGTTCGTGGGTGACCGTTGAAGATCGAAACACACCGTCGGAATAACAGGCTTTTCCGAAAATCCCCAAATCACTCGAATGCCAGCCTCTAGCATTCGGAAATCCCACAAGAAGCTGCTTCCTGAATGCTAGGGATTTCTCAAATCCCAAATTGCCTGCATTCAAATGGAAAATTCCTGACTAGATTTGCAAGAATTCCCGACAGCAGGAGGAGTTCTTGCAAACAAATGGACCCTAATAGTCCAACTCATTCAAGAAGTTGGCTGCTTATGCTGTCTGAGATCCAAATCCTTTCACTGTTTACGCATCTGGTGCTTGCAGCTACATGCTTTTAGCCCGTTTGGTGGTGTTGTGACTGTTAGTGGAACAGTGGCAATATAGTTGGAGAATTGTAGTGGGACGATCACTTTTTCCAAGATTTTTGCATGACCAGTGAATGCTAAACCTGCTTTGCCAAACCAAACAAGCCCTGTGGTATGAAGCAGTGCAGTTTATTGTTAACGTAGCTGTAGATCCTGTGTGATAAAGCCAGCAGAGCCTGCCAATCGATCAGATGGTTTGGATAGTTGATACAGCAAATTTTGGACTGTTTGTTTGCATGGAATTCATATCCTAACCTTGTGTTTGGGAAGGGAGGAGGGGAGGGGAGGGAAAATTTGAGGGAGAAGGCAAATGAAGGGGAGGGGAGGGGAGGGACTCATCTTTTTTGGGAAGTCAAAAAGCAGAGGGAAGAAAAGTGAAGAAGTATAATTTTGTTTGTTTGTGAGGTAGAGAGACAAAGACTATTTTATCCTTATTTTTGAAAAAAATTCAATTGAAGTAAAATGGCAGTTTAGTAATTTCTATGTCATTCCCCTCTTTTCCCCTCACTTTCCTCCCTATTTTGGGGGAGAAATTTTTGAGGGGGAAGGACACACTTTTTCCCTTCATCCCCCCCCCCCCCCCCCCCCAAAATCCCATTTTCTCTCCCCCCCTTCCCAAACACCCTCCAAAATAATTTTTCCTCCATTTTTTTCCTCCCCCATGTCCCCCCCTTCCCAAACAGTAAAAAATTAAAGATCAAAGGTGAATATCCATAAATGACCGTCTAATAACCTTTCATTTCATGAAAATTGAATTAGTAGAGATGTGAAATGAATACATAACACTGAAAATTGAATAAGGGGGATGGAAAATGAATATGCTTCTCCCATAGTGATTTAAATTTTAGGAAAGTTGATCTCATTTAAATCATTGCATTATATCCTTCACCTCTCCCTTTTAACAATTCTGGCCATGGATTCCTGTATTCAATTCCTACCCATTCTGGCCTGGATTGTTGACAAGTGACATTGATGGGTAATTAGTCTGCACTGCATTCTAGGAAAATGATTGCCTCCTGACCATTTGGCTGTGGCAGTGGACCCTTCAAAAAGTAACCCAACTCTCCAATTATTTTTCAATCCACCGAATCTGGAGAGTTCATCTGTGGCTTGACAAATAAATAGCAGCCTATCTTGCCATCCATTTGCAAATGAATCATGTTTGTTAGCAAAAAGAATACACCAACTAAAAAATGATTGTGATGGTAAAATGGGGAAAACATTTGTTCCTTTGCCCCTGTCGATTGTCGGTAGGGCCCACTTGATGGAATAGGTGGGTCACTGGATATATGCTGCACCAGTATAGGAAGAGGGTCTTGCCACATGTTGCTCCAGCACATCCAGACATGGGACTCGTCTTTATGTCCACTGGATCATAATTTATTGTATGACTTGCCAGCTGCCTTGGTTTCTCAATCATTTGATCTTTGGTGCTGGAATATGGATCGTTGTCTTTGTTTTATTTTTGATCGTCCATTTTCATGGCAGCTCTTTGCAGCATTTCTCAACAAGCCTGTATGCAGTGCTGTGCTAGGCTAATATCTTTGATCTCTTGGGGCGTGGATTGTTTACTCCATGTAGAACAGATTTACAAGCTGCTGGTTGAGTTGCAGAGCCATTTGTTATTTGTCAAGTATTTGGAGCTTGCAAAGAAATTGTTTCTTTTCTTTCGGGATAAATTACTTGAAAAGAATTGATTACTGCAAAAGGCAGTAGGTCTTACCAGTCTTCCTTCTATCTCTATGATAGAATAGAAGCTGCATGCAGGGGCGGACCCATGTATATTCACCTTGGTGCAGGTGCACCCGGTGAATTTTGAAGATCCTATTAAATGGATATGGGTCAGATAGCCATGCCCCACTTAAAAATGCATCTTGCACCCCATTTAAATCCAGCCCAAAGATAAAATGCACCCATGACCTGATGAGTGATGACCCACCCTTATCAAATCTAAAAATCCTCATTTGAGTCATTTCCCCCAAAACCCATCGATTGAAAACCCTTCCCCCTCTCCAACCCTTCTTCCTCTCCACACTACATCGCACCCCAAAGGCAAAACCCATTGATTGAAAACCCTTGTATCTCTGATCTCTCCAATTGTTCTCCCACTCCACATCGCACCCAGGTCCAGGTCCATCCAGCAGGCAGCAATGGCGACGATGACGACTGGGTTCGTGCAGAAATTCGAAGACATCCAAGAAGAGGTATCCTTGATTCTTTTCCTTTCCACTTCTCCTCTTTCTATTATTCCTCTATTCAGATGATGTTCTTCTTCTTTGCAACCTATTACAAAAGAAAGCCTATCTGTTGTTTGTTCCTCTGTTTTTCCCCTTATTGGTTTTTTCTCCAAATCTAACAATGAAATCTCTGAAGAGAGTGCGGATCCTTGTTTTTGGGACCACTTGGGGGCCTTCACCCATACTTTTACTTCATAGATGTTCTTCTGACCTGCTTCAACTACCTCCAATGTAATATAATACATATAACCAGCGAGGCAACGAGCCAGCGACCACTTGCATTTTTGCCTTCACAACCCTTGAAAACTCAAGATGTGTATTCTAAAGAAAGATCAAATGACCAAGACAAAAAATTAAATAAAAAAGTTCATTCATGGTAGAAGAAAAATAAACTGAAGAAAAGAAAAAAAACAAACAGAGCCATAAAAAACAGACATGCAGGAACTAATATTAATGCAAGAGAAACAAAGCATGTCAAAAAAAAAAAAAGATTGACAAACTGGGAAAAAAAGTGCAGAGAGACGAGAAATTTATCGAGCGGCCTGTTTTGTTCATCTTTTGTACATTGGGGATACGCTCTCTTAGCCTATCTATCCTTTCATTCTTAATATATACTTTCATCTGCTTCAAGCAGGAGGAAAAAAAAAAAAAACAGAGCAAAACTTGCAGCCAATGGACAATCCCCGGTCCAACAAATTAACCTGTTAGCATGGAAGTGAATTTCTGTCCATAGTTCTGGCCATCCATTTGCAAGCTAAAAATGGATCACATGCTTCAGAATTAAGATTGAATCTTGACCAGTTGGGGGCATGTTTTGTGCTGCTTGTGCTTGGTTTTCAACATTTAATTCATCGTATAATTTTGTGTTTATGCTTGTATGCTATTTTTGTCTCCAGATTCATATGATCTATAGTTTGTCTATTTGGTAGGGACTCCTTTCACTTTGTGCCTTGTGGGTTCTCTCTCTTTCTTTCTCCGTCTTTCTTTTCTTTTTGGTAAGTTCAGAGATTCCTCACTTGACTTTTTCCATCTTTCACCCCATCCACTATTTTCTGCTGATTCCTCTCATTCATTTTCTTTATAGACTCTGCTTTTCTACTTTGTAGCTTTGCTGAAGATTTTTCTACTTATGGATTAAATTAATTAGAATAAAGGATTTATGAACTTATAACTGTTTTCTTTGTAAATTCCTATGAGTGTGTATCCTTCTCTTTAGCATAAGCCCAACAACTATAGGGTGAGAAGAATATAGTATAGATCATAGAGCATACAAGTTAGCTCAGGCACGTTAAAAATGAACTCATGTTCTTTTAAATTCAATAAATCAGTGATTGAAGGATTTATGGATATTCCCAAAAGAAGCCAAGCTTTTCTTAAGTTTTTCCTGTGATGTGCTCCTAATTTTTGGACTTTTTCAATTGCCATTGTTTCGCACCCCTCAAACGAAAATCCTGGGTCCGCCACTGGCTGCATGGGTGGTTGAAAGAAATGGTATATATTAATTATTATATATATGAATTATATGACTGAAGTTTCTTCTTTTTGGAAATTTACATACCACCACTTGTAATTCTCAAACTATATTTTCATTGAGTTTTTTTTTTTTTTTTTTGTATATACCTCACTGGGGTTTATAGAATTTGCAAATAAGCCCTTGTGGTTTCAATTAATATTTGTATACATCCTCCTGCCCTTTCATTTTAATACATCTTTATGTCTCCAAAATCAATAATCCAAACAAGAATGGGCAACTACAAAAAAATATTGTATTTGAACTTTTTTTTTTTAATGATAGCTTTGTTCTTACATCTATTAAACAAAAGTGAATATGTCGTTATTTTAAAAAATTTTATTTCCTCATCCCAAGTCCAAATGGTTTTTCTCTCAATTACTCACTCATGCAAATGAATCCTAATCACGTATTTTAAAACTCTTATAAATTCAACAATGGGCAGTGTATGTATTGGGTTAATTATAACCAATTATAAGTATAGTTTATCATAAAAATAATTTATTGAAATGTGTCTTGTATTGATAAAAATTAATATATGTAGGTTTATTCTATCCTACTAAATGTATTATAGTAATTGTCAATGTTACTAGTTTTAGAGAAAAATAAATATAAACTTTTTAAAATTATGCATAAATGGATAAAGATATGGGCAAAAATGTCATTTTAGTCCTAAAACTTATGGTGGTTATAATGCAATTGATTTTAGGACATGGAAGGTGTTAAAATAAAAGGCAGGGGGTATATATAAATACTAAAACCATAAGAACCTATTTACATTTTCAAGAAACATCAATGGTTGTATAAAAAATCGCTTTATTTTAACAAATAGCTACATTGGCTCACAGTTTAGGGCCGGTATTTGACCTTTTGATGAAATCCAACTTATTCTATTGTAAAAGATAAATGAGTCCTAATTAAATTGACAAAGGCCCTTTTTTATAGGTGCTTGAACTAGAGTGATAGATTTGATGACTTTCTTGCCTTATCACCTATAATTTTACTAAATGAAGCTTAATCTATGAATTTTATGATTTTAAGGCTAAAATACTATAGATTTTGTCAATTGATAAAAACTCATCCATTACCAGACTGTCAAGGTACTTGATTGAGATTTTCAAATTAATGGCAACAACCATTTATAAATTTAAAGAAGATAAACGAAAGTGCTTATATGTGAGTTTCCCTTTCTTGTTCACTTTTCATTCATGTATCATGTTTTTTGTCTAGCTTTCTCTTTTAATGAATTTTATTGTTACTTGTAATAAATAATTCACACACCTGTCCCTTTGCCCCCTCATGGAAGCATGTAAATAAGGAGAGACAAGGGAATTGTAAAAGGGTTTGATGTGGATTACTTGTGGCCAAATCTCTCCAATGAAATTAATCCAACAAATCATTTTATGTTCTAAAAGTCAAACCCATCTAGCATTCTTGTGATTCAATCCAATGATATAACGGATAAAAAACTACCAAATTAGTGGGCGCAAATTTTGAGTGAAATGTGTATGTTTGTGAGGGGCTAGATTCATCATAAATAAACATATTGTGTTGGTTCTGATCATGCTTTAGACGATCTACTAATTCTACATACATTTATCTAATGATTTCTTCTACTAGAAATAGGGCAGTCAATCGTGTCGTATTAAATGAATTCGGGTTACGGATTAGCAAATTCGGATTAAAATTACATCAATCCGTACACAACATGTTAACTTAGCAGGTAAAAAAATCCAATCCGAACATAACCTGTTAATTTAACGGTTTACATGACCCAACTCGTTAACTCGTTAAGTAATTAAGTCATTTAAAAAAAAAAATTCCATACAAAAATATATAAGCTACACACGAAACTATAAGTGAGGATCTCGAGTGAATTCCACCTAAAATCTCACTATAAAATAATAAATTTTAATTTATTCTTTATGAATATTAATTAATTTTTGCTACACATAGGGACTAAAATATTTTTTACAGGTTAAGTGAGTTGTTAACGAGTTATTGGTTCAATTCGTACATGTCTTGTTAAGTTAACGTATTAAAGAATTTACCCCGTTAACGATCTAAAAATCATTAAGAGATCTATCCAAATCCGTTAATATCATATGTGTACATATTATGTTAACTTGGCGTGTGGCATTTTGAAAAGCCATTAGCTCCTTAAACAAAGAAAGCTAATGGCCAAGAGAAGGGAAGTGTATGATGGCATTGAAGAACTATTACACTGGTTCTGGCACAGGCTTTCAAGCCGGATCGCACCTCGTGGGGCCCACTTTCTTGGATACCCCCAATCAATCAAGCCAATTCTAAATTCTTGTACGTTGAATTGATGATTTCAAAGCTTAAAATTTTGAGGACTTGTGTGTCATTTTCCCCCTGATATTTGTAGCAGTTCTGATGAGATTTCTTACTTTCGTTGAATGACTGGTACATGCCCAAGCTCTCTCCGTATTTCATTCCATCCAACGCAAGGGAAATTGGAACGACAGCGGAGTTTCCTTATCGTGAGCTGGAATTGGATGATTGAGTTGGGCTTGCTGTTGTTGTTAGTCTTCCACGCATCAGGACTTGGTGGTAATTGGTGAACGGTGAATTTGTAGCCCTTGACACACTGCTGATGAGTGCACCCAGCACCTTCTGTACCAGTTTACTAATTTCTGGGACATGGGTGCGTGAGTTCAATTCCCTCAAGGAAAAAAAATTAGAAAAAAAAAAAAAAAAAACAGTGGGCCATGCTAGAACAATCCCAAGCATCTAATTTTGAATCTAGGTTCTCCTAGGCCAGTTTAAATATATTAGTAACACACATCTTTGAAAGAGGAGCCACTCAAAATCACAATTTTCCTGCTAATTCATGATGTTGGACCAAAAATCACTCAGCATCAGACTTGTGTCTAAGTTAATTGACTATGCACAAAACATGTGATTAACAAGCATTTACTATTTAGACACTCAATTTGAAGGTAAGTGCAATTACAATGGAGCAAATGGGAGACTGTAATTTTGAGAGATGGGTTTCAGAGGTGGGCCCATGTACAGTAGATCTGGCATTGGAGATATAGAATAAATGAGAAAGAACTTGTTTGACAAACAAGCATTCTCTCTCCCTTTATGTAATATTTATAAAATCTCTCCCTCTCCAATTTCCTCCCATCTCTACCTTTTTAGGTGTTTCTCTCTCACAAAATGCCTGTGAAATAAGTTTCTTCATTCCCACAGTGATGCCAAACAGCTAAAAGCTTTTCAATCACATTTATCTAACAGCCAACAGCATAATATTTTCTCACATGTAATGTACTGAAGCTCACCTGTGATTGGCCTACCTTTTAATCATAGTTTGATTGAACTGAAATATATGTAGTTAAAAGACGGTGAAATCTTAAATCTATCAGATCAAGGGTTAGGATTGGACTCATTTTTGCCTAATCCTTTTTCCATGATGCGTCCTTCTTCCTACATTCACCGATAGATATAGACCGATAGTTGAGATATGTAATCCGTCCATGGAGAGGGGAACGGGACGAATTATCGATAGACATACATGATCAATGAATGAAAGATATAAAGCCAACTATGGGTCCTAGGCCTATTTTTTTGCTGGAATTTCAGGATTCTTGTATGAGAAATTTTTAAATGTTTTGACAAAGTGAAATTCCTGGATGTCCCTCTGGGCTTGAGCATCCAACAATTCCACCAAAATACAATAGGGAGTGGAATTCCTAAAAGTTAAAAGAGACATTTCATTTGGTTGGAATTTAGAAATGCTAATAAATAAATATGGAGTTCAAGGGACATCCCGTAACATTATGTCTAAGGGCATGTTTGTGTAGCCCATTTATGCGGAAAAGGTTGTAGTTTTCTGCGAAAAACTTCTTTTTCATGTGTTTGGTGCGGCAGTTTTCCGCGGAAATGCTTTTTCGCCACGTCAGCTTTTATTTTCTAGCCATGGAAATAGACTTCCTATAGGGGGTATGAGAAGTCCATTTCCACGGAAAATCGACCCCCTAATTTCCTCTCTCTCCCTCACTCCACCCAGCCACCCTCTTTCTTCCTCTTCCCTCCCAACCCCACCCACCCTACACATATATCAACCCACCCATCCAATAGTTTTCACTAAAAAGTGGTTTCCACTAAAGAAATTCATAGCTGTACCAAATAACATTAGCACTAATTCATCGAGGAAAACCTTTTTGCACCAAACATAAAATTTTGATTTCCGCGGAAAAACTTTTCCAAAGAATTTGAAATCCATGGATTTTGCTGATGTGACAATTTCCAATTTCCATAAAAATTACATGTACACAAACGTGCCGCCCTAAGGAATTGGTGAATTCCCCGGCAGAAATTCAGAAACAGCACCCTAATGTGTGGTAAACTAACATCAGAGTCATTTTCCCCTTGAGCCGTTTTATGCTATATTTTCCCACCGAGCTCCGGCGCACGTGTTTCTGCCTCTTCCCTCGGCCCGTTTATCATCACGCTCCGAAGCACCAGAGAGAGAGAGAGAGAGAGAGAGGAGTCCGATCCGATTCCGATTCCGAACCGGCCGAGTCGAGTAGATGGAACCGGTTTGATGGGCGAATCGGGCGAGCAGCAGCAGCAGGAGCAGAATCAGCGATGAAAAGCGTTTATTCGGCGCCCGGCGATTACGTCCACTTCAAGTCCCAGGTTCCCCTCCACAAGATCTCCGTACGTTCTCTCTCTCTCGATGATTCATGCTTTACTTCTCATTTCCTTTCCTTGGGTATTAGCTAACTGAATTCGCCCTTTGATTCAAATGTCAATCATTTCGGATCTGGGATTTCAATCGTCTCTCTCTTCAATTGTCTCGAAATTAAGATTACAGATATATATATATATATATATGTTTTGATGATGCAACTGACTGATTAGCAAGTCATATATGTTTATACTTCCGGTGTATGAGTTTGATTTGTTTGTAAGGGGAGTATATGAATTTCCGGGCTGTTCTGTAATTGGGGTTCTCCCATTTTGATTTGGAATTCAGATTAGCTTGGATTTGATTTGCTCATTTGTATAAAGGGGGCACCTTTTTATTAGGTTATTTACTTTTAGGGCACCTTTATACCTTCTGACCTTTTTCTTTGATCAAATTGGGGTATAGATATACTTATGAGTGAATTGTTTAATAAGGCTCAGATTTTTGTACAAGGTTTTTTTTTTTTTTTTTGGGAAGAAGAGAACTTTGGGTTTGGTTCTAAATTATTTCTGCCTGATTCTTTCCACAGCACTTATTAGAGTTTTGAATGACACAGACTACAGAAACATATTATCAGTTTGGATTGCTGGAACCTCAAAAGTGTTAATTTTCAAACCTTGACTTAAGATTTTAACGCTTTGAGGGACACTATGAGTTAATGATCTGAAATGTGGAAAAGAAGTGTAAGGTAAGGATCCAGATGGTGGAATTCTAAGGCTGCACAGTGTAAGGGTTACATAATCTATTGTACAAGGATTCACCTGGTTTAGGCTCCATGGTTTTGGCAAATTTAATTTCTGAACCAGGGTATACTAAATTTGCGTTAGTCCATTTTATATCTTAATTCACCCCCAATTCGCGTTTCTATTCCATGAATTTTGTTGACCCTAGTTGCTTTAGACAGGAGCTAGCACAAGGATTGAGGTCTTTTGAATTGACTCCTTGCATTGTACAAGTTGAGCATACTAATGTAGGTAACTTAAGTCTTGAGTTGAAGAAACGACAAAGAACCAAACTGGGTCAAATTGATTGATGAAAAAAAATTAGAAATTGATGAAATGCAAACTTAATCCTAACTGGATTAAGTTGGTGGTCTGTCAACTGGAATTTCACATCCTAATGCATTATGATGCTGAGAATTTCACTTTTCTCAAGTGATAACTTGGTTTTGTTCGTTTATTGACTTTTAAGTGCAATTTCATGATGTCTTCTGTTATGGATCCTTCGAAAGGGGAATAACCTCTTTGTTTGTTATAAGTATGCAGTGTTTATTGGTATTCACATTCATTAATTTCTTACTAATTGCAGATTGGATCAAAACAATGGAGATATTATGATTTTGGTCCTAAAGTGGTGCCTCCGCTCATCTGTCTCCCAGGAATAGCTGGAACGGCTGATGTCTACTACAAACAAATCATGTCCCTATCATTGAAGGTAATGGTTGTGCACTTCTATTAGCTTACGACTTTAATAATATGTTCATCATAAAGGGGAATAAACATCATGTGGTACTTTTGGCTGAGCCTATAAAAAATTCCCTATTTCATCAATACTCCGAATACGACATTTGTTTGATTCATTCTGATTCATACATCACTAATCTTGAAATACAAAATAAGGTGTGGGTTTGCTTCCTATGTCTTGTGTTTGAGTCCCACCCCAGACTTACATGGCGTGTGTTGTGGGGTCATGTGTGTGCCCAAGGTCTTGTCGGGTAAAAATACCATGTGGATACCCTTGCCATTAAAAAAAAATCTTGAAATAAAAAATGTTCATAAACAGGATAAGTGATAGAGTTCTCTTTTTCGTCTGATTCAAAACTGAAATTGTTAATATAATATCATCTCATTCCTGGAACTATTCTGAAAACTTGCCCATTCCACCCTTCACTAGTCCAATATTGTTCCAGTCCTTTCCAGACTGATATATTGGCTGCTTCTATCTGGGTCGATCTCTGAAAGGAGAGGCTTATGAGCTAGATCTTCAATACTTTCTTGACAAGTGAGACATTGGGTGATTTCTGGGTGATTTGGTACAATTCTATCTGCCTCTGAGCATCTGTGCATGAGTCAGGCGATCAAACTTTGCCAAATGACAGCAGAGAAAGTTGACAAATCTCTCAAAAGTGAGATTTCACTGTCTACAAGCACTTCAATTATAGAATGTAAGATGTTACGAGGTTGAAATTTTCATACACCAGACTGGGATAATGGACTGGTTGAAAAAACTAGATTATCATCTTTTTTAATCACCACTTGCCAATTTCCAGTTGCTGTCCACTAATCCTCAGTCATTGCTTATCGATTGTCAATCATCGTTGGACATTTTCTGTCTGAGAGCGGACAATGAAGATTGAGGGATTTGAGGGGGAAAAAAGAAGAAAAGGTTTATGATTTTAAGTTCAGACTATTTTTAGTCAACCATGTTTCGCTTGATAACTTTGATTTTAGACAAACATAGCTAGTGTTTTTTTTTTTTTTAAATACGGCCATTTTATCCTTTTCCCTCTATTAATTATTGGATAAAATGGCTAAAGTGAAGATCTTCAGTCAGCGGCGCTTTTAGAACTATTTTCCAGTTGGGGAGGGGAATGCTTGAATTATCAAAACGTCAGGGGCGTTCTAATTATCACAAACATCAGTAGGGTTTTTAGTTAAATCTCTTGTTGGTAAGTCTTACATGCTTTGATTTAACAATATTTAAAAATGATTTTCAGGGTTATCGAGCTATTTCTGTTGATATACCGCGTGTATGGAATCATGGGGAGTGGATTCAAGCATTTGAAAAGTTTTTGGATGCTATTGACGTTCATCATGTAAGGAAAGAATTTAGCATTTTTTTATTTTTATTCTTCTTCTTACTGGATATTGTCTCTCTTTAGTAAGATTTAGTTATTATATTATTGAAACTTGAGCTTTTAGTAATGGCTGAACTCTTTGCTAATTAGGTTTCTCTTAGATTCAAAATCGTGATAGTGTAGGCTGTACTTTGGCAGCAAATAAACACAGACGCGCACATATTCCTTTTAATGGCAAGACACATATTCACAAATAACTTTGATCTAGTACACACTTTTCATCCAACCACAAGTGATTCATGTATCTTTCTTTGATCAATTCAACTGCTCTCTCTCTCTCTCTCAAACAAATTAGAACTCTCTCACCCCAATTTGGCACTCATCTAACATATATGCATTGTTAGTTTGAACTTTAAATAAGTATAATTAAACAAAAAAAGACTTAAAATTTTGAGGTCTTTGAATTGAGGGTCAAGATAATTTGATGGGGGCTATTTTTGGCACTTATCCACATCCATGATCGGCATGCATCCAAGTGCTTCCCTCCCCCTAGCCACCAGGATTATACAGATAACATATCTTTGTACAGTGCACAGATGAGATGATACTTTTGGGCACATAGCTGGAAAAGAATTAAAAAAGGAACATAATTTTTAGGCACAGCCTACAGGTTTCTGCTAAAAATTGCAATTGGTGACTGAAAGTGTCAAGTCATGCTGAATCATAATTCTAATTGACAATAGCTGAGTGGAGGTAATGTTAATGCTTGTGATCATCTGTGTTTTCTTCTTCCACCACAACTGGATGGAGGCTTGCTTCCACATAGAGATGATGGTGATATTTTAGGACTTTGTGTAGTGAAAAGATAGTTACTAAATTAAATGTGTAGATGACCAATGATATGTTGTTAGTTACATAAAATTATTTATTTCATATTTTTACAGATCCCCTAGTCCTAGGTTTATTGTTGTTGTTTCAATCTATGGAAATTTGATACATATTGAGTTGGTTTACCAATATTTATTTGCAGGTACATCTTTATGGAACATCCCTTGGAGGCTTCCTAGCACAACTTTTTGCTCAACATCGTCCAAGGCGTGTGAGGTCGTTGGTACTCTCAAATTCATTTTTGGAGACGGCAAGTTTTAAAGCTGCAATGCCATGGGTCCCTATGTATGCATTGTGATATTTCTCCATTTTTATCTGTAGGAATTAGAATCTTCCCAAATTACTTAATGCAAAGTATTGCAATTGCTTGTATTGTTTTTTCTATTGTGAGCATGATACTATTGATGTATGTATTACTTTTCTTTTTCTTTTTTTCTTTTCACCCTATTTTATTTGTTCATCCAATGTTTATTACCAGAGTCTAGAAATTTATTATCTTGACAATCAGGGGTAATTTGGCAGTTTCTTCAAGTCATTGTCATCATCATAATCATTATTGAAGCCCTTTTCATTCTATAGGCATTCCCCATATTGGGCTATGTTCCTTGTCATTCCAAAATCTAGCATGCCACTTAACTACTTCAATCTAAAGTCTTTTGCTCCGGCCGTTTCTTCCTTTCCTCGTTCCATGTACTTTCCTCGTTTCTTCCTTTCCTCATGCCAAAATACAGCACTTTAGTTCTTCTTAGGAGTTGTCAGTCTTTTGAACAGATACTCTTTTTGGAATGGTAATTAATATAGTGGCCAGTTGGTAGCAAGATTCTAACCAGAAATGCAAGGGTTGTATGGAGCAATAACAAGCTGCACAACAAGCTCTTACGTCGTTTAAGCAAATACTGAAACCATCTTTGACAACATTCATCATCAGTCTTTTGAGCACGAGCCCAAACCATCTTTGACAACATTCCTTCGTTATCTCTTCACTCCAGTAGCTTTCACCACTTGGTCCATCTGGTGCTCCTTATTTTAGCTTCTCAGATGCCCTTGCCATTTGATAAATAGTTGCTTCTAGATTCTCTATCACACTATGGTATAGAGTGTTTTTCAAATTTGACCTGATCCGTTTGCTCTCTACCATTGAAATTGCACTATATTTATAATGTCTTTGTTCTAATAATTTTATCAAACCATTTGAACTAAAACGACCTTTCTAGAGTGCTAGCTTATCATTTCCGTGCTTTCTTGTTTCATTAATAGCATCACCACATCATTTGCAAATAGTAGACCCCAAGGGATTTCTTCTTACATATTTGTTGTCAAATCATCTATAACTGGGTCCTGTCATGAGCCCCTCCTGAGCCTAGTCTACATTGGGTTTGATTTCAGGTAGGCTCTTGGGCTAGGTTTCTTCTCAATTTTCTTGTGCAATAGCTGATCGGGTTGGGCCCAGGCCTTTGTATGCTCAAAGCCCTGACCAAAAGCACATCCTGGCTCAACATTGAAATTGAATACAAGAGGGACATGAACTTTTGTAAATGGCTAGGTCTCTGCCTAAATCTTATGCCCGTGGGATGGATATTGTCTTGAAAACTAGGCTCAATAACTGGACAGGTTGGGCTTAAATGAGCTTTGGCATGGCCCACTCTAGCCCACAAAGAGGCCTATCCATAACCAAGACTGATAAATAGGGCCTCAAAGTGGACCTTGGTGCCGTCCACCTTGAATTGGGAATCACTCATCATTCCACACAATTCTTACACCCAGCAAATTGTTTTTGTAATCTTGACATTTATGAATTATTTGTGTCAAGCTATTCTACGTCTTCTCTAAATCTTTACAGGAAAAAAAGAAAGAAAAAAAAAGATACTATTTGTCAGTTTTCGCTCTTTCATTTACACTTTTCCAAAAGTTACCTCAACAGGAATACCTCATACGAAGCCCTTCTCAAGTATGATTGCTTAAATTACATATTTAAGATGAGATGCCCTGATGACTGCAGTATAGGTTTTCAAGTTTGTGTCTGGATTCAGCTGATCTGCCTGAAGGACTGCCACTGTCTATTTGTCTGCTTTTCTAGAGCATCTAAGTAAACAGCATGGCATCTCCACAGTAATGTGGAGTCATCATTAATCCGAGTCTGAACTTCATTTTTGGCATCATAAACTGTTTCTGCACGTGAGATATGTTTCCATATGTTTTCTGATGTCCTCAACTCTTTAAGGTCTTGCCCATTTAAAATATACAGTTTGCTGCTCATCCTTATTCTTTAATCTGTAAATGTAGGACCTAATTTGGTGCTTGAAGCTGTTGCAATGATGGGTCATTGACACTACATGATGATGTCCCAAGTATCATGGACTGGAAGATCTTAGTAGCCTAAAACATGGCTTTAGAACTCTGTAAAGTCTGAGTGAACTCATGCGAGTTGTATCAGGCTCAGTCGTTGTGTGGACTTTGGTCAAGTCTTGGTGTGACTCAGCCAAGTTGTATCCGATTCTGTGGACACCAAGTTAGTTACTGAATACAAGTTAAAAAACCATGGGCTACAAGGAATGGTTACTAATAAAACAGTAGTGGCAGTCCAGTAAAAGGGCCAAAGAATGGATGATAAGAAAATTTAGTCCAGGGGATTTCTGTGACATTCACAATACATGGTTGGGCTCTTCACACAGACAGTAACCAAATCATGGGTGCCTCATTTACAGACTAAGATGGTTGCAGAGAACTGTACTTTTGTTGTGAAGCAGACCTTCATAATTCCTCTTCACTGTGATGTTCCATTGCACCCATGTCTGGTTCTCTTTCATTTTGTGCTAACTCTTTCTTCGCCTTTAGTTCAAATTACTGAATAATCAAATTCACTACCCTCTTGATTGCTAATGAGCTTGAATTGATGTGTTTGTATTAGCCTGTCATAAGCTTGAATGGAACTTTTTTTGTTGAATCCTTTGGCTTATCTAATAGCAAATGAATCAAAAGCTGTTTTGTTCAATCATCGTTGTCATCAGCCATCATCATCATCAAGGCTTTATCCTATCGATCTGGGGTCAACTAAAAGTTGTTCTGGTCACTCTTAGTAAATGTTGTAATAAAGCTAAAAACGGGGGTTTGAATAATTTTGAAACTCATGTAAATTGCCATTAGCAATAAATACTCATAAACTCTTTCTCAACCACATCCTCTTCTTGCTTCTTGGTCTTTGGTGGATATTGATGATGTTGTTTATTAATATTGCTGTTGTCGCATGTATGGTCTTACAATTTCCTTTCCAAACTCATTTTTTGTCTTCTGTTGGTTGTAGCGTTAGTTGGACTCCCTCATTTCTTCTGAAGCGATTCATCTTAACTGGGATTCGTGATGGTCCACATGAACCATTCATTGCAGATTCCATTGACTTCGTTGTTTCCCAGGTAACATTTTATGAATACAAAGAAAGTTGACAGTATCCATTAAAATTTGTAAGTTATATAATTCTTTTTGTGAGAAATATGTGTCTTTAATATCGTGCTGTCTTGTTAATGTATCTAAACCAAAAGTCTATGCATCTACATTCACACATACAAAAAGTCCATGTAATTTGGGACCAGAACGTTGGCTGGTATCTAATAGAAGCCCCAAAAACACGAAAGATTATTATGACAACCACCTACCTAAATGAATACAGTCACAGATCTGGGAAGCCGTAATACAGCTGCATTTCTCAAAACCTAAGACATGGATATGAACAGGCTTATTGCATCTCATACTTTTGATACTATGAGACTGGAAGATCGAGGACCAAATTAGCTCAACAGGGTAGGATGTAGATCTTTTATTGAAATATCTGGTATCATTATCGGTTTCAACAGAATATGATACCAGTACAGTTAGAAAAATATGGAAATATCAAAATGCATGTATAATTTGCAACTTTCTTAGATCCAGTTGAACTGGAACTGCTGCATATTGCAGTTTGGTAACCAAACCGCACAGTTGCCCACCCTAAATTGAATCATGTGAGTTGTGACTCTGCAATTCAACTGTTGAACTGTTCAAACTGTGTGAACTGGGCAGTTTTTAACAGACCGACCAATGAGTGATCTGGGGAAAGGAAACATCAACAATCATTCATTTTATTTTAAAAAATTGAAAATCTAATTTCTTAAATGTTTGTTTGAAATTAAAAAATTATTTTCAGAATTTGGAATTTTTGTGTGGTGTCTTTAGCTTTTAAAAACACATTTATAATATTTTATTTTTAAATTTTTAGTACGTAATTATGACATCGCAATAATGTCATGGATTGACCTAAGTGAACCATTGGTTGGACCTAGCTCCACCAAACCTTAAGTCTTCAGTAGTTTGATGTCCTTTTTTGGTTTTTAAAACATTGATAATTTGGGCCCTGAGGCCCAACTGCCCAAGTTGCTTGGTTGGCTTCTTGTTGACTTTGCCATGTCCATACTTCACAATTGAATCACAGCTTGACCGCTTCTTTTTGGAATGATAGTGATGAGATTTTATCCCCTGACCTCAAATTTCTGAAGTTCAGGTTATCACTGGTAAGGCAAGGGCTCTTCATAGCAAGGGGTCTGATTGGCAGATTTGATAGCCTAATTGACTTGGCTCATTGCTGATCTTTCAAATTATGCTCAGTGTAGCAGTAAGAATATATAGTGCCTTGGTTGCTATAATATATTTCTTCAGCTTGTCAGTTTGCAGCAGGTGCTGTAGATAACTGCGTCACTTAGATAATGACAATTTGAATCCTTGATGGTTCTTAACACAACTTTATTTATTGCATGTTCTTGTACCAGCATTCCTGCTAATTTGGTCATTGTGAAACTCATTTACCTCTGCATCATGGTATTGTTAATTTTTTTAACTGAGCAGGTGGAAACACTATCAAGAGACGACCTTGCTTCAAGATTAACCTTGAATGTTGATGCTGCATCAGTTGGAGCTCTCTCAGTTTCAGATTCATCTATCACTATAATGGATGTAAGTGACTAGGAGTGGAATATCCTTTTTTTTTTTTTTTTTTGAAGAGCTGGATTATCTTCAGTCTTTTTTGGACCTACCACATTTTTTGTAGGATGGAATTTGCAACTTTAACCGTCACTATCATGTTCCTGTGTGTACCTATTTGCATTAGCATTTAAAGTCTACATTGGATACTTTGTAGCAGAACTACTTTCAGTTTCATGTGCCCATATTTTCAGCTGAAATCAAATTTGAACCCTAAACCTTGTTGTGAATGTTGCAAATTTCAAGTGTATATATTACGAGATACATGTTGCCCCTTCCAGACAAATGACTACTGTGCTATTCCTCCACAACTAAAAGATCAACTAAGGGAGAGATATCCTGGTGCAAGGAGAGCATATCTAAAGACTGGCGGTGATTTTCCATTTCTTTCACGTTCAGATGAGGTCAATCTCCACCTTCAGGTACTTTAGATGTCTTGAATCATGTACATCCTTTCATATAGTATGCTTTAACCTTCTAAGAAAGAAAATTATACAGACCATGGTGCAGATATCTTTCTAGCTACCACTAGTTCGAGAGGTTTAGAAATGCATCCTGTGGCTCTTAAGATTTTACATGTAAAGTTATGGGAAGGAAAGACACTTTTCCATCTCAAAAAAGAAATGTTTAAAAAAAAAAAAAAAATCTCATGCACAAACCTCTGGTTTGTCATCATTTTCATTTCCTTATGCCATCAATAGGGGTTGGCACGGGAAACATTAGCAAGAAAGCATTATGTGGAGGATTTTGTTAATTGCCTTGAACATGCTGTAATGTTACTTGTGGTTCTCTGCTGACAACTGGAATGCACCAGCTGCATCTGAGACGGGTTGGAGTTGAGGCACGGCCAGACTTGATTCAAGGAGCTCCAAGGGAGGGTGGTAATAATGGGCAACGGCGTCCTAGTAATGACAAAGATGAAGAAGACATAGATGACCCTCCTAGGGATGGTGCTAGCTCTTCTACTGATACCAAAGATCATTTGGCCCCAGCATCAGATGCTGAATCCTCCCATGATTTGGATGAGCAGGTATTGAGCAGTGCAAAAACATGCGTTGCAGACTATGGGTCTTTGAGATTTCCACACTTATCATGTCCTTTGGTTGTGGAGAAAAAACATACTGTAATAGCCATTGAAACCGTAGTCTACCAAGTGCTATTGTCAGCTGTCCTCTCACTCTTGCCCTTGTGTTTGTGGGTTTTGTATACTACATGGAAGCCTTTGTTGATGGTCTAGGTAGATTGTGTAAAATGGAACTTGTGCATGTTCTTCTTCACTCAAAACTTTGGAATGATTGTTTTCATTAGTTGAGTTGTTGAATGATGGTGATCTTTTATTCTTACGAGTGGTTTCTGCAAATTGGTGCTTGGTCAGATGTGTAGTTGCATGATAAAGATAGCGCTAATATTAGAGGGGAAAATATATAAATGATTGAGCAAATCTACGACGTCAAGGCCATACTATCTATGCATGCGGGGTTTTTGTGTTCCGGGTTATTCATCTGGTAGGATTGGTCATTATTGACAATGGGCGACAACATGAATAAATAGTCTTTTCACATAGGGTATTGCTCTATGGAGAGAGATGGGTAGTGGCAAAATGACCCTTTCACTAGTTAAATTAATCAATGGTAACACATGGCTCTATTTTTTTTAATACAAAATAGTAGAAAAACCTTAATTAGCTTCTTTCTTTACAATTTGGCAGCACCTTTTCACCTGCGGGGTTCTGGCAGAAGGGCGTGTGGGGGTTTCAGTCCCTGCTGTCTACAAGGCAGAAACTTATATAATTAAAGTGAGTACCAATAATCCTCTCCTGCAGGGGAACACAATCCTTTTTTATTTGAAGTAGATAGTTATATTAAAGACAAGAAGAAGTTACAAGATAGCTTGCAGAACAGAAGAGGAAATAAAAGTAGCCTACAGATGATACATAGCTAAAAGTAGAAGGCAAAGTAGTAGTGTAGTCTTAAAACTAAGAACGAATATGTACAAGAAACTTAAAGAGCTGCCTCTGGGTCACCGTCATTCTCCTGTTGGTGACCCTAATCTTCCACTGTATGTGCTGAAGAGAATGTAAAAAGATGTCCTGTGTGGTGGAAACTGTGAACTGAAGCTTGGGTCCTTTGCTCCTGCCTGGTTTCTGAAGTCTGCTGAGTTAGCATCAATGTTGGTAAGTGCCTTGTTGAAGTGCTGGATGTTTCTTCTTCATGCTGGGATTTCTGGATATCATCCTTACATGCTTCAATAATATGATGAGCACATGTGTACCCAATCACCATCCTAATTTTGGGATACGCCTTAACCATCGCCCTTGTCATATATGGTTGGATGAAAAAATGAAAAAAAAAAAAAAAAAAAAAAAAGCTCATAGGGATGTTCGAAGGAGAAGAAAATTTTACTCATTACATAAATGGTGAAGGCAATAGCCAGCAATTATGCATGCCTCACTAACTCAATTCTTGGACTTTCATTTATTGGGACAATGCCTTGACTATAAAGGTGCGTACCTTTTTTAATATTGACAAAGTTCTCTTCCATGAGCTGCCGTTTTGTCATGTGGAAGAGGATTGCATGAGTGGCAATGAGCTACAAAAATATTCGTCACATTTAAATGTTATTCATTATTTTGAAAATAAAAATGAGTGGAAAAGTAAAACTCAATAGAGTGGCTGCCGACCGATAGAAAATAAGGCTACAACAACGATGATAATAGTCATGTTGATAGTCTTTAACATCTATTTTTCAAGAGAATAATAAATGGATAGCTCAGGGTTAGAGTCCCATTCTCATCCAACTATTCAATGTTCCGTCCTTGGTGCTCTCCCTCGCCTTGTGGGTGTGGTCTTTTCTCTAGTGAGTGTTAAGGTTGATTCCCATGTCAATTGGGTCTTTCGTCCCCCTCCCGCCCCCCCTCTGTAGTGAGTGTTGAGGTTGATTCCCATGTCAATTAACTACCTCAACTAATCTAAAAGTCACACCCAATTCAAATCCAAGATGTCAAATTTCTTAGATCTATCCCAATTCAGATTAAATTGAGGGCACTAATTTAATTAAATTGACTCAAGCCTTAACAACTTTTTTGTTATCAATCCAATTGAATGAGAGGCTAGATCCAATAATTTTCTTGTTTTTAAGGACAAATCACCGCAGATTTCATCAATCGAAGGAAAATCAGCAACCTTTGATGGTAATTGAGATTCTCAGATCAATATAGGGGGTTATTTGTAAAAATAACAAAACAGAGGAGTTTACTGTAATTGTCAACGATTACAGGGGGTCACTTGTACACTTCCCTTATAAAACCCTATCCAAGCTAGGGTTTGCATTCGCTCGCTGCGGGGAAACCATCATCAGATCAAGCAGCGTTAGACCGAGAGAAATAAGAGGAAGCGCTACATTTCCATCGTCGCCACCATGGGTCGTATGCACAGTCGCGGGTAGGCTTACTTTCCTCTCTTCACTTGCTTTGCTTTCTCTTCCTCTTTCATCTCTCTCACTCTTCTGCAATCTCCCTTAAACCCTAATCAGGAAAGGTATTTCGTCCTCCGCTCTTCCGTACAAGAGGACTCCTCCTAGTTGGTTGAAGATCTCTTCTCAAGACGTGAGATTTCTCTCTCAATTCATCAAACCCTAGCTTTTCATTCGATCTCAGCTCATTTCTATGCTCTTCGATCTAAAAATCTATCTTTTTTCAGGTTGAGGACAACATCTGCAAGTTTGCAAAGAAAGGTCTGACTCCATCTCAGATCGGAGTCATACTCAGGGATTCACATGGAATTGCACAGGTCAGGAGCGTCACTGGGAGCAAGATCTTGCGAATTTTGAAGGCTCATGGTATGCGATTCGTAATCTGATCTCGATTTCTTTGGTTGAATGTTGTATGAAGATGTCTCTCTTTTAATTGAGATGGTTTGAGGTGTTGATTTGTTGTTTTAGGTCTGGCTCCTGAGATTCCTGAGGATTTGTACCACCTTATCAAGAAGGCGGTTGCGATTCGGAAGCATCTGGAGAGGAATAGGAAGGACAAGGACTCCAAATTTAGGTTGATCCTTGTTGAGAGCAGGATCCACCGATTGGCTCGCTACTACAAGAGGACAAAGAAGCTTCCACCAGTCTGGAAATAGTAAGTAGTTGCAATCTAGAAGTTTTTTTTTTCCTGAATCTCACGGATGTTGATTTACTTGTGAAAGTATATTCATGCAATTGCTCATCTAAATTAAGTTGAAAACAAATTCATTGAATGTGTGGTTATGTTTTCTGTAATGTTCTATCAATGTCATCATGCCTCATTATTTAAATGTAGGTGATAAGTGTAATGTTCTTTCACAAATGCATTGTAGAGCCTTTTTTTATTTATTTATTTGCATTTCTCATCTGTTTTATGGTTTTGAGTGCTGTTTTTTGTTTTGAGTTTCCAAATTTTGCAAGCTTCCTAGAAGAAGAAAAGATATTTAAGATGAAATGTTTTGATGAATTGCACGACATGTCTCATGGTCCAGCTGCCTACTTTTATATGATAAGCGTGCGACATATGACATGCTTGGTGTCTTTGTTTTTCTCATGTCTAAGAATGATTTGTTCATGGGCTTCATTTCGGCAGAATGGTTAATTGTCAATGCACAGGTCACATATGCAAGAGAGATAAAATCTGACAATGAAATTACTGATTTTTTCACATTAGAGAGATAAAAAATTGATTGAGAATAGAATATTCGCAGTTAATTGTTGAAAGAGGCATCTGTTAATGCTACTTTACCATAGTTAGTATCTATAATTCTGATTGTCTGGAAATAAGCCTCTACTTATATTATCTGGATTAACTTTGATATTGAGTCTGGATTGTCTAAGGGTAGGTGTTACGAAAATTCTGAGCTCCCAATAAAGAGGCACCACTTCATTAATGCCCATACAACTTTGAAGTCGTGCAATTTCCACAGTGAAGGTTGATGTGGCATGACGAAGAAAATTTTCTAGTTTGGGTTTATGTTAAAATTTTAAGAAAATGAAACTCCCTTTTTGATTTGTAACTTCAAAACCTTTTCTTTCCTCTTCTATTCCTCTTATGTTCTAACATAGCAGTTCCTTTGAAACTTAGAAGATTGTCGAGGAACACTTTTGCCACCTTTCTCTCATTCACAAGCGCGCGCGCACACGTTCCACTGTCATTCAGCATTGTGCTGTTCATTTTATTATAGATTTTTTTTTCATTTAAATGTGTATTTTATGTATTGAGCTTCTTTAATGGGGTGTGCTGTTATTGTCACGTTTCACATGTTCAATAGATTACTTCAATGAATGCAGTATCACATTTTCTTTTCAGTATAGGATATTAGGATTTCCACATTTTGACAGAAAACTGATACATGTAGTGAGACTTTAGTATCTGAGTTGGAGAGCTTTTAAGCTTTATAAATTGGATTGTCAAGAGTAACGAAGAGGCACTTTGTGTTACAATTTGTGTTGTACATCTCTTGTTACTGCGTGGGTTTATTCCTTTGGGATAAGCAACCTGGCCCGAAAATGCCCATACGAGTAGAAGTCTTAATGGATTGGGTTCATGTTGGGTCCATGGAAGATCTGGACCATGTTTCGACTCCTACGGTCCTGAGTGGGACCTAGACCAGACTCTGGAACCAACTCAAAATCCCTACATCACTAAATAGGAGTCACAATTTGTTTTAGAGAGGTTGCATACAAGGACTTCTACCATCTATGGTGCACTGTTTTTATATCTATAGATATACAAAATAATATTGATATAATATTTGATAGATATACGAAATATCAGTATTATTTTCAATATTTTGTATACATATATATTTGGTATATAACATTTTATACATATTGTTGGGTAATCGGAAATTTGAGTACGAATCTGAGTGTACTCCGACTCAGCCCCGAACCTGATTATCTGTCAGTTACGAAGAGGGGTCTATATAGTCTATACCCTTTTTTTTTTTTTTTTTTTTTTTTTTGTTTTTTGAAACATTCAAATGATAGGCATTCAGAGGTCTATTGACATGTACTTCACCGATGACATGTGCTTCTGTCACCCGTTCCAATTGGGTATACACCCCATTAACTCCTATTTCAAAGAAAAAGGGAAGGGAATTTTTAATTTCTAAAATTATTGTTTTTTTTAATATTTTTAAGGATGTTGTAATTAGACTTAAGGGTGTGTTTCGTTTGACTTTGAAAGTGCTTTTTGGGCTTTTGGCTTTTCAAAATCCTAAAAGCTTGTTTGGTTACTAGATTTTTGAAAGGACTTTTTTTTTTTTTTTAAAAGTGAGTCAAAAATAGCTTTTTGGGAAAACAAACTTCGACTGACTTCTCATTCAGAAAGCACTTTTTCAGTTTTTGCAAGAAGTGAGTGGAAGCATGGCATGAAGGATAGGGTCCCCCTCCCCCCACCTCAACCCAAGGGAAAGGGGGGGAATATTTTCTTATCCATCCGTGGATATACTTCTGAAATCCAAACTGGGGGAATATTTTCTTTTCCACCCGTGGATATACTTCTGAAATCCAAACTGCTCTAGATCATTCTACATTGTTGTTTATTTACTCCAATGTAACTGGGTCCAATTATCGAATTGATCAATTGTTGATGTGATTAAGATACACAATTCAAAGAAAGCAAAATGCAAATGCTTTACATGTAATAAATTTAAAGGTGGGACACACTTTGATTGGAATGGAATTTAGTGATTTGCATTAGTAGAGAAGGGCCCTACTAATAAATTATATATGCTTGAACATGGAGAACCAAATACTGTACGTCCTAACTCATATCTCCTTTTTCTATGAGATAATGAGCAGCGATTCCACATAATATGCGCCTTGTGAAACATATAGGTTTTATATGATGCCATTTTATACCTATAATGGTTTTATATATTGTATAATTATTTTTTCTTATACAATTTTAATATATATTTTAGTTATAATATGCTAAAAGATGTCTTTTTAAATATCACAACCAAACAACTTTGGGTGCTTTTGTTGTTAAAAACCATGCATGGAGTTCGTGCTAATGAAACCTTTTCTTCAAAATGGTTGCTTTCTGAGAAGGTACGTTTAGGAAAGCACTTTTGACTTAAGAAGCCCAAGTGAACACACCCTAAGTCAATGATTGTCAACTTATAAATAAGAGCCAAATTGCAATAATTTTCTAATCCATGTTGGAATATTATATATTTTTTGTTAGTTATTGATTTTAAAGATGGGATAAAGCTCCATTGATGATGATGAAGATGATTATTTAATTATTAAGGCATAGTGCTGAGGTTTAAGCCCCAAATGACGAGGTTTATTCCTCCCAACTGGGCAACTAGAATGCCACTTCATTTTGGTATGGCAGAAGCTTGGGTTTTAATGGGGCCCTTCTGACCTGCTCCTATTAGGTATGGGTTTGGTAGTGGATTTCTTGGGTTCAGGCTCATACCCGTGTTGGGTTCAAGGTGGGTTTTGGTTTTGTCTACTGTGTCCAGTATATATTTATTTATATTTATTAAGAAAACAGTAGTCATATTTCATGTAGCTCAGCTGGTATTGAGCTTTTGTATGAAGCTAAGTTAGGGAGGTCGTGTGTTTTGCTCCCGTCAGTTGCATTTATTTTATATTTTTATAAACAAATCCAATTCAGCTTTTGTACCTATGATGGGGTGGGTTTGCTATCTGAGTCTAGTTATCACGGGTCAGGTCTGGTTTGGATTCTTTAAATGTGAGGCGGGCGGGTTTGGGTTTACCCTGAATCACCGGAATGCACCCATTTGCCATCCTTATCTACAAAAGAATTGACATACTAAAGTACATAATGTTCTTGACAAGAGTAACTAATGCAGGAATGTGACAATAACATTAGGGAACTTTTGAACTTTTGTACTAATGTTCTTATAGAATACCGGTGTTTGCTGTTAAAATATCAGGAATTTTAAAAGCCTGTGGCTTGCATTAACAATTTAAATTTAAAAAAAGGTAGGGACAACTGTACACTACACAATTGAGAGGGATGGCCATAAAACAAAATCCATTAACAAATATTGCAAGATGAAAAATGAAAAACAAAATCATAATATTAAAGGACTTTTTATGACAGCAAAACTTTTAATTGTTACAGAAAGCATGACAATTTTCTAGAAAGATTTTCTTTCCAACATCCCTATAAAAAACCCATATTTATGGGGATGGCAGTGGGGTGGTTTTGGTACGGTCTGGGTTAATCCCAAACCTGCCCTGCCTAACATTTATGTCATTCAAACCTGACCCACCCTGTGTGGGAGATACCAAGCTGTCCCCTGCCCTGTCATGGGTACAGGTCTAATCGAGTTTGATGCTAAAATCTAAAATAGGAGATTGAAGGGAGTCAAACACAATCTTCTATCAAGCTTTATGCCAATCTCCTCTCAAGCTTTACACCAATCTCCCCTCAAGCTTTACACCAATGCTCAGTATCAGCTGAGCTACATGAATTCTGCTTATGGTTAAATATGAGTAAACATGTACAGGGCTGGTGGGGGCATGGTAAAAAAAAAAACCAATCTCGACTTTATCCCAACCAAGTATATGCCCATAAATCCCTGAAAAATCCACACTACCAAACCTTCCCCCACACTCAAAGACCCATTGACATCCCTATGCATCTTATGTTTGGATTGATTATTGTTGTTGGTTGGAAGTGTATGATGCTCTTTTCAATATTTTGGAGAAAACTCTGATTGATTTTGCTGAGAGAGTGATAATCTAATGTGTAGCTTTGACTTTGTAATCTTCAGTTATAAAAAAAGCATGAGTAGTTGTGTCAAACTTCCCCAAACATCTCAATACCGAATTGCCTACCCTCGGCTTGATTTCTTTTGTTTTTATTTGTTTCTGCATCATTAATCAGCAAGGTTCTACTGATTATTTGTGTTAATGATTTGTAGACTTTTTCCATTTTATATTTTGTGCACGTATGTTGCTTCCATCACTATTTGTTACAAAAGATATTGGATTGGTCACCACTACAAACAGAAAGCAATAATGTTTAATCCCAATGTACATGTGATTTCTATCTGCCATACCAGCAGCCGTAGAAATGTGATTAGAAAGCTTGAACACCCATGCATGCCTACACAAAAAATAACCCACATGCCCAAGTATCCATCCATCCCTGAACACATGGACTTTGAGAAATCTCGCTTTCACTATAAAAGCATATTCATAAATGTTTTTTAATGCCTCCTTAAGTAGTTTGCATACTGTGCTTATGTGGTTGTTCTCTCTGGGCCCACTTGGATACCTATCATTGGGGTTGGGAATTGGGATATAGATGGAAAGGTCTCTTTCATGATAAGGGTCATGCAAAAATGGCCCATCAGTTATAGTAGTCCTTGATTTTACAGCCTTAAAATTTAATGCCTTAATATATATATATATATATATATATATGTATAGGGAGATGCTCCTAGGAGAGTAACTCACACTATTACGAGAGTAAGCCATCCAAGCCATTGGATCAAGATCCAGATTCAAGGTGGATGCACTGATCAAAGGTGAGCCCTGGAACTGCAGTGTGAATGCGGTCCTATAGTTGGAGAAAATTCTCCTTTTAAATAGTGACTAATTTGGCTTGTTAGGAATCTCTCATCTCAACCAAACAAAAGTTTGATTAAAAAAAAAAAAAATCAAACAAAAGAATGATATAAAACCTCTATCATCAAACTGCTGCTATGTGGCCTGCTTTTCTTTCTTGAAGCACCATCCCTGTTGAATTTTAGGCACGGACACGCACACAAGGTGGCTGCCAAGATGACCTTATATTAGTTTCTGAGTTGACAATGTCTTTGGGTTCATTGGTCACATAGTACTCATCTTGTGTCGAATACCTTGTGACTTTGTCATAATATAGTGCAATACTGATCCCCTTTTTATCTTGTGCAGTGAGTCGACTACAGCCAGCACTCTTGTGGCGTAGAGTTAGTTTTTTTCTTGTTTGTTACATGTTGGGTTGGGAGGTAAGGCTGCTTCTTAAATTGTGGATTAATTATATCGTATCTGTTGTGTTTTGAGATTTTGACAGTTTTCTTCTAAAGAGTCATTTGATGTTCTTTGAGAACTAATGGTACTGAGCATTTAGTCAACCCCAACATTGTTTGGACAAGGCTTTGATGATGATGACGACGATCATTTTAGTGGTTGCAAGTTATCTTTTTGAATGCAACGCTTACATTTCTTATCCAGACAAGATGCTATGTTTACTTTTGTTACCCTATACGGATTGCATCAGATCCTGAATTTCATTAATGCTGGGCTTGTGTGAATTCTATAAATCCTCCATCAGTGGGCCCAGGGGTAGGGATTTTCAATCTCTAGAGACTGAAAATCCTCAAGGGCACGCTTGTGTACATGTAATTTCTGTGAAAATTGGAAATTGCCACATCAGCAAAATCCATGTTTTAAATTCTTTGGAGAAGTTTTTCCGTGGAAGTCAATTTTATGTTTGGTGCAAAAAGGTTTTCCTCGATGAATTAACACGATGAATTAGTATTAATGTTGTTTGGTGCAGCTATGGATTTTTTTTTAGTGAAAACTATTGGGTGGGTGGGTTGGTATGTGTGGGTGGTGTGTGGGGTTGGGAGGGGAAGAGGAAGAAAGAGGGTGGTTGGGTGGAGTGAGCGTGAGAGAGGAAATTGGGGGGGTCAGTTTTTCGTGGAAATGAACTTTCCATACCCCCTCCCCCCAATAGGAAGTCTATTTTCATGCATAGGAAGGAAAAAACTGACGTGACGAAAAAGCTTTTCCACGAAAAACTGCCGTACCAAACACATGAAAAAGAAGTTTTCTGTGGAAAATTACAACCTTTTCTGCGGAAATAGGCTCTACAAACATGCCCCAAGTGATTTGCCTATTTGCCTGAGCCCTGGTAGGGGAAAACCTTGGAGTAACTTAAAATACAGTAGAAAAGATCAGGCAGAGTATATAGTTCGATCTTACTCTTAAATGGTAGTGCCGCCCATGTTCTCGTTATCCTGATGGATGAGAGAGTAAGTGTGTGCACGGAGAGTACTCTTGATCTCATGAAATCGTGACTCGAGTGTCTAGAGAGGTCTCATGATATCATTCAGTGAAGAAAGTATCTGTGGTTGGTTGAGGCACTTTGCGGGAATGTTTGAAAATTGTGTTTTGGCTGTGGAAAACAAGTCGAATTTGTAAGCTTTATTTAGTAAAAATCCCTTTTAAAATAAAGAAATAAAAAGATCATATGACGATTGTCTTCCCAGGAGCATTTCTGCATAAGATGCCGGAACCGCTGGTGATGAGCAATTTTTTCAGGGAAGGATTTGGTGTGACAAGAAAGCCTGCATTTCGGCAAGTGCTCACTGTTGCGAGGCTTGCTATTGCTTCCCTGAATCCATGTCCTCGGATCAAAGCTTCCACACGAATTGAGGTGGTTCTCCACCAAAGTGGGCAACAAGCTCGATTGTTCCAAATGTGAACATCATTTTTGATCCGTTGGCATTTGGAAAGTTTTCCTGTTATGGTTTGATTGAGCAAGGTTGGCCCGATGTGAAGCTCTTCCTGGTCCCTCTCTGGGAACCGGAAGCACTTGCGCAGATACTGGTGAAGATTTCAAGAAGCTTGGATTGTTATTAAAAATGTTAAGAAAGTAATTTTAACAATATATTCCATATTTCTCACTCGAAGATGTTGTTAATACCGGAATAAAAATGTTAAAATAGTATAAAACAGTTTTAACAGATGGTATATTATTAAAAAAAATTCATTTTTTGCAAAAAAAAAAAAAAAGGAGAAAGAAAAGAAAAGCTAGAAATGTAGTGAAATTTCATGTTCCAACATTTTTTACAATAGTTTCCATTTTTGTGATCACTGTCGGAGGGAGCTTTATATTGCGCACATCTGTCGAAGCTCCAATTTTTATTAAAATAATTGCCATATTCTTGACCCATGTGCCAGTTTTTATTAGAGTCCTGTTTGGTTTTTAAAACAATGACTCTCTCTTTTTCATCCAATCTTACCCTTATTCTAAATGCCTAAAACCCTAAAAGATGGATTTCATTAAACATAAATGAGAAACATCAGAACACTAGACCTTAACAACATCCAGACATGCCTAGAAACGAAACTTAACAAAACATAACCAACGCCTAAAATATAGACGGACGATTACCAAAATTGAAACATATGAATCCTTGTGGCGCTATCATGAGGCAAATACTTCATAGCTGTTGGAGACTAAATTTCATTTGCAGCCATTTTGTTTGTCAGACCAGTAATCCTGGAAGGTTGACACAGGGCCTGGTTGGTTCCTGATGATGATATCTCCATTGCTTTTCGGTTCTCTTCTTGATAAATGCTCTGAAAGTAGTAGGGGAGTGAGTGGCGAAGGTTGTGAAGATAGGATAGTCAAGCTTGGAGAGGAAATCCGCCAATCTATTAACATATCAATGGACTATGATTTTGAGCAATTTAGACCCTAAAAGGCGAACCAACTGATGGTGATGGGTTTTCAGTAAATGAAATAAGGGCTAGCTCCGGTACATGGGGTAATGATTCTGAAGACTTGATTTCCCAAACCACACAAAATCATTACTAATAGGAAAGGGACATGCATGATGGGAAGGTTTAAAATGAAGAGAAAAGTTAGGGAGATGAGAATTATTGTAGTTAAATCTAAAACTATTATATACAGTGGAAAAAAAAAGGAAAAAGGAAAAACAACTTGATACCCTCCGGAGGGGAAATTTCCCAGGTCAATCACTGATTTTCAGATTTTTCGTGTGTTAAAATAAATGAGTAAATAATTAGTCCAAGGTTTGAAAATCACAAATAGACCCAGATGTAGTTGAAGTGAGATCAGCGGAGTATTAATGCAAGACAAGTCCTTGATTTGTGTAGCCATGCGATATGAATATGTGGCCCATTTTTAATGGAAAGGTATTGGAAGTATGAGCTGTTCTTATTAATATATATTATTAATGAGTTCAAATCTCTCATCACTTGCGTTTGTAGTCCAACGGTTAGGATAATTGCCTTCCAAGCAATAGACCCGGGTTCGACTCCCGGCAGACGCAATTTTTTTAAATAAGTGTTTTTGACTCAATAGTGATGTTGCTTTATACATTATAATAATGCGCTAAACTCTCAGTTGATCATTAGTGATGTTGGTTTATAAACTTTTTTGACTCATTAGTGATGTTGCTTTATACATTATTGCAAAGATAATAATGCGCTGAACTCTGAGTCGATCATTAGTGATGTTGCTTTATACATTATTGCTAAATTCTCATTCTTTCTCTGCAGTGCGATGAATAGCTTTTTGTTTGGGTAATTCACTTGTAGATTCAAAGGTTAAATTTAGTGCAATTTAAAAAAAAAAAGAGGGGTCATATAGAAAGTGTCAAATTTAAAAAATCATCTCTTTTTTAAAAAGAAAAGTTAAAAAAATAATTTTTTCCTTCTTTTAAATGACAAAAGACCCTCTACTTTTTACAAAAATTAAAAATTAAGAAAATTACATTCTCAAGCTCAATTAGCACATTTTGACTTGACCCTATTTTTTTTTTATTCCAGCTTGATTTGACCATTCACTTTACTTTATTCAACAGGTAAATTACCTAAGCAAATCTATAGAAAGTCATGTAATACTTTTTGGTCATTTAGTGACACGAAAGTATATAAAAGGAGAGAGGCAAATTTCAAAATTTGATAGCTTTTGATTTAACCTCTTTTCTTTTATTTTCTCTTTTTAAAGTTATCAGTCCCTTGAGTGTATCAGTGAGTCCTTGCGACTTCCGAATCAAAGGAATCTGATGAAATGAGAAATCGATGGTGTTTTGTCATGTGATGCTTTTAAGGCCATGGGAAGAGCCCAGGCCGCATTTTCTTGGCCCAAAGATTAATAAGCTAGACCTGACCCTGAGTCTACGGAATGTTAACCCAGCCTGATTTATTTTCCACAAATGCAACAACAATTCGAGTCTCACTTTCATGCCAGTGAGATGTGTTTGGGTCCTTTGGGTCCGAATTCATTGGCATGATAAGATAATCTGGAAAGGTTGGACATGATTTAGCCAAGAAGATGGTCCATGTTTCCCCAAGTTTAGTCTATTTCGGTGCAGTCTGAAACAAGAAGTATACATAGTCTTTATACGATAGTAAAGGGAATCTGAAAGGCTGCAACTGTGCTCTTCGTGGGTTGAAAAAGGTGGTAGGACAGGACATAGCCATGGTTAAATATCTTTTCATACTCGCACTGTGAACAATAATAATTTCGCATCCAGATTTGATGTCTAAAGTGCTGGTAATTAAACTTGGGTCCATACCAATGAGGTAGGCCCCTTGAAACCAGTAGAGAATTAGAGAGAGATCCCTTTATATATATATATATATTAAAATTTGCTGATAAATCACATACAATGCATAACGCATATATACTTTGGGTTGGGGCATCTTTTCCAGATGAAAAATGCGAAGTGTGAACCTTCTTACTTGATTGGGTGAGGGTCCAAACATCTTAAACGCCATTCTAGTTTTGGAAGTTTAAACAGAGCTGAGTCTTTCTTTTTTTTTTATCTGATCCCCTCCTGTGGCATGTGGGTCAGCTCTCCGTTGTAAGCTAAATGACAAGATGATACAATTGGTAGTTGGACGATCTAAATTGGCATACATGCACTCCGTCCGTTCAAAGATAGAAAGATGTGAATGCTCATGTCCATGTCAGTGCATGCGTGTGTCTTCTCTGTACGAGCTGTCGAAGGAGTATGAGAGAGAGAGAGAGAGAGAGAGAGAGAGAGAGAGAGAGAGAGAGAGAGAGAGAGAGAGAGAGAGAGAGAGAGAGGGATGGGTATTCGCAATAGAATGATTGCTCCTGATTCCTGAAGAGATGTGGTAGTGTGAGTAAAGAGCTAGCTAGAAGATGACAGGGCTCCATATCACTTAAATCGGTGGCCCCAAGCATCAGCATTAGACTCCTGTATGCGTTTTGTACAGAGAAAACTATTCGTGTAATCGTGTGGCAACTTATTGAAAGAACAATTATAAACGAAACTTATCATGCGATTGTCGGAACCTTTTGATTCCAGGCTTCGAGGAGATGGCCTCCTTCCGAATGGCCAGCGAAGTAGACTCAAAAACACTATACTTAATGTTACAAATTAGGCTCCTAAACACCCAAAAGACCCTGAACTCAGTGGCAGAAATTAGAATCCTCCGATCTGCATGATTCTGTCAAAATATGATTGTAAGCTTCGGATGTACTGATTGAAGCATTACATACCACATTGCTAGTCCAGTGGGAGACCGAAACAGGTATTTGGGTTTTGGGGTTGGACCCATGATTCTTGTGTGGATTTTTAAGGTAGGGGATCCAAATTTTCCATATAGGTTTTTGGGGCTGGACCACCCTGGAAACCATATATGTAGGTCCGCCCATGATTGCCAATTTGCCACCATATATAGATTGGAGGCTTGGAGCACACAAAAAAGAAATGTGGCCATTAAAGTTGGTTGCTTTTAATGTGATATCTTCCGGGAGTGCACTCATGGAGCTAACCAGAATACAAGTGTGAGCCCGAAACGACGTGGGGCCCCTTGCCATCATGGGCCTGAAATGGGTGGACGGTCACTCTCGCTCAGCTGTCCGATGGCCACACCTCTCTAACTCCATTACCCACTTTCCCCTATATCCTTCTCCTCCATTTCTAGCCGCGCATTTCCCTCCGCGATTGGTGTAAAGTTAAACGCGGCGCCCCCTCTCAAATACCCCGACCCCACTTGCTCCTCTTCTCTCTCTTTCTCTCTTTGTTTTTTTTTTTTTTTAATAGAAAACTCCCACTTGCATTTCCACAGCAAATTGTTACCTTAAAATAAGTAATTAGCGTATACTATTAGACTAAAAAGCCATCTTATAGCTACTGCTACTGCTGTTACTACTACTGAACAGAACCCAAACTTGCTCTTTATGGGACCCATCTCATTCCTTTCCATACTCCCGTGCCTTCACAAACAACCAAAAAAAATTAGACCCATACATACCCATCAGTAATTTAATCAATCCCTTTTCAGTTTTTCTAACTAAAAGGGCCCACCCAACAGTTTCTCTCCGATTGCAAACAACAACGTTAATCCCAAATTAACAACAACTTCCAAAAAAAAAAAAAAAAAAAAAATCTTTTTTTTCTTCTTCTGAACAATGAAACATGATGAAATTCCAACAATACCCTTGCTTTTTTCATGCTGTCGCTAGTAGTGACCAAAAAGGCCAAGAGAAGGCCCCAACGAATAGGGCAATGATGCCATTACCACCTACGCGCACATGTGGGCCCCATTTGACAGCTGGACTTAGACTTCAAGAATCTATTATCTTTAAGTATATGCTCTCTCTCTCTCTCTCTCTCTCTCTCTCTCTCTCTCACACATACCCGCTTCTCAATGGCACCCTTCAACAGGAACAGAGCCCCCGGACCCACTCTTCTCCTTTATAACCCTCACAACTCACTCCAATCTTCTCCATCACTCCACTAAAATGCCCCAGCTCTGTGTGGCAAGCTTTTTGGTCCTCTTCTTCTCCCTGTTGTTTTCTTCTTCCTTTCTATATCCGGCTCTCGCCTGGAGACCGTGGCCTCAAAATTACTTGTCCAATACTACTACTAACAGCTCTTCTGCTGCTCTCGAGTTTGGGGGCTCTAAGAAATATGAGGGGTCATCCGAATTCGTGCACCTCAGGTACCACATGGGCCCAGTACTGACTGCAAACATAACCGTCCATCCGATCTGGTATGGCTCGTGGCTGCCATCTCAGAAAAAGATCATCCGGGGCTTCATCCGCTCCATCTCCGCCGGAGAAGCCAAGAGGCCGTCCGTACACGGGTGGTGGTCGACCGTCCGGCTCTACACCGACCAGACCGGCGCCAATATCACGACAATCGTGCGGCTTGGGGAGGAGAAGAACGACCGCTTCTACTCCCACGGCAAATCCCTGACCCGCCTTTCGATCCAATCCGTCATAAAAAGCGCCATCTCCGCCAGAACCAAACCACTACCCACCAACCCGAGGGGCGGCCTCTACCTCCTCCTCACCTCTAAGGACGTCTACGTAGATCAATTCTGCGGCCAGGTGTGCGGATTCCATTACTTTACTTTCCCTTCCATCGTCGGCTATACTTTACCGTACGCCTGGGTAGGCAACTCCGCCACCCAGTGCCCCGGCATCTGCGCCTACCCCTTCGCCGTCCCCACCTACATCCCCGGCCTGAAGCCGGTCAAGTCGCCGAACGGAGACGTCGGCGTCGACGGAATGATAAGCGTAATCGCCCATGAGTTAGCTGAGCTGGCGACGAATCCGCTTGTGAACGCCTGGTACGCCGGGCAAGACCCCTCCTTTCCTACGGAGATTGCTGATCTCTGTGAGGGGATTTACGGCACCGGAGGTGGCGGGTCCTACACTGGGCAGATGTTGACTGGTAGAGATGGCGCCACGTATAACATGAACGGGATCGGACGGAGGTTCTTGGTGCAGTGGGTCTGGAATCCCATCGTCAGTTACTGCTCTGGTCCCAATGCTCTCGATCAGTGATTGCTGATATTGGAGAAAAGAAAGAAAAGCACTCCGTAGTACTAGTTAGTAAATAATTTATTAAAGTGGTCCTTGTTTCTGGTTTTGTGGTTTTACTGCTATCTTGGCTTTTTTTTTTTTTTTTTTGGTTCTTTTCAATCTCTCTCCCACATGTATCTAATAAAGGTACTGTGTATAAACAGATAGGAGGACTAGTGGCTTTCTTTAGCTTCATCAATCAGCATTCATGGTATTGTATTTTGAAATTTGAATTTTATGCTTCTTTGGACTTTGGTGCTGTTTTTCTCCCCACTTGCTTTTACTCAGAAAATATCTTTCGTCTGTGTAATTTGCTTGCACTTTTTTGAATTGAGTGCGTAAAAAGAAGAGAGTCATGTTCTTGTGTTCTACTTCTAAAGCTAGTGGGAAACTGGAAAAGAAAGTAACAGAGCCAGACCCAGACCCACAACTCCGAGCCAGTGCTTGGCGTTTACTGTTTGCAAGCTTGTTTGTGCATTTATTTTTGTTGCCTACGATTGGGCCCCTGGCTTGTTTTCAAAGAGGCTGGAGATTAAGATGGCTTGATCTATGTTGCCTAATCAGTTCACGGACCTGGTTTCGTTATATCTAGTGTTTGAAATTTGGATTACTGAGAAGTGGGGTCCACCTGTACGAAGAGGATGGTGACTGGTTTTGTACACTTGTCTAGCAAGAGCATGGTTTTTGGCCAAACTGCTACGTTGGCCTTACCTTAAACATGATTGATCGATGTCGGGGAAACAACACTAATTCCAAATGCAACTATTTGTTTTGATGATGCGTTCAATACTATAGATGCCCGTTTTTCCTCTAGCTGCTTTTGGCATGAGCATGGGTCTCAGTCTAAGACTTGTTATTGCAATACAGATGGTGACCGGAGTGACGCAACATTACAAACAAAAATTGGTTAGATTAACCATATAATGATCGTCTCATGATGATCGTTATCTATTCAATGAAGAGTAGTTACTAAAGCATTAAGCAGTTCAAGATCATCGTCTTTGTTCAAACTCATTCAATAAAAGGAATATCATATATAAGTAGCTACTCTATAGAGCTTGTTTCTTTACTAGAATTTCTGATAGGAATTTGGGATATTGAGGTTTATTTTTATATGATGTGATATCTTGTCTCTTGACATTTGTAAATGCCATTTTTTTCTTTTTAAGCATTATAAAATTTTGGTTATTTGAAAGGTCTCAAATGGCCTTTAGAAATTTAGAAATTCCAGCCCCTTTTTTATCTTGGTGAGATTTTTGGATGTTCAAGCATAAGGGGGCATCTAGGAATTCCACCTTGTTTGGAAATTCAGAAATTCTCCAGACAAGAACTCCTTGAATTATAAGAATTTAATATGTTGGAGATTTTTGTACATCATGTGACATCTTATTTAATGGCATTTGCAAATGCCATAATATTTTACAAGCATTTTCGAATTTCAGTCGTCTAAAAGGTGTCAAATGATCTTTGGAAATTTAGAAATTTCAGCCCGACCCTTCGCTAATTGGTGGAATTTATGAATGTTCAAATACAAAGGAGCATTCAAGGATACAAGGATGCTCAAGTACATGATGTGGCATCTTATCTCATGGCATTTGCAAGGACTGTAGTTGTTCTTGTACAACTTTTCATGTCACCATGACTTCACCGTCGTGCACCGTTCCACGTACTTGATTCAACAACACTTTGAGAACCAAGATGTACCACAACTTCACCGTCGTGCACCGTTCCACATACTTGATCCAACAACACTTTGAGAACCAAGATGTACATATCTTATACAAGAGAGTAGAATCATCAAACCGTCTATAGCAAATCTTCATCACAACTTCTTAATGACAGCTCTAGAAAAGAAGGAATCTCTCTTTGAACTCTTCTCACTTCAGAACTACGGGAGAACTTAATTCCATACTTAGAGTTGAGAGAAACACTCTTTATACAGCTCCAGATTTGTGCCTTAGTATTAGAGCACAAATATGACTCAAAGTGAGAAACACTAGTTTGAAAGAAAACAAACCCGAGCAGCCCATTTTGAAAATTTTCCGAGGTTCAATCGATTAGGTTTGCCACATTTGATCGATCTGACCAACATCCAATTCATTGGACCTCGTGGGTTCACCCAAATTCCTTCTATTTTCTTCTTTATCTTCGCTTCAGCTTTTCGAAGACATAATAGTAGTCCATTTTAAAATAAATAGAAAAATACAACTTAATGTACCCAGAGTTTTATCAAACCCATTAATTAGCCAACACAAATAAAATCCTAACAAAATCCACTTTGTACGAGAATTTCAAAAGTCTCCATACATAAATTCTATGAATGCAAAGAAACATGCTCTGTGAGTCCCCTTTTACATTGGGGAGCCAATGGTTTCCACCTACATGCAATGCATCTTATTAAGTGGATTTATCCTCAAAGTAAAGATGAAATAACTTTGTTACACTAGCATTTTTCCTTCTCTTTCTTAGTAATTGGACATTTTGGACAATAAGACCGTGTCTAATCAATCGAAGGTGCCTTTGCTGCAAAGTCGTTGATTCTACAGTTAATGATGTTTGGCTGGCGGCTCACTACGAGGGAAGAACAAAATTTACCCTTTCTTGGTTCTTAGTCTTACTAGGACCATTGCATTTACTTACAACCACAGGACCAAACAGTAAGGATCTCTATTGTGAATGAAGGGATCATTTAATAGAAGGGTTATTACATCACCACCTTGGCATAGGTAGTACATGCTCCATTTCGAAGTGTTTGATCGTCTTCTGACAACCCCACAATTGCAGGAGTATGAATGCTTCTGCAATCTTTGTCCCGGTGTATATACATATGACAGCTGTATATACAACTATACTGGTCACCTAATCTTACCTATGGAGGCTCACTTGCACGACCAAAACCTTATTGATATTACACCTACAGTTGGGTGGATTTAAATGGGACTTAAGTCTAGAGGAAGAAGCCTGTAATGGAAGTTTTCAATTTGAGAAATACAGGACGTGGAAGTGACAATCAATTGTTACCTCCTAAGCTATCAGAGGGTAAAGGGTGGAAAACCATTTTAACACAAAGGATTATTCATATTTCGTTCAGGTTTTGTGGTCGTCCCTACTTCCTATCCAAGTTACATAAGCTGATTACAGCAGTACTAGTTGCAATCTTCTGCAAATCTAGTTTGGTTTGCTCTCAAACCCTATCCCTACCAATTGATCAGATGTTTCCCTACTTGCTTTCTAAAGCCAATCACTTGAACACTAAAAAAAAATCGAGTCCAGATGTTTCTACTCTTGCTTTCGCATGAGTGGCCCAACAGAACAATCACAACTAAAACCAAGTCTTGTTTTACTTTAATCACCTATACGATATTCCTCAATTAGATAACTAGAACATTAGTCTTGTTTTGAGGAGCAGCAGCCAGCTTCCTTTTGCAGAGAAGCAGAGGATCTTGATCCTTTTTTGAAGCTTTGCAGGTGGCACATGCACCCATGTCAATTAAAAATGTCAAATTGATGGGGTCCATTGCTCGTTTAACAACCTGAACTGATTTCTTACCACTTTATTTGTAACCATTCTCATTTTTTGGGATGGCTTTTCTGATGAAATTCTAACCAATTATCAGATTGCAAGTAATTGGGTTGTAGCATAGCAGCATATAATTTAATGATAGTAATAAATTTCAATCATGGAAAGTTCAACATCCTCATCGGTGCCATGTCTAAGATTACTCCCAAGTCCCAATCCACTGGTGGAGCTATTCCACAATCAGCTTCTTTCGGGGTGTGGTTGGTTGCAACTTTGAATGATTTTCGAGACGCGTATGAATTATGGGAACACGGTGCGAATAAAGTCTCACCCTCTCCCTCACCTTTTGCTTTTCTTTTCTACTCTCTGTACTCTTGTCTCCTCTCCTCTCAAGCTCTTTTTTTTTTTTTTTACCGCGTGGACTCTTGTACAGGTCTCATTGTTTTACCAATCTGTTAAAAAAGTAATGATTTTTAGACTTTACAGAGATATTTTGACAAATATCTTGCAAACTCCATGTACCTAAACTTTTTAGGAACACCATAAGTATTAAGAGAACATATCTAGTCAGTACAATAGGCGGGCCTACCTATGATCAAACCACACGGTGGGCTACCGATCATTGTAAATCGATGTGATTTGAGACAGATTGGATCATTATCCACCATTGAATTGAAAAGAGGAAAATAAAAGGTGCTTACAAGGGGCATAATACTCTGAGGGCCTGATATCTAGGATTAAGAAGATTTTGAAGGAATGATATTTGCCTAACCCCTAACCCACGTCGTAGTGTTCTAATCTCTCTATCTGGTGATTGCACCCTCAATGTGGGCCCTATATAAAGTGTTGTGATTTAGGGCCTACGAAAAGAGATCAATCGCAAATTCTAGACTTCTCGATAACCGAAAGACAACAAAGGATTTTGACTGTTGACCTTGGAATTACTTTATTCCTATTTGATTTTTCAGCATTAACAAAGATTTGATCCAATTATTTTTATTGCACATTGAAAAGGTTGTTCATGTTCATGATTCATGATTTGATTCCATACACACACAGTAAAGAGTGGAAAATTTGGCTCTCCAATGCCCAACTCAATTATTGAACGAATAGTGCTTGGGCAATCAATAACCCATGTATCTTAGTTCCGGGATTTAAGCCGAGTGCTTCCACTATCCAAGCAGTGTCAGCCTCGGCCCATTTCTCCATCCTCAGATTGGCAAGTGATTTGGACGGTCTAGGTTTGATTTCCTATATGATTATAGGATCTCTCATAAATCCTCCCCTCCCCTTCTCTTCCCCTATGTGATGATAGAGGATTTGAATCATCCAATGTGATGATATAATATGGTGAAAATTGCCAGCTTCAAAATCTTATGTAGATGTATGCCATATGTAGTGCGTATGAGTAAAAATAGGTTTAAGTTGATAGAAGTTTAATGCTTCTCTCACTAGTTATTGGGTTTACAGTAACTTGTGATATTAATCCAGAAGGATAATGAGATGGAAAGGTATTATATTGAAATAAAATGTGGTTAAATGTGGCTTTATTCTTTTTTACTTGCACACTTGAGAAACTAACCTATGTGTATACGTAGGGGCGGATCCAGGTATATGGGTCTGGGCTAAAGCCCCCACCCATGCCTGAAAAATGCTTAGCATGTTTGGACGTGTGTTGAAGTGAAGTGAGGCGTGGTAAAGCCTCCATTAATCAGACAAGAAAAGATAAGAGGCCATATCAAAAGTATACAATTTTAAAATTCTCTTATTCTTTAAAAAAAAAAAGTCAAAAAAGCAAATCCTTTTTCTACTAAAAGACAAAAAAATTTGCTTCACTTTTATATAAAAAAAATTAAAAAGATTTCATACCAAACAACTAAAAACAAAATACCATCATAACCCCTTGTATTTTATTGTCTCTTAATTTTATGCTTCACCTCACTTTACTTCAATTCATCTTGCTACAAAATTGTGAAAATTTATATATATATATATATATATATATTTTATATTTGCCCCTTCTGTGATATTTCTTTTATATGGAGCCTCCCAGTTCAATTTCTTGGGCTCTAGACATAAGGAGGAGAGACTTGCATCAACCAAAAAAAACTTTGCTTATAGCCCCAGGATTGTGCTCGAGGTGCTCTGCCAGGGTATTCCATATTGTGTTCTGTCATAGTGTGTTTTTTATGTGTGGTCTGCCACTGGTCCTCCTTTCTTGCTTTGGCTGCGCCAAGGAACGATCTCGGCGCTGTGCCTGTGGGTGAGAGTGAGACAGCTTTATGGATTTAATTGTACTTATAATTAAAATGTTTTGTTTTAACTATCTTTTAACCATGTGTTTAAAAAAAATAAAAATTCATCACCCCAACAAAGTTAGGAAACATAAAAATCAGCGTTCTTGACTCATTGAAAGTGTGAACTGTGAAGGGATTAATTGGAATACAAATATAAACTGCTGCTGGAAACATAATAAAATCATTCCCCTGTGCATAGTTGGCATACGAACTGTGCATCCAAACAGTAATCATGTGTCACTAGGAAGGGAGCCCGCCCCACCTAGTAGAACACCTTATTCATGGTGTACATATGCACCGTGTTGAGGAATGAGCTCCATCCCAAAAGAAATATTGAAAAGTTCTTATAGACGGTATCTTGTAACACTATGTGGTCTTGGTAGAAATGATAAGTTAGGGAAATCTACGACACCGTATCATTGTGAATATTATAGGAATCCCAAGGCCCTATAACCTGATTAGATATAAGTTCAAGTGGATTATGATCATCTCCTTTCATGGTCAGAAAGAAGAACAAGAATAGGCGAATATTAATTATCCAAACGTAATAGGAAATCGAAACTCATATAACACCCATTAGATATAAGGATTATGATAATCTCCTTTCATAATTCATGGTCGGAAAGAAGGACAAAAAAACTTACAAAATAAATCAGGCACACACCGTACATGCAGTTGCAGGAATCACTTTGCACCTAAAGCAACCATCATCGATAATGAAGGGACCAGCTTTCTCATCACCCATCAGTCCATCACCCAACAACTTTTGTATGATGAAAGGGATCAGGTGAATGATCCAATTCAACTTTCCCTTGGTCGCTCCAACAGACATGTGATTATGGTGGCACGACACAAGACAAGATTTGTATGTGTCTCAAATCCCCATATGCATCAGAACTTGTGCCATGTTTGATGCGCTTATTCCGCACAACCACCCAAAGTGAAGTAGGGTCTTGTGCCATGTTTTGATGCGCTCATTCCACACAACTGCCAAGTCAGTAGGGTACCCCTGTCCATGGCCTGGGTTTAGGCCTAGCCCTTAAACAACCTGGACTCTGGTATGGACTCTTCTAGTCCTGGTCGATTTGGGTACCTGGACTCCACAGGTCCTTTCTGACAAACTTACAACTGGGTCCATTTTGTGAGGATAATCCAAACTGTTGGCCCTCTAATAGTAGTATTATTATATCTGATCATAGATTGAGTTTTGAGAACCCCATATTCGTCCGCAATTATTCCTCAACCTCTGTCAGAAATACTGCTGGGAATTGGGATTTTTGCAAATACGGCAGTGAAAATCAGTGACATTAGTTAAAAGTCAATAATATTGTGATAAATATCATAAAAATAGATATATTATGCCATTTTGGAGTTTGGATCCCCTGATTGTGTGTTGATGTAGCATCGCTGATGTCGTGGTGTTAATCACGTTTCCGTCATGTGCTCAATCGAACGGTGAGATCCACTCTTATTCAACTGAAGTTTTAGAATATAGTCCTATAGGGTATGGAATTAGTCTTGAACGGTTCGAATTATAGTTACGTGAGCCCCATGGTGGAGTTCCTTGCATGTGTCACACAAGGCCGGTGTAATAATTGGGGTGGGATCCTTACTCGGCATTTTACTTCTTAATATTGTAATATTTTATCAAAAAATAGTTACGACAAAGTTTAAATTATTTTTATTTTCTGTTATTTCTCATTAATAACCCAAAAAAAAAAAAAAAAAAGACTGCTGAGAACCTACAATTAACCATGGTGTAATTTTCCTCACCCTATTAACGACTTGTCACCGCTGTTTATGATAAGGCTCGCAACTTGCATTAAAGAAACAAAAGTAAAAAAAAAAAAAAAGAGGGTGAAAAGAAATAAAGAAAAAGAGCTGATGGATGGGAATGGGACACCTTGATGACGTTGATATGCAGAAAATTAACAGGGCCCGGTCTTAATTGATAAATGTATCATTGGATCGGTCTGAGTATGAGGTTCTCTCAGGTCCCACAGCACCAGCTAAGCTTATCCTACCAAACCCCAAGAAAACAGGACCAATGGTGGCCCACCAGTCCTTTACAAATTATCATCAGCTCCAGTGTCTTTATCTTAACATCAACCATTTCGGTTCCTTGAAGATGTATGTATTCAGAAAAATGTTAAGGTAACAGCACTAAACTTTTGAATAGACCACATATGTAACTAAGGTCCAATGAGGAAAACTATAGAATGTGTTGAAACATGCAATTTCTGGTTGCAAATACTGGATACCGTATACTCTCGTTGAATTAATTCCTTTGCTGAATAGAGATATCAAAGCACTAGGTAAGGTGCTCCTGCTGAACATATATTTTAAGATTTAAAAGCTCAATAAAGATCTTTTATGTTGTGACCACCTACTACAAACGGCCTCTACATTAAGTATGGAAGGACAGGAATGATATCTGCCATCCAAATTGACCCAGTTGGGAAATAGATATTTCTATTCTTATATCTAACAGTCACCAGGCCAAGTAGGGAGGAACTGTAGTACAATATACAATCAATTCAACCCACCACACACCACACACCACACACAGCCTCTCATTGTTTGATTCCAGTTGCTGTGATGGACTAAAAAATCCCACTTACTTTACACTGTAGGTCCTTTTTCTCTCTTAAAACGATGACTGTCATCATTCAATCAGACTAGTTTTTTGAGGTAGATGAGTCTCTTTTATCCCAGTCTCATGATAGGTAGGCCCCACAAGACACATCACTGGGACACTGCTTACATTACAAGCCTTGTCACAAACACTCCCACTACTGGGACCGGGGGGGACCGGCTCATAAAAAATTTCAAAATATATCCCAAAGTTTGAGAAATAGTCAAAGACAAGCATACCAAGAAAAGAAGAGATGGAGATAAAAGGGCAAGGAAAGGGGGGCCAGCCAAATTATTAAAACTGTAAAGCAACAGTTACATTGATTGTGCATCATATCAAATAATATCAGTGGGTCACTACTATTTATTTGTTTCGTTTAAAATATCCCAACCAGCTGTAGACTCTCTTTGTTTATACTTATAATAGACTTTAGAATGGAAACTTTTGAATTAAAATTGCATTCTTCTGCTAGAAAACTTTGAATTATTTCAAAGCGAGATGAGAATGTTCTAAACTCGAGAGAGGACATCGAGACTGTAAAATCTCTACATAATAAGTTGATAGGTTTTTGCAAGTGGAAACCATGGTCCTACTTTAAAAATACCTGTTTGTTCGTCGCCTTCCTATTTCTTTTTGGTGACTCAAGTTTTGTTTAACATAAATTATATACAGAAACTGCTGTCAACTGTAATCAAGTTAATGCTTGTGACTCCCTTCCTCTATATTGTTAGTCAAGCGAAGTTTGTGATTTTAACTTTAATAACTTTAATTGACTTTAGTTAATTTCAATCAAATGGCAACAGATCGGGTCAGATTAATGTTTAGGCCTAAGGAGCCCTCCCCCAACCATAAAGTTCATGGAACCCTCCTATCACGAGCCTCAATGACTCAAATGGATTGGAAAGCACAGGAAATTATTTTTCAAAGGAATAATTAGCGAGAAGTCCCTAGAAAATGCAGAGTCCGTGTATTTCGACAAACATTTAGAATTTAACTTCAAAAAAAGAATAAAGATAATTGGTTCATTGGCAACTCTGCGAAAAGAAGCTTGGGGCAAAAGATATAAACCTCAAATACAATTAAGGTCAAAATTTTAAACTGAATTACAAGTCCGCCATAGCCAAAAAGGAATGCTTAGCTCTTCAATTCCAACTTTTCTTTTAGCCCCTTTGGCTACTGCTCTAGAAATCTCTTTCAGACCTTGTGCAAAAGGTTATGGATTGAATATGTACATTCCAATTTCTTTTTCTGAGCCTTCAAACTACAGCTCAAATATAAAATAATGACAAAAACAGATAAATCTAAGACAGTCATTGGAAAAAGACCTCTGAAAATTTTATATGGGGCTACTAGAATGGATTACTAGTTCTAATTAACCAATCAATGCAGCGGAAATAAATCAATCAGACAATTTAGAACTAGCTATCTACCAATCACACACCACAAGAAGACAGACACAATATTTAACGTAGAAACCCTATCCAGGGAGTAAAACCACGAACCAGAAATCAAGAGTTCACGAACAGTTACAATATATACTCACTAGCTCCTTTACCTCAGTCTGTACCTCGACCTAACGACTGTAGTTATTCTTGCAAAGAATCCACTGACACGACATCCACCGCGCCCCGTTCTCCTTACTTGATCTCCTCGCACCTTGTCAACCAAGATGATCAATCTTCTACAAGAAAAGTAGAAGCAGCAACAACCTTCTAGAGCAGTCTTTCAGAATGATCTCTCAATGGCTCTAGAGAATTAACTCTCTCTAAAATATCTCTGACTCAGATTAATGAGAGTTGTGTTGGTGGTCTAGGGTTGAGAGAAACACCCTATAAATAGTCCAAAATTCGTGCCTTAGACTTAGTGCACAAGTAAGACTCAAACTGGGAAAGATAGTCTCAAAAGGAAACTAAATCTGTTTAGAAAAGTAGACTTTTCCGTTTCTGCGCACACTGTCCGATCGATTGGACTGTGCATCCGATCGATCGGACTGACAAAATAACTGGATGCCTTTTCTGACCGATCGATCGGGCCTGAGGGATTTCGCCCGTCTTCTTTTTTCTTCTATTCTTCACTTCAGCTCTTCCGGCGACACATCCACAGTCCATTCTAAAATAAACTAGAAAATACAACTCAATGGACCCAGAGTTTTGTCCAACCCATGAATTAGCCAATTAAAAATACTAACAATCTCCCCCTTTGACAATTCATGGACAAAACTCCCTAGAACAATACAAATGATCTACCCAAGAGAAAAATCCAAAATACATTGAATTTAAAAAAAACAGCATCTGTAGATCTTTGCTTGTTTCTCCCCCTGGCTTCAGTATTCTCCCCCTTTTTGTCCACAATTGACAAACAATTTTCTTCAAGCAACTTCTGTCAATCTAGATTCTGCAGCTCCCCCTAAATAAACTCCCCCTCAAGATGATCTTCGTATCAGCACTGGGATAGGGGGTTGATCTTGTAGATCAGGGGTGATGAACATTTGACACACACACTTGCATTTTCAGATAGTTCAGCATAGTGTGTACCAATACAGATGAAATGTCTTCTTTCTTGACCCAGACAACTTTGGTTTTCATATGTGACACTTCCTTCTGCTTTTTCCATTGCTTTTGGTTTGGAGACTTTCGCAGCTTATTGCAATGGGGTCGAATGTGTCCTTTAATTCCACATTGATGACAAATGGGTATACGTTCAGGATATGGCACATTCTTCTTCTTGGCATCTGTATTTGTAACATGACCAACAGAATTAGTAACAACTGAATTTTGAACAAAACAATTATTACCTTTGGCTTTTGATGTAGATGCTCCGTCAGCGTAGCCAATGTCATGCATGTTATTCTTTGGCTTTTGACTGCACAGAATGTCATCAAGTTTTTTAGATCAAGCATTCATCTTGTTTAGTGAAGCCTTGCTTATATCCTCAGAAAGAACAACCTTGAGTCTTCCTTACAAGTCGGTATTTTCAGCTTTCAAAGTCTTCATATCATGATTAATCAAGTCACACTTCTGTGCTTCAGCAGTCAACATATCTGCCAATTTGTTATTTTCAGCCTCTAAGTGACTCACTTTTGTAAGAGCTTCAGACAATTCAGCTTTTAAAGAAGTATTCTGCTCTTCAGATTCTTTCCAGCTTGTAGCCACTTTTTCATTCATCTTGAGCATCTTCATGGTCTTTGCAAACAATATATGATATTCAGCTTGCCAATCATGTTCTGTCTCTGACTCACTAACATCTTGATCAGTCCCTTCATCAGAAACAAGTGGAGTAGCAGAAACTGATGTAGCCATGAATGCCATGAATTTTTCTTTGCTAGCATCAGGCTTCTCAAACTCAGATTTTTTATCATCTTCCTCAGAAGTATCATCATCCCAAGTTAGATTGAAAGCCTTCTTCTTTGGTTTCTTGTTAGCACAGTCACTAGCAATGTGTCCATAACCATGACACTCAAAACATTTAATCCCTTTAGAAGTTTTCTTCTTTACAAATTTTTTAGGGATCTTCAAATTACTTTTCTTCTCCTTCATGAAAGCTTGAAATTGTTTCATAAACTCAACAGCAACTTGGGGATCAATCTCCTCAGAATCAGACTCAGAATCACTAGCAATTTTCTTGTATGATTCTTTGGAGGCTCTCAAAGCAACACCTTTGGATTTTGATTTTCCATTAGTTCTTAGGTTTGCTTCAAAGGTCTGAAGGTTGCCAACTAATTCCTCAACTTTGAGAATATTCAGATTTTTATTCTCTTCTATGGCCACAACCTTTGCATCAAACCTTTCTGGAAGAGACCGCAAAATCTTCTTCACAATTCTATTTTCAGGAATTGGCTCTCCCAAAGTAAAGGTATAATTCACAATTGTATTCAGCTTTGAATTAAACTCATCAAAAGTTTCATCATCTTCCATCTTTATGGTTTCAAAGGCTGTATACAATTTCTGAAGTTTCGACTGTTTGACAGTGTCAGTCCCTTCATGCACAGTCTGCAGAATATCCCAAGCTTCTTTTGCAGTAGTGCATGTAGAAATTCTACGAAACTCAGATATATTAACTCCATTATAAATAACATTCAAAGCCCTACAGTTGCAAGTGGCTGCCAATTCTTCATCCTTTGTCCACTGTTCTTCAGATTTAAAACTAGTTATCCCATCAGAAGTGACAGTGGGCAAGGAATAACCTTTCTCAATAGATTTCCAAACTTTCAGATCTATGGGTTTTACAAAAGCAACCATTCTGGCTTTCTAATAAGCATAATTAGAACCATCAAGCAGAGGAGGCTTATTGGTTGAAGTGTCTTCTCGATAGACATCTATTCTAGCAATATTTGGATCAACACAATAAAATAGTGCAACCCGCTCTGATACCAATTGAAAATTCTATATGGGGCTACCAGAATGGATTACTAGTTCTAATTAACCAATCAATGCAGCGGAAATAAATAAATCAGACAATTTAGAACTAGCTATCTACCAATCACACACCACAAGAAGACAGACACAATATTTAACGTGGAAACCCTATCCAGGGAGAAAAACCACGAACCAGAAATCAAGAGTTCACGAACAGTTACAAGATATACTCACTAGCTCCTTTACCTCAGTCTGTACCTCGACCTAAGGACTGTAGTTATTCTTGCAAAGAATCCACTGACACGACATCCACCGCGCCCCGTTCTCCTTACTTGATCTCCTCGCACCTTGTCAACCAAGATGATCAATCTTCTACAAGAAAAGTAGAAGCAGCAACAATCTTCTAGAGCAGTCTTTCAGAATGATCTCTCAATGGCTCTAGAGAATTAACTCTCTCTAAAATATCTCTGACTCAGATTAATGAGAGTTGTGTTGGTGGTCTAGGGTTGAGAGAAACACCCTATAAATAGCCCAAAATTCGTGCATTAGACTTAGTGCACAAGTAGGACTCAAACTGGGAAAGATAGTCTCAAAAGGAAACTAAATCTGTTTAGAAAAGTAGACTCTCCTGTTTCTGCGCACACTGTCCGATCGATCGGACTGTGCATCCGATCAATTGAACTGACAAAATAACTGGATGCCTTTTCTGACCGATCGATCGGTCTGAGGCTCCGATCGATCGGGCCTGAGGGATTTCGCCCGGTCTTCTTTTTTCTTCTATTCTTCACTTCAGCTCTTCCGGCGACACATCCACAGTCTATTCTAAAATAAACTAGAAAATACAACTTAATGGACCCAGAGTTTTGTCCAACCCATGAATTAGCCAATTAAAAATACTAACAACCTCTCTCTCAAATATGGTTGTTCCTAATATTAGCAAAGATGTTGGTTATATGTAAACTTCCAAAGATTATATTTGAATTAGGTGATTAAGATTAGTTTTCATCTAAAATTAAAGATTTAAATTGTATAGAGTGATTACCACTAAAACTTGATAGGAGATGTAAATCGATTTGAAAGATCAAAGACTTTGAAAACAAAGTTCCGTTTTGGGAGTTTTTTCTTCAATAAATGCGCGAGGCTTACATGCAGAGATCATGTAACATCATGCATGTAAAGAGGTTTGGCAGGAACCAAGCACTTGCAAGATCCCATGACCAGAGATTTGCAAGAGCTACACGCCATCTTAGCCATTCGGGCAGTCAGGAAGACTTGCAGGGCAACACAGGTGGATCACGGATGGTGAAGGACAATGGACAAAGGAAATAGAGACACTGCTGGTATCTGAGTAGTGACTAGCGAGTACTGATTCTTTTTAGTGGAGGCAGTATAATGATTCTAAAGACTTGATTTGATTTTTCTGTGGAACCTTGTTTTTATCATATCCCAGGCCACATGCCACGAAAAACCCACAGCCACATGCCACATGTAATTCACAAATGATCAAAATTCAACTGATAGAAGCACCAGTGTAGCACAGATGCAAATTGTAGCGCTACCATTACAGCCACTTGTATGTACAAGGGGCATCTCATAGATTTGTTTTACCTTTTGATTTGATGATGACAACCATTCAATCAAGACCATCTCCAATGAATGGTTCCATACCTTGTCACTATCAAATGAAGATCACATTTGGGCTACAAGTGATTTACGAAATAACCCTTCCATCCCACCTACCTTACCATTCATGTACATGAAGTGGGGCCCCACAACCGGACTTTGGGCTTTCAATTTCTCAACATTGTTGCATATCCCAAAATTATTAAAATCTATCCCTTCCCTGAATCTTCCCAAAAATTAAAAAAAAAGAAAAAAAAGAAGGAAACATATCGAATGCTTCTAATCAAAACCACTTCCCTTCAGTCCTAGGGCAGAAACAAGTCACTGGGCCCACTAGTCTCAGAGTTGGCACCGCTACAGAATTAATGAGGAAAGTACAAGTACATTCACCCCTCATCATAGAGTGAGGAATGTTTCTATAAATGAAGGATTTCAAGTACATAAGATAAAGTACAAAAGGAGGATTAATGTACAAATAAGGTAATGTACACCCCCACCCTACGGTGAGGGATTGATGCACTTGAACATTTTCCTAAGATTGATAACATGTAAAACAACACATGATTCACTCGATTACGTTAACCCCATCTTTTAAATATGATCAGTCAAAGGTAGTGCCTCTGATCTGAATGAAATTTGGCTAGTGACAATCAAGCATGGTAGGGATGTGCAATTTTGATTCAAATACATATCGGTTCTGCAGAATATTGTGAAGGGTAGGAAAAAGCAAACAACTTGCATATTTTTCTTTCTTCTTTTTTTTTTTTTTTTTTTTTTTCAAGCCACAAATCTACATCTCGTAAGCTCAATCCTGACCTGAAAACACAGTTTTAATCAAGAGTGGTGTTCACCACAAGCTGTAAAAAATTAATTTGATATACAAAACCAACATTGTCCACACACGTTTTTCTCAAAAAAAAAAAAAAAAAAAAAAACTGAAGCAGAACTTCTGAACATGAATACACTGATGGATTTATATTAAAATTCACTATGATCAGAAGGAGCCAGCTCCACCAGCGCGAACTCTTAAAGTTGCTGTGCGTTTACTTCTCTCCATAACCTCTACCAACCAGCCTACTGCATCTCTAATTCCTAGTCCAATCCTGCAAAAATCAAAGTCATCATTTATGAGAAATCACACATAATTTCATCTGTATAGTTAGATTCTCTTATCTTTTTATTTTAAGTTTCACATCTAAACGAATTTATAACTTTTTGTTTATTTAATTATTAGTTCGGCAATAGATGTTCAATGCACTTCCTCTAGCTACTCTCTTCCCACTTATATTCGACCCCTTTTAGGGGTGCACATGGGCGGTTTGGATCGGTTTAGAGGGGAAACCATCAACCAAACCGAACTTAATTGAATTCTATTTTTCCAAACCGAACCAAACCGCCCATGTGCTCAAACCGAACCGAAAGGCACTGGTTCGGTTCAGTAACCCTTTTTTTTTTAATATTTTTTTTCACAAAAAATGGTTGTTCAATTGGTGAAACACATTGGACTTCAAGTAACGGAGTGAGAGTTCGAGTCTTCTTCAAGTAATTTCTCATATTCCTTTATATATTTTATAAAAAATATATATTTATATAATTGGTTCGGTTCGGTTTGAGCGATTTAACTGCACCTTCAAATAGAAAACCGATCCGAACGGTTTTAAGAAAATCTGAACAATGACCGAACCGATCTACTACAAAACCGTTCCAAAAACCATTCGGTTCGGATCGTGGTTTTCGGAACGGTTTAGCGGTCTTTTTTTTGCACCCCGATCCCCTTTTCTCAATTCATGAAAATTTGCATGCTATCAAATTTATTGGCCTTCATTTTTTATTGGTATAATAATATTAATGTTCATTCATCTTTGAGAATGTTTTGTTTTATATATAAATATATATGGGAAGTTTCAAGTGCATCCATCCCCCACCATAGGGTGAGGAATGCTTCCATAAATAGAAATTTTTAAGTACAAAAGTGAATTTTCAAGTACATAGGGTGAGGTACACTTCCTTGTCTTCATGTACAAAAAGAAAAAGTGCCCTCACCCTATGGTGAGGGATAGATGCACTTAAAACTTCCCCATATATATATATATATTTATATTTATAGGGAGATGCTCCTATGAGATAAATCTCTCACCTTATATGAGAGATAGGAGTGGGGGCCGTCACATTTAAGTTGTGGGCATTGGATATGGATATGAGGGCCCCCCACCTTATCTCTTATAGTAAGGTGAGAAATGATCTCATAGGAGCACCTCCCTATATATATATATATATATATATATATATATATATATATGATAATTCTTCAAAATGCCCCTTTTGAGGGGATGGGGGAATCTTGAGTCAAAACTAGTCTTTTTACACACTACCTCCCTGTGAATAGTCATAAGTCAAAATTTAATACTCATCCAACTCTTCCTCACCATTGATTGAAATCATAAGAAAATGATGCCTCTAAAACCATTTGATTTTAGGGCCATAGATCAAAGGGTTAGGATGATCTTATGGAGCCAAAATTTTGCATATGGGTAGGTCTCATATAGATCTTTCCATTCAATGGACTTCCATGATCATCATGCATCCTACTGAGTCTAAAAAACGCCCGAGCGTGTTCTGAGTGTGTGTGTGTGTGTGTGTGTGAGAGAGAGAGAGAGAGAGAGAGAGAGAGAGAGAGAGATTTCAGATGGTTTGAATATGTCTAACACAGGCTAACAATAGGTGCGCCGATGAGGGGAAAGTCTTTCTATACAGGTTGATGGCCCCTCAAGGAAAAGAGGTAAGTCAAAGAGCACATGGATGGTAGTAGTAAGAATGGATCCGAAGAAGTGCAACCTATCCGAGGATTTAACCCGGTAGTATAGCCTAGAACGGTGAAACATAATTCATGTTGCCAACCCAAACATAGTTGGAACAAGTCTTTGATGATGATGATGATGATACATGTATATTTATATGCTTTCAACTCCTATGACAAAATTTAGGGTTCAATCCTTCGCAAAATCAGTATCTTTATAGATTAATAGAATCCATTAGCAATTAAGGCTCCTAAAGTTGAATTTGAATATTGGATAAAAATCCTAGAAAACTTTCATTTGTATTTTTGTATTATATTTTTATGCCATTAATTTTCAATAGTAATATTCTTTTTTCCATTCATAATGATGATGATGACGACGATAATAATAATAATATCCTCATTTTATTTTTATTTGGAATATTATTTAACAAGTATTTTGTCTAAAACTAAAACTCTCTCTCTCTCATTTTTGCATGGAAGATTAGTGAAGGTGAGGGACTCACACCCTTTGGGCCAATAGGAAAGAATATTTTTCAAGCCACTTACCCATCATATGCAGAAACAGCTTCAAACATGTATAACCTTTCATCCAATTCCTTGAGATCCAAATATCTAGCTACTTCTTCTGCTGTTACAGCGCCAGAAAGATCCTGCAAGATAACAAATCAGGTCTGTTGATAACCCATGAAGACAACTAAGAGTCTAGGATCACTCATGTTTAAGGAGTTCTATTTGGTCAGCTAACCTAGAGCAGACACAGAACTCCAACTCATGTTTTTGTGCCTTCTTTTTTCTCATTTCTTTCTTGTATCTTTTGTTTAACCTAATGCCAAGTATGCGGAGTTGTGGGTGCGAAAAGGTACATACAAAAAGTGCCCAATTTCTTCTCTTTTCATTTTTTTTTTCTTTTTTCTGCTTGCACATAACCACTGAATCTAAGGATGGAAACAAAACTTTGTTTTTACCCAACTACACAAATGGATCGGGAATGGGCCCTATATTGGGCCCTTTTGAGAATCCATCTCAGATCCAAGCCCACAGTTAATCGGGTCAGGGGCCAGTCCATACCAGTTACCCAAATACCCAAATAGCGTACAAGCTATATAAGTAATTGGGGTTTGGGCTCAGGCCTTTTGACTAAAAGATAAACTAGGAACTCAAAATCTATGATACTTAGAGACAGTCTGGATACGGCAGGGATACGCAAAAGACATGTTAAGGACACATAATTTATGCATAAAAAGTGAAGTATAGGATATGATACGACATGATATATTGCCCATTTTGAAGTATCCGTGCATCATATCTCACAATCAATCACGGTTTCCCTGACCATCCAAAGGATCAGACCTGAAAGGCATATGACCTATTCAGGACCTGATCTGGACCAGTGTCCATTTAGCAGATTGGGTACAAGCATCCATAACTTAAACTGGCTTTTCAGGTACACCGTAGATCATGGACTCAACCGAACCCTGATTTCTGTTTACAACCGTAACTACTTGTTTCTTATCTGATTAAGAGATTATGACTATTCATATTGGCCTGGAAATCAGCAATAATGAATTCAACAACACCTGCTTGTTTGCCAGTATCAGAAGTGGCGCTCCCTGTAAGTCCTCATGCCTAAGTACTTTCTCTGGTCAGTAAATTCAAGGTGTAAGTCCAACTTCATTTTAATAAACTTAGTTCTTTATCCAAGTGGCAGGTCAATTGTTATAATCCTACCACCGAATTTTGACTAAAAACAACAAAAAAGGTGCCAGCATTTCATGAAATTGGCAAGTGAACATTACTAACCCAAAGCAGACTTTGAATCTTCAAAGCGTGATGGACATGCAGCATCAATTACAAATATTATACCATGTGCCTCCTCATAATATTTTTCCCAAATTGGGCGCAGACCAACCTGCCAAAAAAAAAATAAAAAAATTCATGCATCATCTTGAGAGAAACCAAACCCAAGTTAGATTATGCAAACAGCCTGTATGCTCAGTTACTGAGTTCAACTCCAACTTCGCCAGGATTTAGTTTATGTTAATTATGTCATTTAGTAGATACCCAAACTGTATCTACTAGATAATTGGAGGGGGTAGGTCCGGCTTTTTGCCTAGATAATTGGCCTCACGTCAAACTCCCCATCACGGACGAGGAAGAAGAGAGAACTCGGTAAACCCCAAAATCATTCGAAGAGGTTTTCATTAATCATTAATCATTAACAGAGTAAGCCATGAGGCCTAACATTCATATATATAAGAAAAGAGAAACCTATAACTAATCCTGGCCATCTAAATACACTTGACGGCCATGATTAAAACATCCAATTAAAAGACTTAAAAAAAAAAACCTTCTAATAAAAGAACTCAGAATAGGATAAGGATAGGTGGACTGGGCCCAAAGGCGGGTCGGCCCATGGGGACCATAGGTCTGTCATGCATCAGTAGTGAAAGGGCTCCCTATGACCTACTGCGCACACGCCCGCACGCACGCACACACACAAAAAGAACCAGTCGAATCAAGGGATGTATGTTTTGAGGGCTTCAAAGTTGTCCAAATCTAATCATTTGATAATGCTAGTGGGTGCTACAAATCCATAAGCTTTGGCTGCAGAAAAATAAAATTCCTCACATGCCATACCAAAATACAATAAATTCAAGCTAGTAAAACAGTTTGTATACCTGCCCTCCTAGGTCCCAGAACACAAGTTTTGTCTTTGATGCTTCAACACGACCAATGTTAAGCCCGACTGTCGGAACAATTCGGTCAGGAGGAAGCCCTTGCAAGTTTGAGTACAAAGTCTTCAACTTCTCTAGCAAAGTCTAAGTAGGACATATCACAATGAGAACACATGAAGTCCATATATGTTATAAAGAAAGATATATGAAGGAAAAAAGATAATCATATTACAGTTTTTCCAGCTTTATCAATGCCAAGAATAAGAACATGGAACTCTGTCTTACTAAAGACATACTCCCAGAGTCCATAAAACAATGAGAACATCTTTCTGCTGTTCTTGTTGTCTTGTTATTTTCTATACTATGATCTTCTAGAGCCAGCATACAAGGCTTTGATAGCAGCGACCTCAATATTCCTGGTGCTTATCCTACCAACATCCTGGAAAAGAGTGATAAAGGTCATAAATCAAGAGAAAGAAAATAGGTCATAAATAAAGAGAGAAAATCTTTTGTGTGTGTGACCTCAATATTCCTGGTGCTTATCCTACCAACATCCTGGAAAAAAAGTGATAAAGGTCATAAATCGAGAGAAAGAAAATAGGTCATAAATCAAGAGAGAGAAAATATTATGTGTGTGTGATGGCATCTAAATATGGAGGCCTTTTCAGATAGTTTTATAGCTTCAAGGTTTTGTTTGATTATTAAAAAAAAAAGGTTAATGTCTGGCCCAAAGGGCTGGGACACCCTCCATTATCAAAAAAAAGTTAACTAGCTAATATGCCAATAATTTCAATTTTTTAAGTTCACTTGCATGTATTAATACCAAACACACGAAAAAGAATTAATAGCAAAAAGTTCTTTTTAATGGTATTTGCCATATTTCTTAAAACGTATCTCCTAAATTCAGCGTGTTGCACTCTAAATGTATCTACTACCACAAATCAATCTCATCCCTTATCCATGATGGGACCGCCCTTGCCCAGCAACCCTCCTCCTTGAATGAATGGTAGTGATCCCAAGTAGGTGCCACAAGATGGTCCACATATAAACTCATGTGAGAAGGTTCTCATGTAAATACACCTCCTATGGGGAAAATGGTCACATGAGAATAATTTACATGTGCTAACTTCAAGTGGGCCCACTTCTGTTCAAGGCAGACATTTAGATCAAAACCTCCCATTTTGAAATGGCCATTGGAATGAGCTGGAGGATCACTCTTCTTGCAGTGATCATCACATTCACATTTAATTGCTCTCAAGTGAAAACTATTAAACCATATATCAATGGCAAAAAATACTGAAGCAGGGTGGTTAAGACTGTTGCTTGGTGATGCAGAGCAGGCTACCACTCCACCAATGGTCCCACCCGGCATATTTTAGGAGCTTCCTAATTTTGTTGTAATTAGGATTAGTATTCTAATTTATTTGGTTTCCTAGTTTGATTAGGATAGTTGCTATTATTGGATTAGATTTTCTTAGGCCCTAAGTTACTTTGCCTATTTATATTACATTGTAGAGATGATAATCTCAGATTTGGAGTTAAATAAAATTTGGATTTTCCCTGGAAGAGGTTGTTCCTCTTGTTAGAAATCTCTGCGGAGATAATTTGAGGTGTCTTTCGACATATGCTTCAGCATCTACGCAAGCCCTAACCTTAGAGTCAGCATCAATTGGTATCAGAGCGAAGATCCACGTCGCTCCGATCCATCGCCGGTCACCGATCGGAGCATATCCATTGTCCATCCCCACTTCCATCACAGCCAGCCCTTGCACAAACCAAACCCCCCTTCTCCAACGAAAACCCCCCACTACCGGAACCCATCTTTCCAGACCCATCCCAGCCGAAACCCACCCCAACTTCATCATCATCATCACACCCTAGTGCCTCAATCCACACTGACAGAAGCCCATCCACATCGGCAAATAACCCATTGCCGTAGCCCCAGCCTCAACCCCATCGCCCACTGTCTCCTAGAACCCCAACAGCACCCACCACAGAAGAAGAAAAAAAAAGAGGGGGCAAGGACAGAAAGATCAGAACGAAAAAAAAAAAAGAGCAGAAAGAAGAGAAGTAGAAGCAACAAAGAAGAGGAACGCGATGTGTACCTTGCACCACAGTCGTCCGCTCGCCTCCTCGCTTCACCATCGCCATTGCCAGAGCCACAACGCGGCGCATCTTCCTTCTTCATCTCTTTGAAAAAGGGAAGAAGAACCCTTTTCCTCTTCGTGCAGCGAAACGTGCCAACTTAAGTGTGTTATTGGGCTTGGGCTCTAGTTTGGATCCGCTCAACCACTTTTTGCTGTACATCTTTTGCAAATTTGGATCAGGTGGATCCGACCCAAATTACTATTGAAGCCCAACTTGTTTTGAAGCGCATAGCAGTATAAAAAATAAAATTTCAAGCTGAGTGCAGACATCAGCACATCTGATCAACGGCAGATTTGACCAAGATCAACCGTTGGATCTTGTTTCGGCACTATCACAACCATCCAACATCAGATTACAGATCCGTTTTCACCAACGTGATCGTGGAGAGCAGATCTAAACATCAGATCAGTCAGAAATTTTAAATTTGCTTTAAACGAAAATGCCTCCCAAGAAGCAGGTAGAAGTGGAGTCTTCCTCTCATAATGATGATGATTTGAGGGGAACCGTTGCGGAATTATCAGCAAATGTTAATCAATTATCCGCAATGATGGTTCAAATGCAAGACACTCTTGTAAGGATTGAGACCCGATTAACTACTTTAGAAACTAATCAGCGTGAGGATAATCATCGAGTTAATGGAGGACATAATCGGAATCAACGAGATCCACATGCAGTCAATGTTGATCGTGATTTGGGCATTATACTCGTGATTTCAGAATATGATGGAAAGTTGAAACCGGAGGAATTCATTGATTGGTTAGTGTGTGTTGAAAATATTTTTGCACACAAGCCAATGACGAATGGTCATAAGGTCACCTTAGTGGCAACTCGATTGCGCAATTATGCTGCGATTTGGTGGGCCGAGCTGCAAAAGAAAAGAAGAAATCAAAATATTGACCCCGTTGACACATGGATCAAGATGAAGAATTTGTTGAAGCAAAAATTCCTCCATGTAAATTATTCTAGAGATCTCCATTCAAGTTTTCAAGATTTGAAACAAGGTTTCAAAACTGTTATTGAATATTCTGAGGAGTTCCTGACCATGCAAGCTCGTTGTGGCTTGAATGAAGATGATGATGTGTTGGTTGATCGATATTTTCACGGGCTGCGAATTGACATACAACATATCCTTACATTCAAGAATTTTGATAATGTTGATGAGATCATCCAACATGCCATCAAAGCTGAAGACGTTGCTAATTATCAAGCTCAAAAGTTTAATGTGTCTAAATGGCCTGCACAAAAGACCCCAGCAAAGTCAGACTTCAATCCAGGTGTTAGTTCCTCAGAAAAGTTTTCCTCCAAGTTTGAAGATCAGAACAAGTTCACATGTTTTCATTGTAAGCAAAAGGGTCACCGTGCGTTTGAATGCCCAAAAAGAATAAATTTACTAGAAGGTGCATAAGAAGAACCGGAACCAAAAGATGATCCTAAAAGTGAAGAATCAATGAAGTGGAGGAAATAGCAGCTGAAACAGATGGTGCACTTCTCTTGGTGCAACAAGAGTCGTTTCCCACTGTTGAGAAGAAATGGTTGCGGAAAAATATTTTTTGTTCCACAGGTACAATACATGGACAAAATTGTACAGTTGTAATTGATGGTGGAAGTTGTGAGAATATTATCTCTCAATCTCTTGTTGATCGCTTGAAGTTGAAGGTTTACAAGCACAATGTCCATACTCTGTCAAATGGCTAATGAGAGGTGATGAAGCGCACATGTGACATAGGGCTCGTTTGGCATCATTCCTATTCTGGAAATAGTTTCATGCTGAGCATGAGTTGTTCTAGAACATTCCCATTCTTAGAATGAATTTAGTAAAACTTGTTTGGTAACATTCTCTCAAAATTTGTTCTAAAGGAATAAAATTTGAGAACGTGTTTGGCAACGTTCTTGAAATATATTGTACTAATAATGGACAATACACTCATTCAAGATACATAAATTAAAAATAATAAATTAATTCCTAAAAAAAATATTCAATAATATATATTTCACCCATTAACTTTGGACTAATTTAAATATAATCATTCAACTGAACATAAATCAGTCTCCTCATGCACAATAATGTGCAAATTAATTATTCTCTACTCTTGCTGATGTTAGCATTCGAAGTGAGCTGGGAAAGACAAACACTGCTCTTTGTCTATTACCCTTATATTTAAAGTTGACAAGTGTCATGCCAGCATTATCTACTGACGATTTCTCTACACTCAATTTCTCTACACCTAGTAAAGACTTGCAAAATAGTTAACTCACCCAAGCAATACAAAATATCTTCCCAATAAATTAGTGTTTGTAGTGAAAGCTAGCTGTCAATAATGCCAATGAAGATCTATTTATGGAGGTGAAGTTAACTGGCCTCCATACGTCACGCATGCATGACAGCAATGTCTGCCATTAAATTGTTGTGTCATAGAAGTTGCAATTTACACTTCTGAGGGAAGGGCTACATAGTATGGTCCGGCCCACCACACTACAATGCATTGAACAACAGTCATTCAACATGGTTAGATTAATCATGACAGTCCACATTTTGGGTACGGTTCTAGTAATGAAAGAAGTGAAGGCAAGTGCTAGTCACATGACTATTTACCCCTGGGCATTACATTTACCCTACAGGTGGAGGTGTGGAGAGTTGATAGTACACTGTTTGACACCCAACAACTAATATAAAAATTAGAGTATTGTACACTAATAAATGAAGAGCACATGTTGAGAAAGAGACATTCATTAAAAAAACACTAAAGAAAGTCTCCTATTTCAAGAGAAATTATTAAAAAAAATAAAAATGGAGGCATGCTTTTGCAACGTCAGTCATTGTGAAAGAAATAAAATAATATAAAAATGAATTCCATCACATCCATTGAAGAGAGTAATATTAAAAAAATAGATGGTGAAACTCGTCATACAAGGAGCACAAAGACGGACGAGGGGAGGGGGGCTGCAGAGAAGCTGAAACGTGAGTTGCAGAGAAGGAAACTCGTCAAACCGAGAAGGAGAAAAAAAAAAAAGAAGAAAACTACGCACCCGGTCAAAGCTACACTGAGAAGAAGTATTGCAGAGAAGAAGTGCAGATGCGTCGACGTTTTGGAGCAAGAGGATTTATATTACGATTGCTTGAAGTAGCGGGAGCGTTATGGGCGGCTTTCTGTTTCGCGCCCCATCATTCCGGAACAAAAAAAAACGAAATCCGATCGTTCCGATTTTTTTGTGCTAATGGCGCATATTTCTGCGAGAACTTTTCGGGGAAATAGGTCTTCCGTTGCAGCCAAACACTGTTCCGGCGGTTATTTTCTATGAGAATGCAGAAATAATCTCAGAGACTGATGCCAAACGAGCCCATACATGTCAGGTTACTTTTTCAGTTGGTGGTGATTACAAAGATACCATTTGGTGTGATGTGCTACCAATGGACAGTGGAGATATCCTATTGGGTCGCCCATGGATGTATGACAAGGATGACACTCATGGGATGCGCAACAACACGTATACCTTCATGCACGGTGGAAAAGAAGTTACTCTCCATCCCAAGAAACCAAAATCACCGAAGAGGAAATCAAGGGCCCATGCTACAAAGTAAGTGCTTCACGTACATCATATATACAGAGGCAATTTGACGAAGACTCGAGTTCGAGGTCGAACTTTTCTTTCAACCTGGGGGGAATGATGCAAAGCAGGCTACCACTCCACCAATGGTCCCACCCAGCATATTTTAGGAGCTTCCTAATTTTATTGTAATTAGGATTAGTATTCTAATTTATTTGGTTTCCTAGTTTGATTAGGATAGTTGCTATTATTGGATTAGGTTTTCTTAGGCCCTAAGTTACTTTGCCTATTTATATTACATTGTAGAGATGATAATATCAGATTTGGAGTTAAATAAAATTGGAATTTTCCCTGGAAGAGGTTGTTCCTCGTGTTAGAAATCTCTGCGGAGATAATTTGAGGTGTCTTTCGACACGTGCTTCAGCATCTACGCAAGCCCTAACCTTAAGGTCAACATCACTTAGTAGTTTGGAATTATGGTTATTTAGGTTCTTTTGTTAGATTTCTACCAAAAAAAACTTTCTTTCTTTTTTTGGGAAACACATCCTTCCAAGTTCCAACGTACCAACATGGCCCTTCTCTTGATAGATTCGGAATGTGTTCAGAACCTTCTGTTCTATGAACAATCTAGATGGTTAAGAATGATCAGAATTGTTTAACAACTTGCTTTTACAATCAGACTCCATCCACAGTAAAGTAAAAAAATCCAAACAGTCTGAACAGGCCTACATGATTTGTGTATTTTGTCAATTACCTGCGACAAAATTCACTTCGTGAATGATCAGTGCAATGTCCTTATCATTTTGTTATCCATACAGTAAGTTTGGGGCCTAGCACTCCATAGAGGAGAGCCAGGTCACATTATGATGCAGAACACGAGCCCTTTCCTTTTTGCCTCCCCGCCCTTTGAATTTGAAGGGATGAGGAGGTTGGTGGTTTTGGGTTGATCGACGAGGGGTTTGAGCAAGGATGTGAAAATAGGGGTAGCAGCGGGCTGCTACAAACGCTACATAGCGGTGTAGCGGCACGTTTTGAAAAAAGCATCAAAAAAATCTGAAAAAATTCTAGAAAATCCAAAACATTAGAAAATGATAGAAAAAGTGTTCTTTTTGCAAAAGTAACTAAGATAAGGGGGCGTAGCGGTCCCTTCATTGTATGAGGTCCTGTATCGCTGATACTGAATAAATAGAGTGAACAATAAGAGTTCGGTCATAAGAATTCAATAACAAACAATAAGAATGAACTTTGGTGGTAAATGACCCATTTTGTTATTTGGTTAGGGCCCTATTTCCTATTAATTAGAGTGAACTTTGGTTGGGCCCTATGTCCTATTACTGTAGCCTATGTTCAATAAGTATGAAATTTGGCTGCACTTTATTTTAAATAGGTTTGAAAGTTGGCTATAACACTATTCCCAATTAGAGTGAAATTTGACTAAGGTGTCAATTTCAATTAAGTTAGTAATAATTAGCTAGGATATAAATTTTTTATTTTCACGTTGATGCTTCATTGTGAAGCCCACTAATGGTTATATCAGATTCTTCAATTTTTATTGTTTTGGATGTCCACATTTAATTTTTTGAATTATTTTTAATGAATGGATTTTACATTTAATTTTTTGAATGTATTATTTTTTGGTGGATGGATTTTTAATGGTTTTTGGATGGCCCATGTAATTTTCATTTCATTTGTGCCCTTCATTAGGTGGGCCCATCATGGGCCCATGAATTACCTAACGATTAATAAGAAGAGGACGATGGGGCAGCCCGATAAGGGCATTTGCTGCCCTAGCTTCATCTGAAGTAGAAACAAGGAAACGAAAGAGAAAGGAGGGAAAGAGAAGGAGGAGGAAGAGAAGCAACCGCCGATGCTGCCGTTGCTGCGCTGCTACTACTGCCGCTGCGCCCTGCTGCTATTGGTGCTGAGCTGCTGCTGCTAGCTGCTACCTCCTCCACGCATCAGGTATTTCTTTTTTCCTTTCTTCCTCTGTTTCCTTTTTTTCTTTTTCTTTTTCTATCATTGGTTCAATGAGTGATTCGGGGGAGCAAACAGGGGCAGACCGCAATGTAGCGGCCGCTACGGCAATGCATCAGTCGTAGCGGCATCTACAATAATGTATCGGCCGCTACAGGCCGATACGATTGCGATACCCGATAATTTCAAAGCTTGGCCGCTATGCCCGATTTATCGGCTGATACGCTACGTATTGGCCGATTTTTTCATCCTTGGGTTTGAGAGAATAAGGGTTCGGAGTTTCTGGAAAGGGAAAGGGGTCTACAGAAAGGGGTATATGTATGCAGTTCTGGGATAGAAGCTGGGTTTTATTTATTGTTTACTGGATAGGATTCAAAAGATCTGAAGGTTGACCGGGGTTTTGGTTTCTTTGATTTTCAATTGGGTTCGGATGGGGTCGTGGGGTTTGATTAGTATGGTTTGGGATGGTGATGGTCTGTGATAGGGTCCTTGGATTTGGATTCAGTTGTTGGGGATTGGGGAATTTTGGGCTCCTAGGTGTTTCGGGTTATTAGGGGTTGGATTTTATTTTATTTTTTTGGATTTCAGGGGTCAGGGTTTGGATTTGTGACTTGGATTTGGTAGTTAGGTGTCTGGGTTCGGTGTGTGTGGAATTGAGTGTGGACAGAGGGGCTGGATTTGGGTGTTGTGATGGTGGAAAGGTGGAGATCGGGCTCGGTTTGGAATGGGTTGGTATAATGGGTTCAGATTTGGTGATTTTCGGGAACTGGGGATATATGGGTTTGGACCAGTTTGGTGAGTTCGGGCAGAGGGGCAAGATTCTAAGGGATTGGTATTTTGAAGATTTTGGGGTTGGGACAGTGGAGTGATCATGAATTCGTGATGGGTCAAATTAGGGTTTACTGAGGGGGGGCGTTTCGGATATTGGCATGGAGTTGTGACTGAGGGCTTCCATGTAGGGATTGTGCGCGGTGGGTGGTAAGGAGGGAAGGGATTGGGGTTCGGTTGGGGACAAAAGGTGGGTTATGTGATTAAGGGAGGTTCGACAGTGGTGGGGTTTAGGCAGAGATGGGTCGTGTTACACCCCGACCCAAACTAATCATGATTAAGGCTAATTAATTGATGCTAATTAAGCATGGATAAATGGGTTAATCAAGGTTAATGACCAAAGAGAGACAAATTAGTCTCAAATGATACATTAAGCATAATCAAATGAAATTGAGTTGGTTAAAATGAGTTTAGACTCAAACAAGATAGACTAAGGACTTTTTCGTAAATACGGGTTTTCGCGTATTTCGTTGAATACGGAAATTCGGGATACCATCGTGTGTATCTCGAATAGTATGTTAACTCTCATAATAAACGTGATTCCATTTGACCTCAAATGGACCAAATGAGGTTCCATTTGACTCAAAATGTAATTATACTCAATAAAAGGGGGTTTTAGTGTGAGGAGTCCTTATATTAGAATGAAATGAGCTTCTTCATTCATTTCACCTTAAGCAAACCCTAGACACCATTTTCTTCTCCCTTTCTCTTCCATTCCTCTTCATCAAGGGTGAGATTAGGAGTGGTTTGAGTGGCTTTGTGAGAGAAGGCTCCACCTTCATCTTCTTCCTCAAGTCCTTTCCCCATTTTTGAGGTGTTGGAGCTTAAAATCCCTTTGCTTGGAGCTACAAGTAAGTAGTTGGTCTTCTCTTAGGATTTCTAAGTTCCATTGGTTGTTTTGTAAAGACTTCTAGCTCAAATAGCTCATGAGTTGTATATTTTCATGTTTTCATGGGATTACGGTTTGATTTGGGAGTTGTAATCCCAAGCCAAGCTAAGTAAAAGAGGGCTTTGAGTTCATTGACTTCAAGAGAGGCAAGTATAAGCATTTCTTGTGATTAGCATTACTTGTGTAGAAATGCATATGGTTTTTCATGGATTTGTGCATTTTCCATTGATTTTTGGAGTTGTTTATGGGTTGTGTGAATGATTAGTGAATGATTAGAAGTATTGTTTTGGAAATGGGTAATGTGAGAGGAGGGAACAGGAGGTTCCATTACTATTGTAGGTTGTGGATGAATAACGGAGAAAGGAGTGTAGAAGAAGAAAGAATGTATCAGATTTTCGAGTTGGAACTCTGGACAGTTCGCTCGAGCGACCAAGGTTCTGTGACAGAGTGAAATAATTCTGGACAGTTCGCTCGAGCGAACATGGGGTGCGCTCGAGCGACCAACGTTCTGTGAGGTGTCCGCTCGAGCGAACTTTACTTGCTCGAGCGAACCTGATACAGGAACATACATTGTTTGTAAGTGAAAATTTGGCCAATCGAACGGACCGGATTTTGGATTTTCACATAAACTTGGAGTACTTCTCGTAAGTAGGAGTACTCTTTAAATTAGATTTTGAGTTTAAACCTCTATGGGTGATAATTATGGGGACCATACAATGCACACATTAAATATAAATGTGATGTCCATCGAGAATAACACGTGCATTTGGAAACCAATGGTTACATCCAAACGGTTGGTTTAGGTTGAGACATAATTGAGTAGAACTATAAATGAGTAGTAAGATCTCTCGTTATATCGTATTTCACATTGTTGGGTCCCGATCTAGTGAGATTGGTACTACCGTTATCCTCTTCTCTTGTTATGAAGAGAATTATTGAAATGAATTGAATTGATCATTAGAAAGACATTAACCCTTAGGTTGGCATTACCTAACTATTGTACTAGAACTCTAAAGGAGTTCAATGAATTAATAAATGAAGTAAATGACTAATCCTGCTGCAGCATATGGATTTGGGGCGTTCCGGAGCTCCGTGGTGATGCTAGTTGTCCCTGGCCCGGACACTAGTAAGTCCCACAGATTCCGATCATATCTATTGGTATTGATTGATGCCTTTCATTTGGAAGATGAATCATTCCTTTGAAGGAAGATGGTAAATTAAATGAATCATTCCTTGAGGGAAGATGGTAAATGAAATGAAATGAAACGAATGAATGAAAGTTATGGTAGTGACTATCTTGTACATTGTCATTGTAGAAATTATCTGGACTTATTAGAATTGGAATTATTATTAAATAGATTGAATGAGTCTAGTATATGTATTAACATGTGCTATTACTAAATCTGTTTATACATTATTGAACCGTCGTGTTCACTAGTGTTATTGATGGCATTATAGGCCCGATTGCCCCTACCGGTGCAGCAGCGCCCCCGGCGCCAGCGGAGGAAACCGCTCCGGTTCCTCCAGGAGGACTAATCGAATGGAACGGTCGGGATGCCATTTGATATGGGCATCCGAGTGCGAGAAAGAACTATGATATTTTGAGAAATGTTTGAAACGTTATTTTGTACATTCATTTATGGAATGTAATTAATTGTTATTGGATGGTGTGTTGGATATGCACCGATTGACAAACAATGATGGAAATGATACATGTATAAAGACTTTATTTTTGTATACATATAAATTCGTAAATTGGTATTGTCAAATATAGATATTCCGCAAAGTTTGTGTATTTGGCAGGTTTGTTGAGAATGATATTCCTTGTGGATTCCGTTTTAACTTCGGTTAATTCGGAGTTTACGGGAGTAAGTATGGGCTCACGGCTCGTGGTTATCGTAATTCGGGCCCGGGTCGTGACATATCTGGATGGGTTTGGGACTCTCGATGGTTGATGAAGTTGGGTTTCGTGTGCAGGGAAGGAGAATGGGTTTAGCTGAGGTGGGAAGGGTCTTGTGATAGGCTCGATTGGCGTGAGATGAATGGATGATGATGATGAATCGAAGAGATTGGGGTTCATGGGTTACCTCGAATTGGTGATCCGAGAACTGATCTTCGCTCTTATACCAATACATTATATTGTCTATCTATTTTGGGTGCTGTCTATCTATTTTGGGTCACTTTCACGAGTTTTGCCCTTCAACTCAACCCAATTTAAAGCCATGCACAGTTACTCCACATACTGCATTCCTTTCCTCAGTACGTCACCCAAGGTCTTGATTGTTTTCTTTCTGCTCCTAGTTCCCTCCACTGCTAAGACTGACCCTTTGATTTGTTTCACGGACTGTTTCTAGCCTATGTTTCACCTCTACATTCTTTTGAGGTAAATATTGTGTCTGCCTCTTCTTTTCTTTTCTACGATTTTTCTCTCGTACAATGTGTTTTAAGTCTTTAAATCATCTCCTGCTCCATTATGTAATAAAGAAATTCTTTATTGTTTTTAAAACTTGTAAGAAAACCATAATCCCAATGTTAAACTAAAATTCCAGAAAGAAACATCTCAAATCAGGTTGGTCCCACCATAACACAGAGACATTATCAAAGAGCAACAAAAATACCAGTTGACATACTTCAGAAAATTAACGATATGAACATGGTTCCCCAATACAGATTCCTGAAAGATGTAAAAGAATTAATCAAATTACAAGAAATTATGTTCTCCTAATCTTATTGCATCCCCCAAACAAACAAACACAAACACACGCAAGCGCAAAAAAAAAAAAACCCGCAAGCATCATTTCCTCTTAACCCATGCACCACTACTGATAAACTCAATTGAAACTCTACCAAAATAACGATTTTTTGTTCTTCTCTAAGTTTCAATAACAATGTTAATCAAGCCTATGATTTTCTATCAAGAGGGCCCCGCAGTCTTACCCAACCCCAAATCATCATATGGTCATTTATAACCCATGCACCACAACTGATAAACTCAATTGTTTATTTATTTTCTTTTATGTTAATTTGGGTTTTGATCAATAACTCAAATGCAACTTTATATGATTGGCAAAATTGAAATCCCTAAATAGGGATTTTTTTTAATTTCCAAAATTCCAAAATCCACTTTAATCAAGCCTTTGAGTTTCTGTCAAGATGGCCCCACAATCATACTCAAACCCCCATCATCCACCTATCCTTCTGATCCCCCACTGTATATGCCCCTAAATCCTGAAAAAGAATTTAAAAAAACACCCAAAACCATATTTTTCCCAATTTTTTTCTTTTGCAAAATCCCCCAGATTCTTCCATTGATTCACCTCAACTAAGCCTATAAGAGTCACCTCAGCACTCAAGAAACATCCCGTCATTAACATGACTTCAAAACAATCAACAGAAAAGATTACCATTAACTGGAATCTTCAGTCTACCAAAGAAAACCCCTAATTCACCCAAATCCAACCGGCACACTGATGCGGGACTCAATTATATAAAGGATGTAATCCCTTCAAGCTGTTTGGCTTGAGAAATAGTTCGTTGGCTGTCCTCATTCTCCTTGCGCTACTACAATTGGTATCAGAGAAGAGACCCGTCTCTGATCGCCAAGCCTATTAATAAGCGATGTGGGATGTGGGACTTTCCACATATTTCATGAACCCAAAGTTTAAGATGATAAGAGGAAGGCCTTTATAGGTATATGAAGACATGTCAAGCCTATTACTTAGGCGATCTGGGATGTGGGACTTCCCAACACAGCCAGCCCACATTCCCAAATCGCACAACCCAGCCCTCCGCTCTCCTTCCTCTCATCCCGACCCTGCCTGAACTTCACACACACGAACTTCTCCACGCTTAAAAACCATCCATAATCCACGATGCGGCCCATTATTATCATTATTCCAATCAAACATCAAAACCCACCAAGAGTCCTGCTTTCTCAGATCTCCTCAAAAAGTCAAAAACCGATTTCGAAACTCCTTCCTCTTCTACATCTATAATCAGGTATAATATCACTTCCTCCAATAGCAACTCCGTCGTCCACAACATGAATTATAATATAATGTAGAAAAGAGAAGATCGGAATGGAAAAAAGAGTCTTACAGTCATCCAAAAATGCACTCCCTCTTCTAAAGATCCCACCTTTACATGAATCGGTTATGGTAAACAACCATAGAAAGACTCATTATCTTCTCTAATCGACTGGTAAGAGAAAATCAGATTCAATTCCATTGAAATATTTGGGGAAGAAAGCATAAATACTACGTACCATTTATGAAGACAGAAGAAAAGACTGATGGTAGGAGATTGGCATGGGAATCGTCGATCGTGAAGAGATTGGAAAACGAGGAAGAAGACACATATGATCTGGGATTTCAGAAGAGAAGAAAGCTTTTGATGAAGGATTTGGGGAATCTGGCAACTTTACCTCGGGTCGAGCTTGAAGATAGAGCCCGAGGCCTACTAGTTTACGACAAATCGTCAGGCCAATTGCTTAAGCCCTAGCCCAACACTAGATCGTGATCAATGGTTTCGCCTAACAAAATACAAAAAACTAATAAGCCCCAATCACACAACTCCCCAATTCCACTGTTGACCTAAGTTTAAAAAAGGGGTCCAATTTTATTTTTTTTGGTAAAAGAAGGAAAAAGGGTACAACTAGAAAGCCAATAGGCTGAGTTGAACTGTTGACCCCAAGTTTAAGGGATTTTAAAATGCATCATTTTTTGTGATTTCAATTCAACAGCAAATCGTATTTAAATCGGTGTAAAATCGAAGGAATTTGTGTGATTTTCAAAGGCGATGGTATGGATGAGGAAGTAGACCACTTATTTTTCACGCACAATAAACCTTATGGAACCCATCTATCCCTACCTTTGTTTCCCCTTAGGTTAAGCTCGACAATAGGTGTGGAATCCGTAAATCTGATGATTCTTCACTAACATTGAAACAAGAATTCCTCAAAGAGAATTTGTATATCTGAGGATTTCACTTGATATTGGTGTGTAGTCACGCATATAGTTGAGAAAATTGGGGTTTTTTGCTCAAATCCATATAAGTAGAGATTTTCAAATCTTATGGAGAGAGGTTGAATTTGAAAATCTTAACAAATGAAGATTTCTATTCATCCAAATCATCAAGAATTTACAATTACCAAACATGAGTTTTTCATATTATGTGACCTAATGATATGCATATTTGAGATTTCCTTAGATAATGTTTGGTAACAATTAATGAATCAGTAGACTTTAACCTTTTAGGCACTCTCTCTTTGTTGTGGATCACCACATATAAAGGGAGGGATGCCTAAATCCTTCAGAAAGAGGATCTTAGACTCCCAAATCCTTAGGGATTTACCGCTATCTAATGATGAGTATTTTTATGCTTTTATGAAAGATGAGAATCTTTTTTTATGAGGATTTAGCTGTCAAACGCGACTTTGTTGATCTCTTGTAATTTGCACTAAAGCGAATTTGACGCGTATACTTAACATGAAATAAATCTCGAAAAAAAATGTAAAGACGTTAGGCATGTAAACTTTGTGGCAAGGATTAGGATAGTTTACAAAAAAATATCCATCACCTTTAATATTTAGATAAAGAATATTATCGGGCAATTGTAATCAAATGATTAAAATGACATGATAGATTTTTTCCCTCAAAAGTTGGCATCTTTGAGGGACTGCACCTTGCCGTTTTTTACGAGTATGGAATGTAACTACATAAATATATTCCCATGAGATTAAATACTTGTCTTCCTTATATCAAGTATCTTTTATCTTTTCTTCGTGTTTATAGGTCACCCAATCGTATGGCTGAAATGTTGACGAAGTAAGGGGTAGATTGTTGCTTGATTTTAGTACTTGCATCATGTAATATAAATATATATATATATTTAGTATTTGATATAATGCTTTTATAAGTGCGCTTGCTTTTAGTTTAGTGGTGGTATTTCATTTTTTTCGTTATTTTTCTTTTTCAATACAAGAAAAGATTTGAGAAAAAAAAGTTTTGGGCTTGTTTGGCATCATTTTCATGTTGTTTTCAATTTTGCGCTTGGATAAGGTTGTGCTAAGATTAGGTTGTGCTGAGATTATACTCTCCAAAGCTTCTTTGGAAACATTATATTAAATTACTCTACAGAGAATATGTTATACGAAACTTGTTTGGTAACATTATAAAAGTTTTGCTGAGTGGACATAAGTTTTACAATGTGGGATCCACCTTTAATTGTTCACGGCACTCTATTATTATCGTACATGGGGCCCACTTGTAGAAATTACAATGTGCTACCTACCTTTAAAAATCAAAACATGGAACCCATATTCATAGAATTTACAATGTGGGCCCACTTTTAGAAAAATTATCATGTGGGGCTACCTTTTTGTAAATGTAAATATGAGACATACCTTTAGAAATTACAATACGGTACCACCTATAGAAATTAGAATATAGGGTTCAAATTCATAGGATTTACAATGTGAGTCTACCATTTGTGATGGTGACCATATGACCCACATTTATGAATTACAAAGTGGATCCACATTTTTTATGATTGTAGACATATGTCACACCTTTAAAAACTACAATGTGGTGCCCGACCTTTAAAAATTAGAACATGAGTGCAATGCATTCATAAGATTTACAATGTGGATCATGAATTATAATGTGGGGCCATCATCTTTTTTAATTGTAAACATGGGACACACCTTTAAAAAATAACAATGTGGTACCCACCTTTAGAAATTCGAACACGAGGTCACATTCATACGATTCACAATGTGGGCTCACATTCATATGATTTACAATATGACTTTACCTTTTGTGATAGTGACCATATGACCCACTTTTAAAAATTATAAAGTAGAGCAACCTTTTCTGTGATTATGGATATGGAACCTACTTTTAGAAATTACAACGTCATTCACACCTTTATAAACTAGAAGCCAGGCCCACATTGATGGGATTTATAATGTGGTCTCACCATTATAATTTTATAATATGGGTCAACCTTTTGTGATTGTGACTATGTCACCCACCTTTAGAAATCACAATGTGATGTGCACCTTTAGAAATTGAAACATGGGGTCTATATCCATAGAATTTATAATGTGGTCCCACCATTAAAGGGATTATAATATGACCCACACGTTCTGTGATTGTGACAACCACCTTTAGGAATTACCAAGTGGGACCACTTTATTTGAGACAAGTGAGAGGATTTGTAATCTTTAAATGTCATTCTTTAAAAGGCAAGAGATAAATATGAAATAAATGTGTGACCAAATTTCGAAATAGTGATTTACACGTACTCAACATGTTTCCTACGACCTTAACTTAAACTTACCTTGATAAAATTTTGTCTTGTATACCAATCCTGAATGGGCTTGATAATCTAATTTAATTGTAGTTTATCACATGCACCTACAAACAGCAGGTAGAGTTCTAAGATTGAGGATATTTCTACCAAAAAAAGACACAGGATATATATTAGAAATGTTAAGGTTGGTAAATCTTCTAAAAGTGACTTAACAGCCCCACTTTCCGCAAGAGGAAGAGGGCGAATTAAGTAGCGGGCACAGCAGCTGAAGCATTTCTTATATTATCTTTTAATTTTTTTTTTAACAAAAAAGTCAAAGTATTTTCAAACAATCTCAAAAAAGCCCCTGCATTTTATATTTTTGCTAAACGGCCCCTGGTTTGACCTTTAACGTGTGAGTGTGAGTGTTAGTTTTTTTTTTTTTTTTGGTAAATAACAGAAATGCCCTTTACTTAAGTTTTAAAATCTAACTCAACTGAATTTTAGTGGGGCCCACTTGAAGCATGGTGACTGAGAAACACATGGTGATGGAAAGGCTTGGATGTAGAATAGTAAAATAGAAAACATCAAGCAGTTTCAGAGGGGGCAAAATTATCTTTTTATCTTCAAAGTATAGGGGCAAAGTTATCTTTTTATCTTTTAACTCAAGAAAATATGAGTCCTTTCATTTTTTTATTAAGGGTAAACCAGTCAAAAATTAAAAAATTAAACTGTTAATTTACTTTCTATATAGATGCCAATGAGGTTTTAGTAAAAATATAAAATATAAGGGCCTTTTTGAGGTTTTGTTATAGATCATATTTTTCTAACTGCATGCAAAAAGACCACTGCTGATTTCACAAGAATTAACGGCTTAAGATTACTCTACTTTTAATCTGACGGTTTCACAATAAAATATTGATCCTCTCCTATATATATATAGTGTAATATTCAAGTGAGAGATTCGCTCACCATAGGGTGAATGATACTTTTCTTTTTAGGAAGTTTCAAATATAAAAGAAAATCTTCTCAAAAAGTATAAAAGTGCTTTTGTATCCCGCACCCTATGGTGAAGGAATCCTTCACTTGAATATTTCCGTATCTATATATATATATATCACTACCTTCTTCCCCTCTCACTAATCAGGTCTCTGCTTTTAATGGTAGAGAGAGAAGAAGCTTTATGACAGTGCCCATTGCAACGATTGAAGAGCCTATTGCAACTGCAAGTTACAGCTTCAAGGTAGTTCTCTCTCTCTCTCTCTCTCTCTCTCTCTCTCTATATATATATATATATATATATATATATATATATATATTAGAGCCAGTCTCACATTTCAGTCTTGGGCACTATTCTTCCAAAACCCAGAAAGCATTAGCTTAAAAACTCAGCTGAGTCGACTGATTTGCTCGAGCTGAAACTAGACTTGTTTTAGACTTGGGTAAAGACTAGATTTGACTCTGTTAAGGCTTGATGAACTCGAGTTGACTCGGTTTTATCCAGAGTTTATCATCCAGGCTCGCTCAAGTAATCCATTGCATATTTTAAATACTTGATCGAGCTAAGTTTTTTTTTAAAAGCCTCACCAATGCATAGTCGAGTTTGTGTCAGACTCAAATGGGTGAATTTCTGAGTTGGGCCAGACTTTTTTTTTAATATGATTGCCTGACCCACCAGCCACATCACTTGATCTTACAGTTTGGACTGTATGGATTGGCATCATTTACTGAGAATGTAGGGTGGTTGAGTCACCACAAAATTGTGTAGAAGAAGACCAAAATCAGAGTAGCCTTTAAATTATTGTATAGGCACATATACCAAATAATGGTATGGCATATGTGCCTTGAAATTTCTGATAATGCAGCATAAAAAAGGACATTGGTAGTTTGTTTGACCTCAGGAAATGGAAGGTAAAGACAGCCAAGCTGAGGAAAGTAGAAGAGATGGTTCACTTGATAGATTTGGCAGACCTGCGCTCAGAGGAAAAACAGGGGGATGGAGATCTGGAATGTTATTACTAGGTATCTTACTCCTACTTCTTATTTATTGCCTCTTTTTTTTTTTGTCAGTGAGATTGATCCATGGCGAGTTGCAATACCTCTAAGTTAACTGACCATCCTAAGATATCTGGCATTGCAATTCCAAAAGTTCTCCTCTCACCAGAGGGGAAGGATTGATTTATATGCCAAAATTAGTTTCATTGGTTATTTTCATCCATCCATCATAAAGAAATGAAATAAACCTTCTATCATTCAATTTGAGCGATTAATTTTGACCCCTTTATGATTATCTTAGATGGGAGTATTAGAAATTGCTGATGAAATCGACTTCTAATAAATATATTACGAGCAAAATTTACCAGTGCTTAGCACGGGTGAGATTTAGAGAAGAAATAAGCAAAAAATAATAAAGCGAAATAGATAGGAATTAAAATTAGAAGAACACTGAAGCAGTAATAGGATTTGGAATTGGACTGAAAGTCATATTTCTAACATACATCTCTAAAGTTAACCCTTTAAAGTTTCTAAGTTTGTTAGACATAGTTCAAGTTGGGCATCTCTATTTTCGAGGAAGTTTCAAGTGCATCCATCTCTCACCATAGGGTGAGGGATGCTTCCATGAATGAGAATTTTTAAGTACAAAAGTGAATTTTTAAGTACATAGGGTAAGATACACTTCCTTGTCTTCATGTGCAAAAGGGAAAAGTGCCATCACCCTATGGTGAGGGATAGATGCACTTGAACATTCCCCCTCTATTTTCATCCTCTATTTGTCTAAATGTATAAAGCGGATAGAGGTTTGAGAAATAAGAGTGTTTGACTGATGACTCTACTTTCTATCCGCTTTTGAGAAGTAGCGAGCTTTAACCTCTTTTTTCAATGACTCTATTTTGGAAGGCTCATTTGGAATAAGAGTATAAACACCGAATAAGATATAATCTTAGGCTCCGTTTCTTTACTAGAATACCTGACATGAATTTATGTTGTCTGAGAATTCAGAATTCCTGTCAGGAATTCTGTGTTTCATTACTAAAATTCCTGGGCATTTGAAATTCCAGACATTTGAAATCCCAAAGAACTCAGCATTTGAAAAACCACTTTAACAAGGAGGATTTGGAAATCTCACTTGGCACAGGAATTCCACGAGAGAGATGACGGCATTCCAGGAGCTCAGACAAGAATTCAGACCATGAATAAAACAATGAATTTAGAATTCCAGAATTTGGCAGCATTTGAAATTCCCAGACAACCACCAGACATAAATTCTATGAATTTTAGTAAAGAAACGGGCCCTTAAAGTCACTTGTGAGAATAAGGGGAAGGACTAGTGGAACACGGGGGAATCAGAAGAAGTGTGAATGACATTGTTGGTAAGATTAGGTAGTTATGGTACGAAGGAAATGTTATATCGAGAAAAATTATGAAACTATCCTTCCATAATAGGAAATTTGAATTATATTATCGTGAGAGGTTAGATTGAGTAAGTTAGATACACGATTGGCTAAGTGCTAATTTCAGTTAGTTAAATAGTGGAATTGCTAAGTGCTTGATTGACTAAGTTAGATATTCTATTGGGTAATTCGGTCAAGATGAATTGGGGGAGGGTCAAAGTTGAAATCATTTGTAAAATTGAGAGTCAATTTTGAAATCAAATCGCCCTCGCTTAATATATCTAATAATCGAACAATCTCCTTCTATTTAGTTAATAAACACACTTTCTTGCCCTGTTGTCTGTTAGATTTGCAGCAGTAACCAAATTTAACGTACAAGTGAAATATAGATGATTCTCTCCTTAATGGATGAACATGCATCGTGTTAATGGCCCTAACTAAGATCAGGTCCATGGATACAAACTCCTTAGCAAGAATGCGGATCATCTTTTTGGAAGGAATTCTCTCAATCACAAAATAATAGTACAAGTAAGTGAGATGTTTGTGGGGTATTTAATCAGGTTCAATGAGAATTATTAGTTGTCTCATTTAAGGCCTCAAATATTGGACAACTAGTAAATAAATGATGGTTCATATTTTGACGCTCCATCTCATGATCTTGACCCCCTTTATATGGTGACCAAGTAGGCCCCTCAAATATGTTACAATCCTTGTTCTATCTTTCTTTATTTTTGGTTTCACGTTTAATGATGGAGAGAGCTCTACAGCCAACTCCCTGAACCAAGGATCATTGTATTCCTCTTTAGATTCATACCCATGTTGCCTTTTCCTTTCCTTTTAACAGAGCAAAGAAGTAACATGAATTTTGAAATGGCTGATAAACAGCTGATCATGGATTGGCGACCCTTGCTTTTGTGGGAGTGGAGGTGAATTTGGTGCTTTTTGCAAAAAGGGTCTTGAAGCAAAGCAATGCCGAGGCAGCAAACACCTTCAGCAGGTGGATGGGAACCGTTCATTTATTCTCTCTCATAGGTGCTTTCCTAAGTGACTCCTATTGGGGCAGATACAAGACTTGCGTCGTCTTTCAAGCTGTATTTACCTTTGTAAGTATTAATCAATCTCCATTCCATAGTGCCCCAAAAATTCCATGTCACTGGGGCTCACCTGCATGCCTTGACATTCAAAGAAAACATGCACGTAAATGAGGAATACGAGATATCAGGCTGATCAAATGATCCAGCACTTGGGTTTCAACGAAGTGCAACAGCGACTAGCATTTTGAACATTGTGAACTAGGTTCGGTTCGTGTGAATGGATAGAATTGATCAAAGGTGGACTCCTTGTATGAAAACCCAAGATGGGATGCTTACCTGGAGAATTGCTCATTAGTAATAGATTTGAATTTCAACTTCCACATAAATCATTTTTTCCACTGGTTGATTTGCTAAGCACTTTCCTTTTTTCTTATTCTGTCATCTCTAACGGCATTTTGCAGGGGTTAGCTGTATTATCATTATCAACACACTTTTTTCTACTCAAACCTCATGGTTGTGGAAAAAGTGGATTTCTGTGCGATTCACATTCATCACTTGGGATTGCTATATTTTACCTCTCCATCTACTTGGTTGCCTTGGGCAATGGAGCAAGTGAACCTTCTCTGGCCACCTTCGGATCAGACCAGTTCGATGAAGAGGATGCCCATGAAAAGAGGTTGAAGACCTCATTCTTCAGCTATTTCTATGTGGCATTGAACTTGGGCTCCATGTTCTCTGAGACTGTTCTTGCGTACCTTGAGAATTCAGGAAACTGGGTGTTGGGCTTCTGGATTTCTACTTTTTGTGGTTCGGCTGCGCTTGCTTTGTTTCTAGGTGGGTCATTGAGATACAGGCATTTCAGGCCATGCGGAAATCCTCTTTCTAGACTTTGTCAAGTGATTGTCGCGGCCACGAGAAAGCTTAAAGTGGAGGTTCCCTCACATGAAGATGGGCTCTACGAATCACGTGAGGGGGCCACTGCAACCACTGGTAATAGGAGGATTCTCCACACTGAAGACTACAGGTACCAATATTAGGTTCTGGATCTTCTACAGATCAGACATTTGGCTACATCTTGTAGATGGCTAATCCACAGAGCTCTATCTTTACTAACAGGCACTAGCATTAAAAACTTGCCTATTATAAAAAAACTAGTGCAAGAGAAATTAGAGACTGTAACTCAACTAAGAAAGGCATCTAGAAGGCCTCTCTGCGTTGCATATAAGATAACCAGTGTTCAGTTGCACAAATGCATACAGTCAGCTGGCATTTTCTCATATGATATGATGGTAATTTTATTTTCTTACAACAGAATCCTGGATCGAGCCGCAATCCTCACAACTGAAGACGAGGTCGCCTTAGTATCAAAGCATTCCCACAACCCATGGCACCTTTGCACCATCACACAAGTGGAAGAAGTGAAATGTGTTCTAAGATTGATACCAATCTGGTTGTGCAGCATCTTCTACTCTTTGGTTTACATACAAATGACCTCTTTATTCATCTTACAAGGAGCAGCCATGAAAACGTCCATCGCTAGGTTTCACATCCCCCCCGCGAGCATGACGGTTTTTGACATCACAAGCACAACAATTTTCATCATTTTATATGACAGGCTCATTGTTCCTTGCTACACTAAATTGATGAAGAAAAGGCCAATTGAGCTTTCAGACCTTCAGAAGATGGGAACTGGTCTGCTCATCGCAATTGTGGCAATCATGGCAGCAGGAATTGTGGAGATTCATAGGCTAAGACACACTGTTGAAAGTGACAGTGAACTTAGTTCCCTAAGTATCTTCTGGCAGGTCCCACAATATGTAGTACTGGGGGTATCAGAGGCATTCATGTATGTGGGGCAATTTGAATTCTTCACGGCGCAGATTCCAGATGGATTGAAGAGCCTTGGGATTGGACTCTGCATGTCAGCTAGCTCCATAGGAAGCTATCTGAGCAGCTTGTTCTTGACAATAGTAATGACGATCACAACAAGAGGCGGCCAGCCTGGTTGGGTACCATCCAACCTAAATGAAGGTCACATGGACAGGTTCTTCTTTCTTTCAGCAGTCTTGACAGCCCTTCATCTGGTAGCATTCATCTTTTGTGCAAAGCAGCATAAGGGAATTATATTGGAGCGCAGAGGAGATGATAGAGAGATGGAGAAGGTAATACCCTGAAGGGAAAAGTTTTGCCATTCTTCTGCTTACATTTAAGTAGTACTCCCTTTATAATCATATAGATGAGAGAAGTGTTTGACAATGAAATAAATTTTAACTAAAAAGACAGTGAAATACAGTCCCAATTTCATAAAGAATATTCAAAGGATTTGAATTTAATCTTCATTTTTTTTTCATATGCTAGTAAGAGTGCAAAACACAATGGAGACAGAGAGGATAAAGAAGAGTATGTGTTTTTACTAGGGGTAAAATCAGTAGTTCATCTAAACCAGCTTGCCAACAAGAGGCTGATATGCCAACCATGTCATCAGCGTTGTCATTGAATCCTTAATCCATCTTTCTAAAGTTGGCTTTGCAAATCTGCTTAATCGGACATAAAATCATGTTCTTCACTTCATAGAGTCTAGGTTTTCTGAAGGGAGGGCAAAAAAGTTCTCCAAGTCCATCACTGTAAATCCATTTGTAGGGTTTACCTTCGAAATCCAATCCGTTCAATATCCCTACCTTGTTCCATCCTGAAGAGAAATTTCACTTCAATCAGATTTATGCCTACTATTAAAAGCGTACGAAGAAAGAAAGAGCTAATCATATGTGTGACAATAGCTTAATAATTTGTAAAAATCTGAATGTCTCTGTTTAGTGGTACAGTGCTCTTGTGATAATCTAGCCACTGAAGAATCGATTACTGGGTAGATGTGTGAGATGAGATACCATTACCACAGGGTGGGTGGGAGTTGGGGTTAAGCAATCAATTTAACCAACTTTTGCCCACCAAATTCATAATTTTAGTAGTGCACCATCTAATTATAATCTCTCTCTCTCTCTCTCTCTCTCTCTCTCTCTCTCTCTCTCTCTCTCTCAAGATATAATTATTAATCATCTCTTACACTAGATATAATTATTAGTTTTCTCTTTATTTTGTTCCAAGTCATGGCCGACCTGTATATTTTCTTAATTAAAGGTTCTTAAACTCCACTCTTCATTTATCCTTTTTCCTAAAATAAATTCTCGTCTTATCTCATCTACTTTCGCTTATGCCCTTTGATTTTTCATTTTCAATGCATTGTACATTGTTTTCAATTTCTTTCTTTGATCTCGACAAGCTTATAAACACAATTCTCTTCATACTATCAAATTAGACATACAAACTGTTAGGAAACAACCTAGTATGGCTGCCAAACAGCACTCTCTCCTAACAGCTTTGAACCGACGTAAGGGAAGACCAGAAGACCAGAAGAAGCCTGAATGCGAAGGGTCCGACCAGAGTTGCCAATATGACCAGCCAGTCCCAACCTCTTAGAATAAAAACAAGATGAAAGCAGTGCCATTAACTACAAAAATAATGATGATTATTAGATGAAAACCCAAAAGTGTTTCCCAGGAGTCTTCTGGCCAGCTCATTTTAGTTGCAACTTGCTGGACTCACGTCCAGTGCAGAAGTTTGCAGACTCGGCCTGATTTGTGTGCACTTGAAGGTGCAAGTATATGCCAGCCAACCCTGGCAATTTAGACCATATATTTTACCAATGAGCTGCGTCCACCAAGGCTATGCCTCACAATTTAGGACAGAGATTTTATAAATGAGCTGGGCCCAAAACTATGCCTGACAAATTAGAACTTATATTTTACAAATGAGCTTGGCCCAAGATTATCTTTCAGGGTCAATGGGAAGAATATGGGCCTAAATAAAAACCAATTAGACAAACTGGGCTACAACAAGTTTTGGCAGAGCATAACCAACCCATAAGAGTGGGGCAGGGTGTTTTTGTCCTAACCAGCGGAACTACAGATAGAGACAAACCACACTGTAATATCTGCCATTCATGAGATTGGCTCCTTTGTTTAAAAGATCAAACTAAAAGCTGGAAATGCATAATTGATAAATTCACCAGAAAATAAGATACATACTATCATCTGATAATATGTTTTTATCACAATACTTCCAAGGGATTGGGATATTATCATCTGCATATCATCACACAAGGTGCAGCTGACCAAAGGCAAATATTGATACAGGAAAATAAAATTCTGAATGCAAGTAAGATTTCCATCATGTGTTCTAGTAATTCTGATCTTTTCATTCACAATCGTGCAAACCCCAATGACAATGCAAATTAAGGGACTGGACTGATCATTTGATGCAAAGAAAATATTTAGTAAAATATAGATGTTTCAATAAAAAGATTGAAGTTCTTAAGTACTGGCCCACCGCCATATTTATATGGCAGCCCAACTAAGCATATATAAGTCTGCTGAAAAACCTTTGAAGATGCTGGTTGCAAAGTTGTTCAACTGCTAAAGCAACCCCTCTTTACATGCACCAGCAAAAATAGGTGCAGCAAACAATTACAGTTAGTCAGCTGCAAGAACACGTACGAGAGTTCATTTGGATATCTTTGCAGTGAGTTCTCTGACCAGTTTTGCTGCAACCATACCAGTCATCCCATCGACAGTGTCGCGTTGCGGATTGAACTCAACAACATCGGCGGCTACCACATCAGCTTCCAGGTTGTGTAGAATGTTAATGACATCACGGAAAGACAGACCTCCTGGTTCAATATGTGACACCCCAGGAGCAAACGCAGGATCCAAACAGTCCACATCTAGTGAAATGTACACGCCCTTTGCACCTTGCCCCAATTTCTGTGCAAGAATAAAACAGTAAACTACGTATTCAAGACATTCATTTATATGAAATTATGAAGGTGGTCCATGGACAACGTGCTCATGCAAACATGTGCAATGTGCTGGATATTTGAATCTGTTTACATTTGAAATTTAATATACAAAATGCATGTTGACGCTACTAGGGATGTCAAGGGGGCCTTCAATTAACCAATTACCCTAAAGCTCCGACCCCAAAAAATTAGGATATGGCCCTCATTTTGGAACTGATTGATAATCAGATCTGAATTTCCAACCCGAGTGGCATGTATAAAATGTTACATTTTGTATAAAGTGTGTATAAAATGTTACATTTTGTATAAAGTGTGTGTGTGTGTATATATATATATATATATTAATAAAGGGAGGTGCTCCTGTGAGAGCATCTCTCACCTTACTATGAGAGATAAGGTGGGGGCCCTCACATCTATATCCAATGCCAACAACTTAAATGTGAGGGCCCCCACCGTATCTCTCATAGTAAGGTGAGAGATGCTCCATAGGAGCATCTCCCATTAATAAAATGTCTATTTTATTATTTTATTTCAAAGACTAGAAAGTGAATGGAACTCAAGTGGTAGCATTCTAGCTTTGTGAGCTTTGTGACCAAGGTGGCAATGTCACAGATTTGAGCCTTGTCAGTGCACTTTTCTTGGTATATACATCTGAGTCAGGCCTGGAGTCAGGTCCAGCTCCACTCTGTCCATGGAAGTTGGACCAGGATCCAAGTATGTAATTTAATTGGGTCCAGTTCAACCATCAACCCATATCAAATCCAACCCAATTACATCTGTATGCACTATATATCATAATGTGTATGAACTCACAAGCATTATATATCATAGTGTGTGTATGAACTATGAACTCATGAACAAGGTATTACTATCACAATCAAGGTTACAGAATGAATGTATCCATATGAACAAGGTATCCTTTTCACAAAGAAAGTATCCCTATTAACTAACAAATGAATTATTGCATCATTACAGAATGAATGGACTAATTGTGAAAAGGCAACAATTTAAAGACTCTGCTACCCTGCATGTGACAACAAAAGATAGTGGAAATGAATATGCAGGGGAAACGTGTGGCCACAAACTGTTTCTTTAACACATGTTAAATAGTCTTCCTCTATGTGCGTGAGAGAGAGAGAGAGAGAGAGAGAGAGAGAGAGAGAGAGATTTTTGTCGGGGGGAGGGGGGGGATACCAGATTCTCCAAAACTTCACGATCTCTTGAGAAGGTGCGCATTTCATACTGCTCAACACCAAATTTTTTCCCTTGTTCACGCCCTTCACTTGTAATTGATCTAATACCAACCTGGAATTCCCATGAACAAGTTAGAGAATAAAATCATGCATCAACCCTTCTACTAACAAGACCAAGGACAATATCTTCACCAGTTAAGGCAATAGCACAAATGATTATAGCACCAGAAAAAAAAAAGATCCTGTCCCTGAAATTAAAATGGGATAAAGTTGGTTGGACTTTACACAGGTTTCTAGCGTTCCACCGAAATGAAAGGATGCTGACATGCTTTCCATGCACAACCAAATACTCCATGTGCAACAGCATGTTGAAATGATCTTTACACTTGAATTTAATATGAAAAGAGTAACGGTCATTTAGCACAACATCATTAATTTTGGGTCACTCAGCAAATTATTATTGTTTTTTTGGTAGAAGCAAATTATTATTGTTGAAATGCTCATTAGACCCGTTTCTTTTGGATGATCTTGTTGCGTGTGGACCACTTGAAAGAAAACAAAATGAAAGCAGTCACATCTAAAGAGAAAGCACAAACAGCGAAAAAGAAGAAAAACCAAGAAAGGAACATCAAGAATTTGTATTATGAGCCTACCGTCAACAGATACAAGGAAAAGAATTCTTCACTATCAAAACTCATGATTAGATACAAGCCTTGGACATGGGTTTCCATGAAGCCTCAACTCCCTTTTACTTACCCTTGTATCATTCCATGTTTATCAGATGTTTCCAGAGGAGACTTTCTACTTTGCGCTACCCTTTATCTCTCTCACTTCTCTCTTCCAACCCATACACACCCAAGAATATAAGGTTTTTCTTCAACATCATAACATGCCCACCTCAGTCAAAATCCACACGATTCTTTCGAACATTTTGCTTTCTGCGTTCTTATTCAAATGCCTTACACAAATCATGTTTTCCTTGTTAGAACAAAACCAACATTGTTTGCCAGACAAATATGGATTGTACTCAATGCTTTCAACTAAGCGTTCCCACTATTCAACATAAAAACTTCAAGGTTTCTTGTTTCACAAGATTTTTTGCTCCTTTACTTGTTAAAATTCCCTCATGACCATCAAATTTCACCATTTTCAAACTTTCTCTCGATGTTATTATTACTATTTTAACATTCTGCAAAACCTCCTTATGTCTTATCAATTGAGACAATGATATTGTCACAACAAACTTAAGAGGACAAAAATAATTAAACAATGATGATGATGAGTCATGCCTGATCCTAACAATAACATTGCAACCAAATGAGAGAAAACTTGTTTAGCCTAGATCTCATCTGAAGTGAGGCATAATCTCACGTTGACAGACTATCTTGCACGATTACTTTTGCTCTCTTGATTGATTCCACCTCTGTTACCAGTTTGTTGTGTGTGGATCATGTACAAGAACAACAAAACTCTGTGCAAGAAATCACATGTAAAGAGAGTACAGAACAAGAAAAGCAAAAAGAAAAACCACAGAAGGAACACTGAGACAGTAGATTCATGCTATGCCTATGTCCACTAATATGAAATGAGAAACGCTCACCTCTCCTATTTTTCAGAAAGAGAATCCTTAAAGAGGGAACCATAAAGAAACTAGAATAGGATAGCCCTCCTATTATACAAAATATTAAGTTCCACTCAACCAGTAACATAAAAACCTCCCAACTTAACCAAAACCCATATGAAGCACAAGCATGGCTATAAACTTTTAAATGCAAGACACGTCTAACATATCTAGCCTTGACCAATTTTTAATACATGGACCTAAGTGCTTTCTCAAATTCAAATAGTTTGAGAAAGCACAAAATTAATATATAACATGCCAACCATGTCATTCTTGCAGTTTACATTAATATGTTCACATCAAGGACCTGTTCAAGGAACCGACTGGATAGAAAGCAGTAAAACCATAGATATTGAACAAAAGATTAATGATAATCCATGTGTTGCAGCAGTGCCTACTAACATATTGCCAATAACTGCCTAAAATCCAAATGGTGAAGAAAATTTATACGCAACAAAGCTACATTACTTGAAGCAGCCGTCTAGCATATCCACCCTCCATTATTCGAGCAAAAGAAGAAGCATGTGAATATTTGTTTCCTTCAAAGCAATGATAGATGTCCGGATGAGCATCCAAATGAAGAACATCCACAGGTCCCCCAAGTTTCTCTGATACTGCCCTCACAACAGGAAAAGATATTGAATGATCACCGCCTAAGACCAGTGGGCGAAGAGGATCCTGGAAGAAGTATAAGAATATATAAATGAATCATCAACCATATTTAAAACAAAGCAAAGGTCAACATCTAAGCCATGGTTAAAAGTCAGAAAGAAAAGTACTTGAATATTTAATCTTTAGGCAAACACTCCAAATCAGGGTCTAGCTCAAGGACACCATGAAGTTAGGTTTTTTTTTTTTTCCAGTAGAAAGCACCATGAAGTTGTGTCCCATGTATCAAGAATCTTTAATGCCACAATAAAATCTTTATTTAGAGTCTTTAAGATCCAATTCATTGTAGTAATACACTAATAATGTGGTTCATCATCATTTGGATTTTCAAAGTACCCAGAGTAAGTTTCTAAGTATTCATAGTTAGAAAGCTGAGTGAACTTCTTGGGACTCATAACACATCCCCTTGAACAGTGTAAACATGTTACTGTGAGATGAGAAGTTCTCAGTCAAGGAAGACAGTTGAAAAAAGTCTTACGCTTATGCATCATGACAACAGTTCACCTCTAGTTACTATTGTAATAAGTAATAACAACCACCACCACAATCACAACCACCACTATTATCATAATGAATTGTAAAATATTGAACACTGTCCAGTACCTAGAACAGGAAAACAGTTGAAAGAACAGAATTTTAGTTTCATAAAGACATCGTATGTCTAAATGAACTTCAGAAATACACAAAAGCATGAGTTAAAGCAATGCAATTTTTTAACACAAAATCTGCCATTAATGTCTAAAGGAAAATGAAAATGGAATGTAGGATATGAATCATTGATAACAAACAAAATGTCACAAAAGCTTACTGAGATATTTTACCGGGAAGAGAAAAGTAAAATGATCAAACACTTATAATTATTTGAATATTACAAAAGCACTCTTGAAATATCAAGCATACAGTAAAAGCAACCTTACTTGTTCCATCACTAACTTGACAGACTCACTGATGACATCCATCAATCTGTCATCATCAACACCGCAATCTCGAATCTCTTGTACAGGAACATCACCAACATCAGTTAGTACACGTGGATCATTTAATTCCTTCCCTGCATTGTCCCCAAGTGAAATTGTCTTAGGGAGATCGCAAATACTTAGGATGTAGAAAATAACAGCACGTTACTCTACAGATAATACCAAACTCCAAATATCACAGGAATAACTGTTGAACTCAAGGATCCAAAAGGCATGGATGAACCAAGCGGATAAATGCATATTACCAACATACTCTATAAAACCAATTGTCTCAAATATTAAGGGACTACAAAATACAAAATCATTTATTTGGGCTCTTTTGCAGAGAGAAAAATGCAAGGATTTTCAGCATTTCTAGGACAGAAACCTAGAGAAAAAAAATAATAATAACACCGATATACAACTCATTAGGTTGAGAGTTATCTTTAGGTAAGAAAAAACTCCTAAAAAATGAGTGAAATTTGGTTTATTATGGGGTGGGAATGAGTCAAATCATAAGTATTGAATGTCTGAAGCTTAGATTTGATCCTACATGCATTATTTGAAACATTTGTGGTTATATTTTCTAGGAGGGTGTTCTATAATTATCTAACTAGTAAGTACTACAAGGATATACTAACTGCTGTGCATCAAATGCTAAATAGTGGTGAAATGTTAATTTAACTGTTTGTTAATAATAATAATAACAATAACAATAATAAAGACCTGAGTACTATGAATGTAGGGAACAATAACATTACTATTGTTTATCTAAAATCATATAGTGGCAATACAGGATCTGTATGATATTAAAAGGTTCAATACATACATTTATTTTATTTTCTAATGAAAATAACATTAAAAAAATTAACATCTTCTATTATTCCATGTTTTCTTTATATTTTTTTGGATTTCTTTACATCAAATAATACTCACTTCAATACCCAAGATGTGTCACTACAACTTACATATCTTGCCAATACGCGTCGTTTTGGAGGCCGCTGAATGCCAATACAACCTCCACAGCCACTTGTTTTTAATCATTGTGGTACCAGAAGATACATGTCAACATAAATCTCCTTCTCACATAATAAGAATGAAATTTTGATTTGATTCAAGAATAGAACAAACCACTATTATCACATGCTTTTCAACTAATAACACTTCTAATCTGAGTATCACTAAATTTGTCTTAGGAAACTCTGTAACATCAAGAAGCCCATCATTACATTCAATGCTGACATGTCCCTTACAACAGCAAATGATGTTCAACATTGCTGAATATTATCTATAGAGGTCAAACGATGTTATAAAGGCACATTATTGTTTTCTTAAGTATCACGACAAATTGGAGGCGTGTTTTTTGAGTAATTCTAATTGGATGATATGTTCAATCTAGAAGAGAAAGTCAGGAAAATAAGCATTCAAACATGACCCAGAAAAGAGACCATGTAATGAGGAAAAGGGACACAGAATGAGGACATGAGGAATGACATGAGAAATATCAGCTGCTGCAAGAGAAGAAGTAGACATTTCAGACAAGAATAGCTCAATCAATAAGATTTTCACTTTGCAGCACGAAGAGTTTTAGCACATTAAAGCAACATTGGTGACAACTTAATAGCAAGTTCATTGTCACATCCGCAACATCATCATCAGTAAAAGCAGATTTTTAGAGGAAAGACAACCAATTGTCATTTTTTGTTCTATTAAAATGACCATAAATCGTAGATATTAACTAATCTATTCAACTGTTGTGCATAGGAGGAAAATCGATGGATGAGAATGATAGTCTGAATGAGAGAACCAAAGATTTGGTTAAAGTAAGTATCTAGGCTTGCCGCTATCCATGAAGAAGGCATCATCCAACCAACACAATGGCTACTTTGAAAATTAACAGAGTAGAATGCTGTGCTCTATGATATAATCAAGATATTTGGATAAAGAGTTCATCCATAAATCATGTACAATATTATGGAAAGGGCATCATCCCCCATTAGTTAAAATGAAACAACACCACTACATCCAACAAGTCACTGTGAAGCAGTGAAATAAAAGCACCTTATTCAAAGACATTTAGCGCGCATATCGTATTCCTATGCTTTACCTTCTTCAGTGGTAGCGTTTGTGCTGCCGCACCAAATTGCCTCCCTAATGCGAGGAGGAGCAAATGCTGGGCCTTGAAGGAAAGAAGAATTATGTCCAAGAGGAACTCCAAGGAGTGATGAGGACGCTACAGCACCCCCTAAAGCCCGTACAAGCTCTCCCTAAGAAATTCCCATTCCACAATTTAATTTATAATATGCACTAAGGTAACAAATCAAAGCATGAAAGATTGTGCATATCAGAAAAAAAAATAAGAAGCCAAGTTATTCAGCAAAAAAATAAAAATAAAAATGGAGCAGTGATATCCAAAAATGTTAAGGGCCTGTTTGCCTACTCGGTATTGAATTCTTATAGGAGTTCATGGTAAATGGGTTTTTAGCTTAGGATTATTAAAAAGCTGAGGAGGGCTGAAGGTGGGGATGTTCATGAGACCATCACATTCCTAGGATTTAATTTACTAGGGTGATGGTGGGAAATCATCTCCTATTAAAGGAGAGCTCATTTCACATCCCCTATGGATCTTTACCTTAATTCCTTCACTTTCCTCGCACTTTTGACTGAAATACATTACTTTTAAAGAATCATAGAAATTCAATACCTATAAACAAATGGGCCCAGTACAAGCATTTTGAAAAAAAAAGAAACCAATTCACATGGTAAAAGCAGGGAATCTCCAAGGTTGTCATTTCAGTTCAAATTAACAAATTTGGTCTACTGCAATGGCTCATAGCATCAGTTTTAGCATGTTAACATAAAATCCCAGGGGCTCATATGATTCATTACTAAAAAAAAAAAAAACACCATGATGAGCTACTACCAATAAACATTAAATAAAATAATAATAAATAAAATAAAATCATGAGCTTCACCAAATCACAAAGATAACCAGCATAAGAATCACTTTTTTTTTTTTTTTTTTTTTTTTTTTGTGGGATGAAGAAATGAAATCATACCTTAAGCTTGGCCCTCTCGCGAATGAGAGTGAGAGAAGCATCTATAACCCGATTTTGGCCATTTTCTATCAAAGCCGCAGGGACATTCGCACCATTCAAATTCCGCAATGAGTGGAACCCCTTCCTCCACATATCTGTCACACAATTCCAACAATTCACCCCTTCAATGCTTTTTATTTAACAACCCCCCAAAGCCCCAACTGATTTTATTAAAGCTTGTAACGTCATCACTCAGTTCTTTATCCGAAAAAAATACATATGTAGTTAATTGCAAAGATCTTGGAACCGATCACTCGTTTATTGTTTGTTATAATCACATGAATATTCATGTTACTCTCAACAACCAAACAGTTTCGAGTCGATGCATAAGCAAATTGGAATAACGGAAATGATTCCAATAACATGCAGGGAAGAAGTATACAACGAACGGACGACGATAGGAGAAGATGGAAAAAGAAAAGCACTCAGCATATCCATCAAATTTACCTGGAGGCTGAAACCTTTGCCTCTCAAATCTGAATCCAACTCCCAATAGATGAAAAAACGAGAGAGAGAGAGAGAGAGAGAGATGGGAAAGACGTTTTCTTTTGCTGCCAGCTCACACCGATGTGAGCGAACCGAACTTGAACACTCGCTCGTAAAAAGGCAACAAGTTACAAGTGAAGAAGCGACGCTTTCTTTCAGTGCCACTGTGCCAGCACGAACCGATAAAATAGACGAGGGGAGTGGCTTTTAACTTGGACACACAAAAAGAGAAAGAGAAAAGGGAGTCCACTAGGCTAGATTTTTTTTTTTTTTTCAATTTCTATTGCCTGATATAAGGAGCAAACTTATATCTTATGCCACTCACGCAACTCTTAAATGGGTGATTTAAAAAAAGTTTTGAATAATTTATATAGCGTTCCCACAAATCTTAGCAGTTGGTAGAGAATTTTCCCTCCCAAAAATAAATTTCCATCAAAATGGTAGAGAGGTATTCGATAAAAAAAAAATCTCACCTTTTCATTTCCATTTTTGAAAGAGAAATAGTAACACAAATATATCCATATCTTAGGGTTATCTATAAAATCCCAAAAAAAAATAATTTATTGGAATGTTTATTTTTTATGTATCCTTTTTTTACATGGGAATTCAAACACACACGCTCGAGTCACTTGTTTGCTAAGTAATAGCTTGGGGATGAATATTTATTTTTATCTACTCATAAAAATAAAGTGAAGTAAATGTTAAAAGTGTGGGAAAGGTAATGTTTAAGTAAAGTTGTAATGTAATATTTGATAAACTAAAATTTATATTTGCTTTGCATTAGATAAAGTAAAGTGACAAAGAGAGTGGTGAATTACGTAACCACTTTATTTGTCTTTTATAACATAATTTTTTTTTTAATTTTTTGGATTTTGACGAAGTAGAAGTAACATTTTTTTTCAACTGAAACTTTATTCTTTTTAATTCATTGTGACCAACTAAATATGGATAAAATAAAATTCTTGATGGCTAGAATTATTTTACTATAGATATTACTTAACCACAAAAAGGCAAAAGATAAACAAACATGCTTTCGTACCTTTTTCCTTTCATCTTCATTTCTTTCAGTTTTGTATCTGTTTTCTATTTTAATAAAGTTTGTTACCGTCCAAAAAGAATATGTGAGATGAAAGGATGGAAATGTGGGGCCTATTTATTGAATATCCGACTCACTTAAAAACACTCTACATTAGCATTAGTCATTTTGTTAATCATTTGCTCAATCTAACAATAGAATGCACAAAGTTTTGTTCCAAATTTATGATCATCCTATAAAAGAGAATCACAATTTGAATTTATTATAGTCTATTGAAATGGTACTAGAACTTTACTAATGCTTAGAATGGCCGGCAAGGGAAGATGTTTTATCATAAGTCCTATGCATCGCATTCTCGGTCTCATGCTCTAATATTCTAATGTCTTACCATCTTTTTATTTAATTCTTTGGATTTAGGGTTACAAGTTATATAATATATATCATTCTCTCAATTTTATCTCTTAGAAAATTTCTAATACAATGATATGTTGAGGTTAACATTTACCCTCACTCCTGAGCGATAATATTTGTGGTCGAGCCCTCACCCTCACAATAAAATCATTGCTGTGTCATTTCCCATCACTATTTGATTTTTGGAATAAGTAGTAGCTCAATGAATGTAAAATCCGACAAATGGTATGAGTCTGGCAGGTCGGGAGTTCAAGTCACGTGCCCTTTGCGGTTTTTCATTGTCAATTGATTTTGGTTAAGTGGTTGTTATGTAAGATCTTATAAATTATTAAAATGCCCGAATCTCAAGCCTAATCCATGGAGCAATCCATTTAACCTTAGATAAATTGCAAAGTGGAAGGTGATTACGTGACCACTTGGTGGGATAATGATTTGCATATGCTCCTTCGTCGAATGTTACCTGTCCTCGGTCCGTGCACTTGTGCTCCTTGGTCCTTACGTCATATGTACGGTTTCTTATAAGAAGATAAGATCAAAAAAAGACGAGAGCCGTTTCCACAACAACAGTGCAGCCGCACTGCATCATACCATGGTATAGCGCACTTTTTGGATGCATGGTGGGGCGATCTTTTCAGATTCAATTCAAGCTGTTACTCAATTTTAGCATTCATTATATTTGTTATATTTAAATATTCAAAGAAAATTTAAGTGGACCACCCATTAGATTGATCACATATACCGATCAGATCAAGTTATACCGATCCGTCTATTTTTATTCCAACAAAAAAAAAGTAAAGTAAGTTTCATCAAGTGTTTCAGATCAAGATAAGTCCGACGGTGGATTTCTTACATCTTTAAATAATAAGTTACAAGATGGTAAGAACATTAGAGATGTCAAATGGATCGGGCCGGGCCGAACCAGTCAACAGCCCGTGAGCCGGGCCGAGAAGGCTGGGCCCGTTGGCCCGGGCCCGCCTGGCACATGGGCTGCCCTCCGCGGCCCGCTAGGATGGGCCCGCTTAGCCGGCAAGGCAGGGCCGGCCCAAAAGTGGTTTTTTTTTTTTTTTAAAATATCCATTTTACCCCCCCCCCCCCCCCCCCCAAAACAGCCATAAAATGGTTATATAAGGGGTATTTTGTGTCATTTTCAATTTTACAAAGTCTATAATACTCTAACCCTCCTATTCTTTTTCTAATTTTATTAGCATTATTTATAATACTCTAACCCTCGAATATTTCAAGCCCTTAATCTGATTTTCATATTCCCACATTAACTTCTTAGTGATCTAGATATTTGATTATGTAAATTTGGATAATAATTCAAGTAGATCTAAGTTTTGAGAAATAGAATTATAGAATTTGTTTGATATTGATCATTGTGGTTATCCGACTGATATATAACAATCTTGGTAACTCGGACTTTTCTCAATATCTCATAAAAAAAATGATGCTTTTAGACAATGAATTACCTATCAGACAAAAATTAAATTAATTGGTAAATATTTATCTGATAAAGACTTTTAAATAAACTTTATGCTTAGTTGCATGTGTAAAAGGTGATAATGGTTCAAAATTGCTCATCAACTACACTGAAAGGTGTAAGTCAAACATGACGTGTGTGTTTGGATGTATGGTAAATTGAAGTAAATTGAATTAAAGGAATAAGAATTGACAAAGAAGAGATAATTAGGAGCCTTAAAGAGACTTATTTGGAATTGACACTCCAACATAGTACGGCATCTGCCAATTTTGCTAAAATGTGCTGATCTAAAAGGTCTAAGCAAAAGAAAGATTGCATCAAATCAAAGTAGTAGTTTGCTTTTAAGACTTGTCAAATTAAACTTTAAGTTTTATTCAAAGAAAAGAAACATTTAACTAACCTTAGATGAGATGTCAGCTTAATGATGATGATTATATGATTAAAACCACATCAAGTCCATTTCAAAAAAAAAAAAAAAAAAAAAAACCCACATTCAACTTGCAATTTACTTCTTGCAAGCATCGGCCAAATTTGAAAGAATCTATGTGCAAGTTTGTCTTTTCTCAACTCCCTACAAATATTTATTTTCCTTTTTTGCATTTGATAACTAATGTTGCCATTTCTTTTATATGAATGCAGAAATCAAATGAAATTAATGCTTCCATTTCTTATTGTGTCGTAGGAAGTTTATCACATAAATATTCAATTGAAAAATATAGTCTTGGATGAAAGCCCAACCCGCACCTCAAAATATGTTGACTTAATTTGGTTACTCAGCCCAAGGTGAGTGGGAAAAACTACTATGCTCGTGGAATTAGAACATTGATAAAGATTTGAATAGGTCTTCTAGGTTGAAAATGTGACCATGAAAATCAAAGTGTTCCACTACCAAGCTCGTGCAATAGGAGGACATGACCATCTGATTGGCATCATGTGCATCCACTGTTCAGGTGGAATGCTATATGAACCTCAATTGCAGACCATAAAAATTTATTTTATTAGTTATTATTAGTTACATAAATGAGTGGACCATGTTATGTGTGAGACTGGTTGGATTTGTATACAAATTTTATTAACCGAGCTTCTAGAAAGTATTGATTTTTAGTTGTTGTCATATGTAAGTGGGATCCATAATGGGGCCCACTAAATGAAAGTGATCAGCGGGCCGTGCTTGTATTCTTTTTTTTTTTAATACTGAAAAAAAAAATAGAGCAGGCCCGCCTGGCCCCCCAGCCCGCTCCAGCCCCACCATGGCGGGCCGTGCGGTGCCAGGGTATTTCCCTGGCGGGCCGAGGCTGGAGCAGGCCGGGCCGGTTTGACATCTCTAAGAACATAGGGTGTTAGAGCCAATGACTTTTTGGATTTTCAAAGGGTGAGCCTTATCATATATACTATAGCAACGTATGCACGCGGTAAGCCTGGCTCAGAAAAAAAAAAAAAAAAAAAACACGTCCAATTTGTGGCTATTTTATTAGATATTAATTAATGAGAAAATAAATATAAAATAAAAAAATATACCATTTAGTATGGTTCGAAGCATGGCCCAGCCTGACATTTATACAAAGTAAATATTACTATTTATAAAAAAAAGGGAATGAAACTTCAAGTCTTATGTAAATTAACATTAATGTTTATGTATTTATTTTAGTAATTTCAACTTTATTTCAAGTTGAAAACCCTAAAAGCCTATAAAGTCCCTTTTAATGTATACAAGCAAATTTAAAAATAAAAGATTATGATGGGCATATGGGCCAGCTCGTGGGTGGCACTGGCTGGCCTAATTGAGGTAAGATACGGCACGACTGGGCAATCTGAAAGTGGGTCATGCTTCTTTAATAAAAGTTCAAATCTTATTTTTATTTGAGAATGAATCTCTTTATAAGAAAAATCCTAACAGAAAAGATATATCTTTATTTTTTTTAGAAAGAAGATAAAATAAAGTCAATATTAATTCGAAATCAAACAATCAATTACAAGATTGCAAGTGGCCCTGTCGTTAAGAATTAGAATAAGAGACCCACTTTAAAAAAGTTTATTGTATCTGGAACTCATATGTATAAATTTCTATCAATGATCCACTTTTAAAAATCACAAACATTAAGGATTTTCTAAACATAATAAATATATTAAAATTCTAAATCCACCTAAAGAAGATTCATTTTAACTTAGATGGATAGAGTTTTGAGCAAGGTGAATTTTTTCATCTGGACTCTTTAATCACCTATCCCTAGTAGATATATATTAAAATTCGAATTCACATAAAGAAGCTTAACAAAAGTAGACTCTAAATTGATTGATAGAGCTTATCACTTGAAATTGATTTGAGATTAGGGTCTAATTTCTCAATCGATTGCAAAATCGGACTCCAATTTCGAAATCGATGCATACGTTTATAATATATAATGATTGAAGAAATGTCTAAACAACCTCAAGGAGTGGGCCGAGTTGTCAGGACCACGGTTCTTCTCTCTTCCAGAGCTAGAAGTCCTGGTTTAGATCCCTGGTTCCCCCCTTTTAGGAGCCAAAAGTTGAGTCCACTAGTGCTATCACTTGGGGCCCAGCTTCTCTTTAGGCCCGAAGGGATTTATTCAGCCTAAAGAGTTGGGAACACTCCACGTACTGGAGCAAAAAAACAAAAAAGCGCCAAAACAAGAAGAAGAAGAAGAAGAAGAAGAAGAAGAAGAAGAAGAAGAAGAAGAGTCTAAACCATACATGATGCAGGGGTGCTGCACTATAGCCACGAACAAGAAGGTAAGGAGAGAGAAATCTCTCGAGGAAGGCATTTCCATTTTGTCCCAACAGAGGGCCCAGGTGGGCCGGCCAGGCCACTACGGCTTTGTCCAGTGAACTTTCGCACAGCCACGTAAGGATATGATCTCATCGGATTCAGGTGGGTCGGTGGGTCAGACCAGACCCTGCATGGGTTTATCTTATTGGACTCGACTTGGCTCTGTAGGACCCTAATAGGATATGGACCTAACTAAAGACTAAGTATATTGTTTTTATACATCCTACATTATTAAAAATACATAAAACAATGTTGATATTCTATTATTAGGATACATTACGTATCATGTAGTAATATATATATATATATTTCGTAAAAATCTCAGAAACAAACTTAATTAACACCCATATATTGACATGTTTCTTTGTCAAATTTCTGGTCTTGAAATTTTCAAAGTAAGCAGACTGTGCCCAAAAGATATTTTGAAATCAACCCTTTGCATTTTTAGTTTTCATGGCCATATTTTATCTGCACTCTTAATTCCTTCGGTTCTTCTCTTGTACATGCAGCATAAGGCCAAAGAAGTATTGGCTGATAACCTTGGGCGTTGATGTTGAGTAATGACCCTGCGCCGTTTGGCAATTTTACTTTTAAAATCAAGTGAAATGAAGTGATGTAAATTATCAAATCAAGAGGGAAGAAAATATAAGTGGGTTATGATGATATTTTATTTTTAGTTGTTTGATATGAGATTTCTTTGACGTTTTGTATAGAAAAGTTGAGTTCTTTTTGTCTTTTAGTGGATTAAGGTGATTACTTTCTTACTTTTTATTGAAAAAGATGGATGAAATTTTGAATTAAAGTGTTTTTTATGTGACCCCTTGTTTGAAAAATAGAAGTTTTATTTGACTTTTACTATTCTAGTAAAGTGCCGAATGGGCTCAGGGCAATTTAAATAAACAGAATATCAGACTTATAGGCCCTATAGGTTTGCATCAAAATATATAGGAATTGGATATATATAAGGTGGTTAAAAATAAAGATTGAAGATGAAATTCTAAAAATGAGTATCAAATAACATGTTCTTTTGATTGTATTTCACTAAAAGAAATTTTTTTTTTCTATTCAATTTTAAAGATTCATCTTTAATCTTCATTTTTAACCTCCCTATATGTATTCAATTCACATGTATTCTAATACAAACAAACACTATCCCTTTGAGGTCAACATCCCCAATATTTGGTCGGTCTTACTCATGAATTAAAAAAAATACTCCTCTCTTATAGTAGTTCTTGTAAAATTCTAGCTTAATAAGAGTAGGACCATTCTCAACTTGACCACTATAAATTACTAAAATTCTCATAGTATTTTATTCATAGATCTGGGACATGTATGTTTTTGGGGGTGACTTCATACATCCCGCTCAGTTGGCGAGAAGTGGGAAGGCATAGTTGGAGGAATATCATAAAGCATAAGAAAAATAATGAGCTGAGATCTGTCCAGCATCATACAATTTCGGTGTGGAAAAGCCCAAACTATGGAGTTGTGAAGGTTAATTGGAATGCATCAATTGATAAAGTAAAAAATACGTTGGGGGTTGGTCAAATTGCTAGAGATTACAAGGGAAATGTATTGGCTTGCAGGTGCTCTTTTAGACCATACATTTTCGATCGTACAGTTGCATAAGCAATTGCTGCATGCATGGATGGCTGCGATTTTTTGTAGAACAATGAAGCTCCAACAAGTTGTACTCGAAGGTGACTCTTTGGTAGTTGTACAAGCTTTGCAGATCGAGGATGACAACTGGAGCCAGTATGGGCAATTGATTGAAGATGCTAAAATCATCTTGAACTGTATGCAATCATGGCAAGTGAGACATGTTAAGTGTGACGCAAATAGAGTGGCACATAGGCTAGCAAAGGAGGCTGTTCATCAACCTATGGAAAAAAATATGGTTGGATTGTTTTTCATATTTCATTCGAGATCATGTACTTGCTAAAGCTGTTGATGTTGCTTGAAATTAACGAAATTACTAAGTTTTTACCTAAAAAAAAAACCAATGTGTCTAAATCCTGATGGAGAGAAATTTGACAAAGGTTATATAAAAGAGGCATTTTTTCTAAGTGATTTCGGTATCTCATCCATGGCCCTACGGAAAGCTCTAATGAATTTCTCATGAATGATGAGCAGGTGAAACTAGTAGTGATGGTGATTAGGCTTGTCAAAGGGGCCCTTAGAGGATCTGCACTATCTAGGTCCTTAGCCTACCTTTGCGAGTCTAGGTTGGGATCATGGCTTGAAAATTAAAAAAATAATTACATTAAATTCTTTTTCTATAATGTTACCAAGCATCGAGTGTCAACGGTTGTTAACCATTATTTGTAAGATTTTCACCATTGATTGTTTTGGGTTCAAAATGAGACTGGCTCCAACCAGACTGGGTTTTCGGCATTCCTTATTCATACATACAGTGGATCGTTTTACAGTTTATCCCCTGCTGTGTACTTAGGCTTGCAGTTTGTGAGAATGAATCCATTGTTCACTGATTCAACCGGTTCATTTCATTGGGCCACTTGAGAATGTCATGTAAATAGAAAATTACCTAGATCATGAAAATTACCTTTCATTGTTCATTCTTTTGAATTCTCTCTGTTTTTCTTTCTTGGCTGTCCAATGTGGTCTAATGCTATGTCCTCTTATTTAACCATCAATATTTGACGCCACCTATGAGCCACTTTATGGGCCCCTTTGATCATGCAGCTCTTTTCACCCTATATATATATATATATATTGTTTATCAAACCTTTCTTTAGGTGTTAAATCGAATGATCTAAAAAGAAGCTATGCTAGAAGACTATTAAACTTTAAGCCTGTTAAATTAAAGGATAAGATAATGTGATGGAGATGATTTGTGGCACAACCCTTGCCCACAAAGAGACCACACCATGCGTCCTACTTCAAATATCCAATGATAGAAAAGCAGTCAAGTGGGCTTAGCAAGCTGGACCACATAAGCATAAATGAGATCTGCTAGCTGGTGAAAATCCTCCGAATTGAATAGATTTGAATATCGTAAGCATTATCACTAACTACAAACCGTGCCCCCACCACAAAGGAAAAGAATAGCACATCAGCTGAAGGAGTTATGCCGACACTCTGTTTGTAGGTTTGCTTTTGAATAAATCATTTGAGAAGGTAAACAGACGCTGTCAAAAGTCAAAACCTTTCGATGTATGCAAACACCGTTGAAAACTTATACACGGTGCCTTTTCAACTTTACCATATGCCTTCAGCAATTGATGTGACAATGAACATTACTTACATTACACCAATTGATGAGCCCCAATTTAGAGTCTGAATGAATGGAATCATTGAAAAATTCGACTTGATTGTAGCTTATACGAAATTTTAATATTAAATAAAAAGGTTTTTTCTTTTATAAAGTTAAGAAGATAAGATTAAAAAAAAATTGAAAATCTTTCAGCCACTTTAAATAAATAAGTATAATAAAAAGGAAGGAAGACAACTCATTCATCACCACAATGTGTGAACACCTCCCTAATAATAAAAGAATGACACGACAAGTAAATGAAAGGTTTCAAAACTCAGAATTTGTGACCATGTCACGCTTGCCGTACGTAGCCAGGTGGTTGCCACAAATCCTTTCCATGTAGATCATGAGATGAATACTATGTGAGTAAAAGAGAGGGATTGGAAAACCACTTTCATTGAGTCCATTATTTTTTTTTATTAGATGTCAATTTCTTAGTTCCCTTGTTGATTAGTCAAACAAGAGTTCCAACTGGAATAGGTTTTCTGAAAGTGAATCAAGTTAGATTTATTCAAATCAAAACTAAAAGGAAAAGCTTACAAAAAATCAAATGACTTAAAATGGAGCCCTATCATTATTATTAGACATGTGGTCATGTGGACCACTAATGTCGAACAAACCCTTCATCAATTTGGTTTGTGTACCATGACCTGAATGTATTGTAGGTATCTAAAAGCTAATAGTCACAGGCTTTCTATGGCCAAAGTAACTTCCTCTCCAAATTGATTCAGCCGGCTTGTGAGATTGATCACTTGAACATAAGTGTAATCCCCTTTCATTTGTGTTTCAAGAACACATATTTGATTGTTTAGAGCTTGTTTCGATGTACATAGTAAGTAATATTTACTGTTTTAAAAGGTATTTGATTACATCAGTACAAATTGAATAGGGTAACATCAAAATATTTTTGCCGCCATCAAATACATGTTTATCAGATTTCTTTTCCTGTAAAGATCACTTCCTTCTCTTCGCTATTGGTTGTCCTCTAGCAATAATGTTAAGTCATATCATTCTTGGTTGATGGTTAATTGAAAACTTTTCTTTCCGACAAAGGCTCCTCTAAATTGCCTTGTGACTCTGTTCTTTTAGCAACAAGACCTCTCAAGATAGGGACTCTAATTTGGTCAACTACCAACCAACTATTATTGGTTGAATGGTGGTTAATCATAAATCAAGAGTGTAGAACAATATAACTAAAAACAAATTCTATTTCACTGATTTTGGGTTTATTGTTACAACAAAGAAGCACCTTGAGCTCCTTTCTTAAAGTTTAATTATCACCAAAGACATCCTTAATCTTTCTTCAAATAAAAATATGAACACGTATATATCGATGTATTTTGCATTTACATTGCAACATGACTTTATTAGAAGAGAATTTTTAAGACTTGGCACGTAAGCATTTGACACCCATGTTCATGGCGCCACGCCTTCCAATTCCAAGCAACCGAGACCCAACTCCTCAAATCCGATCTCCTGGCAATCCAAGAACCATGCATTCTTCTCTTCCCACCCAGACATCCCAACATTGCGGTAGTCGCCTGAGCCACTTGGGAACGTCCAAGAAGAATCAATGAGAGTCGCCTCATCCCCAAACAAGCAATTCATTAGTGCGTCCTCCTCGCTTTTCTCCTCCAGACAATTCCATTCGCTGCTCGAGCAATTCTCGAGTGGGCTTGAGTTCTCATCATCAGCTGGGATATGAATATCAGTCACTGGCAATTGGTTGGGATGACTGTTATCACACTGTGGGATAGTGGCAGTGGAAGAAGAAGCTGTTTCTTGGGAGGATTGTTTGTGAAGGGGCTGATGGGTCGCAGGATCTATCCCCATCTTGACGAGCTTCTTCTTGATGTGGGTATTCCAATGGTTCTTTATCTCGTTATCAGTTCTTCCGGGTAATCTGGCTGCAATCTTTGACCATCTACATATTCGACATTACACTTGTAGTATTAAATATCACAATGAGTATTATCACAAACAAAACATATAACAGAAAACTGAAAAAGAACCAACCACTTAAGGGGCTTGTATAACAGAGTTAATCCGAACCCTGAAAAGGGGACTTGTATAGTTTATCACTTTTTTAATATATATAATATTTTTTTTCTCTCTCTTCTATTCATTATTATTTCTCACTGTTTTGAAGTAATTCTATATTTATTGTACTAATAAATCCCACGATATCATGGATTTTCTATTGTACTAATAAATCCCATGATATCATGGATTATCGGCAGGATTGTTAATTTTTTTTATACCGAAATTAAGCGATTCTGATGACATTTATTAATATTTTGTCATTAACATGTGGAAAACATATTTAAGAGGAAGTAATCCGTAAGAATTCCAACAATTAACACTAAACAAGACTTATATAATAGAGAAGAGAACCTGTTTCCAAGGAGGGCATGGAGATCAATGACCAACTGTTCTTCAGCATCAGTAAGGAGGCCCCTTTTGAGGTCAGGCCTAAGGTAATTGATCCATCGAAGTCTACAACTCTTGCCACATCTAAGGAGGCCGGCGAGCTTGGGGATGGCTCGCCAGCAGCAGGGGCCATTGGTGAGGATGAAGTTGATGAGCTTCTTATCTTCTTCGGCAGTCCATGGTCCCTTCTTCACCCTGAGCTTATCGCAACAAGGCTGCCTTCCCATCACGACCACAAAGACTTTGGGCGACTTTTCCAGTACTTGAAAACTTCCATGCCAACCCACCTTTAAGTAGGGATGTAGGAGATAATGATACCTGTTCAGACTCGCTCTCTCTTTCTTCCCAAGATTCCCGCGTGCATCATCTCATGAAAGGTGCTTAGGAACAACAACCTCCTCTCTTTTCGTGTCCTTTGCTTCCTTTGATTGCGACTTTGGATGATGGGTGATCCAATGCAATTTCTAAGCTACGTATGAATGCCCGATTCTTCCCATTCTCACTCATTATTTGCTCTCTTACTCAACCATTTCATCACCCCTCCATTCAAGATGCTTACACATTTCATCACCATTTCGTCATTATCTTTTTTATCAACTGTATTTTTATTTTTCTCTTGATCTCTACGTAGAAAAGTCCTTATCCGAGTCGTGAAGTCTCCTAGACCCCCCAGCCCTAAAAATTCATATAAGAAAACTAATTAAGCCCCTAAATTCACTGTCCCACCTTATATACATGTATTGGACTGTTTTGCTTCTATAAGCACATATTTTAGAGGTGATCAATCCGTCGATGACTAATAGTAGTAACTTCAATTTGAATGAAACTGGTGACAAAATGGCACAGAGAATACCCATATAGCACTGGCCTTAGGGCAATCCTTGTTTTCTCGAGAGGTAAGTGAAAATTGTAGAAAGGTAATTCTAATGGTAAATTTTTTTACTTTACCCCATGGACTAAAATCTTTGGTTGCCCACTAGTGGGAAAGTCAAGTCTAGTCTTTACCGGCTGCCAAAAAATTTATTCTATAAAACATAAATAAAGTAATTACTTTACCACCAATTTAACTTTTCATCCAATTTTTAATTGCTATAAACAAATGCAGTATATAGTACTTCTTTCATTGGTTTGATATATACTGTGCCTTATTTTCTCGTTGACATGTACTGAGAGGATTCTTTTAATAAGCCTGTCCAATAGGATCTGGGCTCATCCAGGATCTTCATGTGAAATTGTGGCCCAACGCATGTGCACCCTTATAATGCTTTTGGCTGTAGATTTTTCTCCGGCCTTTTGAAGTTGGAATATGCTTCCTAAATCCGGACTCGTGAATCAACGTCACATGAGAAAGTCAATTTTCAGTCCATGCAAAAGGTCCCTTGGAGAAGAGTGTGGATCCCTGGTCTGTGTCTATTACGTACGCATAAAATCTATACGTATGATGCGTTCGTAATAGACATATACATATGATGCGTACGTAATAGACAAAGGGATCCACACGTATTTGATGTATAGGTCTCCAAATAATGATAATATTAATTCAGATAATTCAAAATGAATATCATTCTCTCTCCTGTTATCTATCTTCAAATTTCACTTTAAATGGACTGTGCTAGTCATGCGCCCAATTCACCCAAATTGAAGTAAAACTTGAGGGCATTTCATTAGAACAGATGACATTCATCTTGAACAGACCGAATTATCATTATAAGGGCCTCATAGTGGAATTCTAGACATACATGGGAAGCGTATAATAGACAAGACAACAACAATCAACAGTAGGGGTGTAACGTTTTGTGTAACGCCCCAATTCCGGATACCATTATACTCGTTCGAATACCCGAAATTGGCGTGCTACTTCTCGGAAAATCCGAGAACTTCCAAGATCGTAGGCCGCAGTGAGGTCCAATTTAAAACTTTTTGACCAATATGGTTATAACATTTAAATTGCGGAAGCATAACGATTAAATAAAGCGGAAGCAATAGGTATCGATATATATTAAGTATGAGCAGAACTACAGTCAACTTAAAATGGTTCAGTGTAAATTAAAGTTAATACATTTGAGTTCTACCCAACTCACTACAAAATTGTTCTCTCAAAACCCAAATAACAAGAGACTCTCAAAACCCATGTAGATACTCCTCGCCCTCCGGCTCGACATCCGTGTCGGCCGGGCCCCATGCGTACTCTCCTGCAACAGGTGCCTCGACTACAGCTAGTGCGTCGTCTGGGATCTCGGGATCAAGGCCTAAGCACCAATGAATGGGTCAGATCTAAAAGATCTGGCAAGTTACAGCATACTACTAACATAGAACATATATATCAAAGGAAGCAAATACCGGTACATAAATTAAAGGAATAGCAAGGGAAATGAACTAGGCAGTTGTGCATTTAAATCATAAGGAATCAGTATAAAGATAAACATCTAAACTACTACAACAAACTGGCACATTCACACGAGCTGGAATACCGCGGGATATTATGCCGCGGCCCTCCCATACTGAACACAGTTGCGGCGGGGAATCTCACCAGGGAATAACTAATCCCGAATCTCACTCATCAACTCATCATCTCATCACTCCAGATAGGCACGGTATCACACCGTCCGTCTTAACCACACAGCTCATCATGATAGCTCTACAACACTCATCTAGCTCCTACCGGGGATGATCAGTCCGCAGGCTGAGCTTAAATCAACCGAGTGAATGTTCATGCCGACTCAGGAATAACTCTAAGGTCTGTGTCTGTCTAGGCTTTGCCTTGCGTGAACAAGGTCCTATCAATATCTCTAAGAGGTCTACACATCTCAATACAGTCTCTAGATCTCATTCAAGGTCCAAGCCCACTCGTTGGATCCATACCAAGGCCCATCAGTACATGGCCTGGTCTAAAACCGTCCAACGAGGCAACTAATCCACTACTACTGATAAACAGTTCCATTATAATCCATATAACTTAACAGTCCAATAGAAACTACCTCTTCAAGCTAAATGGGTCACATCTCCATACTTAGGCCCAATAAGGGCCCGCCTAGACACAGACACGGGTCAATGATCTCCGAAACCACATTATCGGGTCACCTCTAGATACCCTAGGTTCAGGTCTTCCAATTATGTTTAATTAACAGTAAACATCTAATCTAAAGATCTAAGAATGACAGAACAATAATAAGGAAGCATGAACTTCAACATAGGAATCAATAGGGAAATCCAACGGTCCAATCCTAGGTAACGGGCCACTTTAGGTTCGGGTCTATCTCCGGTAATTCGATCTCTAAACGATGTCATTAATGCCGTAAAATACTGTATTTGGTGCTTAGTTGGTTAAGGGCATTGTTGACAACTTTTTGAGGTCGAATCATCTTAGATTATCAACCAAAACTCTAAACAGTGGTCCCCGCGAGTCAAGGTTGAGCCACACCGTTGACTCGGGCTTAGATCACTGATAAATGCTCATTTGGATGGTCAATGGGCCCCACAACTGATCACAACTCCTAAATGTTGAAAACTGGAACAATCAGGGTTTTCCAGGTGAACCTGATGTGTTGTGAGCTCGGTTGATCTCCTGGCCGGGAGGATCAACCGAGTGCACTAACTAATCTGAATCGGGCTTCCTGGACAACTCAATTCGTTTCTAAAGGCTTACAGCGTGTCCGGTCAAACAACCAGGCCTAGGTGATTGACCGCATACTCTGAAAACCTTAGAAAGATTGATGTTCCAGCTTTAAACACTTACTAAATGTTAAATCTAAGTTTTAGGTTGATTTGGGCGTAAACAGACTGTATTTCGGGTGAAAAACCAACTTTCAGTCATTCCCTGCGAAAACCCTGTATACCGGGTCAACCTGGGCTAAGCCGGGTCAACCAAACTAATTGAAATAGGTTTTCTGCAAGAAAATGGCTGATGGCCAATTTTTCCCTCAAAACTCAGTAGTCTCGGTCGACCAGGATAGGTCCCAGTCGACCCAGACAACAGGGAACACAACCTGCAGAACAGAGCTAACTGAGAGCTCTAATTTCCACTTTTCCAGTGTTCTCGGTCGACCCAGACAGGTCTCGGTCGACCTAGAACACTGTCGGGCGAGTCCCGGGCGAGTCAGGTCGAATTTGCAGAAATTTAACTGAGGCTCATTTTTTTCGGAATTTCAGTGTCGTCGGTCGACCGAGGGGGGGTCTCGGTCGACCGAGCACACTGAAATTTCAGTCCCAGTTGCATTTCTGCAACTTCTCCGTTTTGACTCCTTTTTCGCCCAAACCACTTCCAATTGGTTCCAAACTTCACCCAAACACTTCCAAACTATAAATAACTCAATAACCATCCATTAATCACCTTATGGCCCACTGATCTTCCAAATGGGGGGTGAAAACCCCCATCCATCAGTGACCTTTCCATCCAAACACAGAAAACAGAGCTCCAGGTGTATTTCTAAGACTAACTGAACATAAACATGAACTGAAACTACTGAATCATGAGAGACAACATATATGCTACATTAACAGTAAGATGCACTTGCCTTTTAGGAGGATTAAGAGAGATTTGTAGAGAGAAATAGAGCTAGAAATGAGAAGATCCAGAACCCCGTCCAGCTGAATGCAGAGGAAGGAGAAGAAGATGATGACACAGCAACAGTAAGGGTAGCAGCAGCTCCAGAGGAAATTTCAGCAGAGTAACAGCAAGAGAATGAAAAGGGAATGAAGAAGGAAGAAGGCTAGCAGCTGTAGCAGTAGCTTCAAAGGGGGTTTCAGCAACAGTCACAGCCCAGCAGTGACAGAGGAAAGGAAGAAGATGGAGCACCTCGGTTGCAGCAGCTGAGTAGGAATCCCAGCAACAGTTGCAGTGGCTTGGAGGATAAATGAGGGAGAAGAAGTAGAAGAAGACAACAATAATGGCTCCAGGAGGTGATTTTCTCAGCACAGTTGCAGAGGCTTCAAGACTCCTCCAGCAACAACACAGTGATGGCTCAGCTCAAACGTAGGAGAAATTTGAAATGGAGGTTGGGAAGTTGCAATGAACAGTAAAGGGAATTTGTCTTGGGAAGGGGGCTGGCTTAGGGTTTGCAAATGGGGATTAAGAGACATTTTATAGTTTTAGTGGAGGGTGATTAATGACCATCTTAGCCCTAGGGTTTTCATGTAGTTAGGGTTAGGGCTGGGGGTAGTTGGGTCATTAGGCTGGAAGCTTCTAGAGAGGGCACCTTTTTGCACTAACCCACTTAATTAACTTAATTAGACTCAACTAATGACCAATCTAGTTCTAAAAGCCTAGGATTGACTCAAACACCCATCTAATCCCAAAACTAACTAAACCAAGCTAGTCTAATAATAACTTAGGGAAATCTAACTAGTCAATCTAATTAGCCCCTAATTAGTCCAATTAATTAATAATTAGACAAGATTAGCAAAGATTAGCAAAGATTAGTAGAGATTAGTAGTAATTAACCAAAAATTAACATAAATTAGGATTAATTAGCCTATAAAATAGCAATTAGAGGGCCCACCAAGGGTGGGACCTCACATTTTGTAAACCGTGTATTTTAAGAAAATCGTTAACTGAATCGTATTTTACAGTTTTCAATTTTTAAAAACCATAACCGTAATCTAAAAAATCATTAAAAAATCGAACCGGGTTAGTGGTATTAGATGGTTTGGTTATGGTTAATTATCACTTAAAATACATTTTTTTTTGTCAGAATGCAAAATACATGTTCAAAAGTCAAAACCAAATATCCTAGATTACAAATTATATAATTCCAAAATACTAAAGTAGCATTAAAATACTCACATAGACAAATGAAATAATAAAGTATTGGGGTGTAGCGGTTCAATTAACCGCTTGTTTTGAGAAAATCGGTTAACCCAATCATATTTTACAGTTCAATTAATAACCGTGAGTTGAGACTGAAAATAGAAACCAAACCGTGAAACACGGTTTTTCGATTTTAATAACCACAACTGAAACCGTGAAAGACGGTTATTAACTGTCGGTTCGGTTCGGTTGGTTAGAATTTCTTTTTTACACCCCCAGTCAACATGAGATCCAGACTCCTTGGATAAGGCCTCAAAACACGTAGAGTCCACTCATCAAGCTCACCTCACAATCAGACCATCAACTTTTTCATGGACAAGGCTGACCTAATGAATGACTAGGATCTCATACACATGTGACCCGTTGGCAACCACATCCATAAGGTTCCTCATCAATTTTCCTTTAGGATTTGCAAAATTTATATTTGGCAATTGTAATTCCTTAAGATTTAGGCCAACAAAAATCTTCTTTTTTAAAGATATTCCGGTCTGACCTCATTCCATAGTATTTGAAAATTCTTAGTTTTGTAGATTTCCACATCAATACTAAATTTTTCTTAACCAAATACACATTGATACATTATATATGTGTGTTGTGTATGTGAATTCCTCGGATACACAAATTAATCTCGGTGAGGAATCCTCAAATCTAATAAATCAGTGAGGAATTTTGCAAATCCCTCATGGATTCTTCACTTGTTACAAATCACCACCTTAAGATTTATCATTTAATTAATGACCTATTTGGGCTTTGGAAATGTTAATAACTCCTCGACCTCTCAACAGATGTTATGAGGCGTGAAGTTGTTTTGGTCCTGCAGTTAAGTTGTCTGGTCACACAATTTGTCGTTTACTGTTGCAGCTGCGGGATCATGATCAGTCCAACCGCCATTCGACGCAACTCGCTACGAAGGAACTGAAAGTTGCATTTGCTATGTGATTCTTTCTGCCTTCGTCATTTTGGAAGACTTTTAGGACATTTTTGTGTAACACTTTTTCGTGGAAAAGTTTACGGTTTTCCGCGGAAAACCTATTTTTCCGGCGTTTGGTGCAAAATAATTCCGCGGAAATGTTTTCCTGCCTCGTCAGCATTTTCCTTGATAATTGTGGAAATGGATTTCCCATGGGGGGTATGGGAAATGGTTTTCTTTGGAAAACTTCTCCATCTTTTCCTCACTTTTGTCCATTTCAACCCAAAAACTCTATAACTCTTTCATTTTTTATTTCTTTATATAAATTATTATTTAATGTTAAATAAATAATATACATGTTGTGTTATTTTCTTCAAAAAATTATATCACCAAATAAGAAATTTTGATTTTCTATAAGGAATCCACAGCCGTACCAAACAACATCTGCACCAATTCAATGAGGAAACTCTTTTTGCACCAAACATGAATTTCTAAATTCTACGGAAATCCTTTTCCGAGATTTTCATTTCTATGGAATTTGCTGACGTGGCAATTTCCTCTTTCCGCGGAAAGGGTGTGTACACAAACGTGCCCTTAAGAGTTGCCTCTTATTCTAGTGGTAAGGGATGTAAGTTTTTACTTGCTTGTTCTCGATTTGAACCTTTGCAGGGACTTTCCTTCGCCCAAGGGCCATGCTACCTCACTCGATGTCTTCTTTCCTAACCATGGGGTTATCTCACCTCACCCGAGGTATGCTTCCTCACCAGAGGCCTTAGGTCTAGCCCACTAAGCCGGGTACCCAAAAAAAAAAAGGGGATTTAACGGGAAAAACCCCTTTAAACATACTATTAATGAATTTAGACCCAATAAAATCTTACAGACAGAAGTGGCCCTAAAGTTACGTTTCACTTTTTTTTTTTGTCTTTTAGCGCTATAGTCGATATCGACGCTCATTCATAAGTTACATACCCAGTTTCGCATCTTCTTTTCCCCTTTTCATCGTTCGTCTCACGTCTGCAAGCCTGACGATGAACAAGAGTTGCAGCTCTTTATTCACTCTATTAAGGGTGGTGGTTGCACTCCTTTAAGAGGTAGGTACACACTTGAATCTTTATTATTAGTTTTGATAGTTTCCCCAAAACTTTTCATTCACCCAACTTGTTGATTCATATTCTTCCTTTTATATGTTACCAGCCCTAGACAAGTAATGAACGACCTTGCTCTGTCCAAGAAGATGGCACCCAAGTGCATCTAGAGTTGTGAACGATGGATATTTGCTCCGAAAAAAACACATCCATCTTTGATTTTCCATACGTTTTTGGGTTTAGGGTTTTAAATGTGCAATTTTTTTACTATCCCAGAAAATGGCACCCAAGTGCATCTAGAGTTTTGAACGGTGGATATTTGCTCCTAAAGTGACACTACCATCTTTAATTTGCACATACGTTTTTGGGTTTAGGGTTTTAAATTTACATGTATTTGACAATAAAGAAATCACTTCTCTTCTTTACTGTATTATTTATCCTAACCCAAACTAAAACACAACATTCATGCCCCATGTTAATTCATTTTCATCTATTTCCTTTTACAAGATTTAGAAATTGTAACAGCACATTTGCCTTGTCCCATGAAATTGTTATAAAAGGTGGATATGCTCCTACAGTTACACTATCTTATTTAGTTTTCATAATCCCTTTTTGGTTGAGGGTTTAAAATGCGCATAATCTCTGTATGGCATTGTTTAACAATACAATTAGTACACCCTTATAATATCACAATGCATTTACTTTAAACATACATTTGGCCTTTCACCATGGGCACTGTTTATGTATACAATTTACCTTTCATTCCTATCACTATTATAAACTAATTTTATATTTATAAACAGCATGTCAGATTGCGAGGTTCTAATCATATTCCACTACGATGGAAACTTTGAATTTGATATTATGCGTCCCGTCTATAACGGAGGAAAGCAGAAGATGAGGTATTTATCAACTGGCATAACATATGGGTCATTGGTTGGCGAAGCAATTAAAGCATCTAATTGGGATTCATCTACTAAAAGTTTAAGTATACAATACCTTCATCACAATGGACGTGCATTTTCACTGGCTAGCATTGAAGATGATAGTGATGTGAACAGAATGATCAAAGCATCGGGTCAGGATACAAATGGGATCTACTTATATGTTTCTAAGAGTCCGAACAATGGACAATGTAAAGGAAGAGAACAATATGGGTATGTCAATTTGTTGTATTCTAAATTATACTTTGTCAATTTGTTGTATTCTTGGATTATACTTTATCAAATATTAATCCCAATCCCTTATATGTTGATGCACTGTAGGTTTCAGAGGAATGACAAGCATCAATGTTTACTTCGAAAATCGAGGAGTATATTGATAAATTGCAAGGGAAAAGAAGTGCAAGATAGGACAGTCGTTCCAGAGCTTCCTACAGTTGATCTCCAAGAAGATAATGACATGCATTTTTCGACTGTTCGAAACATTACAAGTCCGCATCATACCTTAGGTCAAGAAATTGATGTTGATAATATAGAGGATGGGGCAGAGTATGGTGATGAGAATTATTTTGATGAAAATATTTTCACCGGACAAATTCCAGTGATTGTGATGGGCTCGGACAAAAGCAACGTTGCCGGGGCTAATCCAATCAACAATGCATGTCCTTCAAGTGAACATTCAGGTGTTAATTTCATCGACAACATGGTACCTGAAAAATCGAATGTAGACATTGGAAACAATTCAGCACGTGAAATGTGGGTTGGCCGTGAATTCCCTGATCGTGACACATTCCGGAAGACTGTGGCTAAGTTCGCAATTTATGGAAACTTTACTCTGAAGCACTTGAAGACAAACATGTACAAGGTGACAGCATGCTGTAAAGATCAGAATTGCCCTTGGCGCATTCATGCCTCTATCGTGGAATCAGGACCACAATTCAAAGTGCGTACGTATAATCCTGTCCATATATGCTCGAAGCCAATGATGGGAATGTCACATAAACAGGCGTCAGCATTGCTAATTTCGGAGTTCATCATGGATAGAGTCCGACAAAATGTCAATCTTAAACCAAAAGAGATCATGAACGACTACCAAATGGAATATGGGACAACTATTAGTTATAGGAAGGCACATGTAGCAAAGGAGATAGCCCTGCGTGCAGTGCGAGGCTCTTACGAAGAGTCATTTCAAATGCTGCCTAGTTACTGTATTGAACTGCAGATGACCAATCCAGGCACAATAACGAACATAGACACCACATCTGAGGACCGTTTCAGAAGATTTTTTTGGGCATTCGGAGTTTGTCTAAGGTCTTTCATTAGTACGTGCAGACCAATGATTGCTATAGATGGGACACATCTCCGAGGGAAGTATCCCGGTGTCTTGCTCGTTGCCGTTACACACGATGCCAATCATAAGCTCCTCCCCATCGCTTTTGCCTTCGCGGAAGCAGAACGACGTGATAGTTGGGAGTGGTTCCTTGCAAACCTAAATATAGCGCTGGGTGAGCCTAATAATTTGACTATTGTGTCGGACCGTCAAAAGGGTCTTATTCCGGCGCTCTTGAACACCATACCCTCCGCAAGGCATTGTTATTGTTGCCGTCACATTGCCGAGAATATTAGGGTATCTTTCAGTGATGCGGCAATTGTTATGAAATTTTGGCGTGCTGCCAAAGCAAACAGGCCGTTTGAGTATGATGCATATATGACCGATATTCGGGCAGTCAGCCAAGAGGCATTCACTTACATTGATTCAATTGGAAGGCAACGTTGGGCTGATGCACATGTAGAAGGACGGCGGTATGACATGCTCACTAGTAACGCTGCAGAATGCACAAATGGCCTCTTAAAGGATACAAGGGTCCTTTCTATTACAAAACAGGTCGAGGAAATACGGGCCAAGCTAATGGAATTTTACCAGAAGCGCCATCTTGAGTCGGAAGCAATTACAAGCCGTCTAACACCTTATGCGGAGAAAGTTTTGGAAAAAGAAAGTGAAGAAGCGCGACGATTGCATGTTCGTGTGGCTGGTCTAGTCGAGTTTCAGGTACAATCTGCGGAGTATGTGGACGTCGTCGATCTTGAACGCAAGACTTGCACATGTCGAAAATGGGAGATTTTGGGGATCCCGTGTTCTCATGCATTGGCTTCAATGCGAGTTAGAAACTATGATCCATATGAATTCTGCGAACATTGGTACCTATCAAGTGTGTATCGTACGACATATAGTGAAGTGTTGCATGCTACCCGAGACAGTAAACAATGGGAGCACACATCTGATGAACGAGTTTTGCCACCACGAGCTACTAAACAGCCAGGGCGGCCAAAGAAGAATAGGATTCGGACCGAGGATTGTGGCCACCAACGGAAGGTAGTCACCTGTGGTAACTGTAAGGAGAGGGGGCATAATCGACAAAGTTACCGCAATCCACCGGCGCAAATTTGAAGATGGAAGGGGAATGCAAGAGTCAACGTGAACTCCTTTTTGGTTGGTGTTGGTATTTTGTATAACAGCAATCTGGACAGTGTATAGTCTACTGAAGCATTGAAGATGGAAGGGGAATGCAAGAGTCAACGTGAACTCTTTTTTGGTTGGTGTTGGTATTTTCTATAACAGCAATCTGGACAGTGTATAGTCTACTGAAGCATTTTTTGGAAGGGGAATGCAAGAGTCAACGTGAACTCCTTTTTGGTTGGTGTTGGTATTTTGTATAACAGCAATCTGGACAGTGTATAGTCTACTGAAGCATTGAAGATGGAAGGGGAATGCAAGAGTCAACGTGAACTCCTTTTTGGTTGGTGTTGGTATTTTGTATAACAGCAATCTGGACAGTGTATAGTCTACTGATGGGGATTTTTTGGAAGGGGAATGCAAGAGTCAACGTGAACTCCTTTTTGGGACGGTGTTATTATTTTGTATAAATGTGATAGAAGATGTTGCCGTAAAGGGCCTTGTACATTTTGTTGAAGCATTTTTTGGAAGGGCATAATTGTGTTGTATTGCACATGTCTTTTTTTTGTAAGGATGCACTCCCTTTTTGGGGTTAATATATGTTGAAAACTCTCTTAATTTCTTTGGGATGCAAATGGTTTAATTTTTTCCAGCCTTATTGAGATATTATTCGCTAAATATTAGAGCGCCAAAAAAACGTAGTTGTTTTGTTTCATCATATGACTGTTTTTCTAAGTTCCAGTGACTATGACTGTTTTTTTTAGTTTATGGTCGATATCGACTATGACTGAGTTTTTTATGATTCAGTTAAATAGTCGATATCGACTATAGTAATAGTCGATATCGACTATGACTGAGTTTTTTATGATTCAGTTAAATAGTCGATATCGACTATGACTGTGTTTTTTATGTTTCAGTTAAATAGTCGATATCGACTATTACTATAGTCGATATCGACTATGACTGTGTTTTTCATGTTTCAGTTAAATGGTCGATATCGACTATAGTCATAGTCGATATCGACTATGACTGTGTTTTTTATGTTTCAGTTAAATAGTCGATATCGACTATAGTAATAGTCGATATCGACTATTACTGTGTTTTTTTTTTTTTTGTGATTCAAATTACATAATCAATAATCTTATATTCAAGCACACATCCTGCATTATCACAACCACATTTCAATAAATACATGTTCCATACCCATTCAATTTCAAATTATGTGAAATATGGAGGTCCACAATATAAAAATCATGGTCATAATCAATCTTATACTCAAGCACACATTCTGCACAAACCACAATATCACAACCACATTCAATAAACACATGTTCCATACCCATTCAATTTCAAATTATGTGAAATGGAGGTCCACAATATAAAAATCAAAATAATACAAGAAGAACCATATGAGTTCCACAACCAGTGCTTCTTACAAGTTCCACAAATTCATACAAAAAGTATTTGTAATGGCCTCTCCGTCTACTGCCCAATACCTTCACAAAACTTCTATTAAACTAAGAAAATCACATCAAGCCGGTAGGTTCAACAGCTCAGGAAGATTCAACCTATTAGCATTCACTTGCCAACTTCTCTTGAATAACTCAATGACAATTTTGCTGCGGAAATAAGGGATATCGTTTTGGGTAAATGTGATAGGACGACGGTGAACACAATGCTCTGCGAATGCCACAGCGAAGACCCCGCAATCATTACCATTGTTTTGATGAGGAATGTCTTCCTTGAACACGATCGTCCATAAAAATGGATCCGTCCACCCAAAATGCATATACATCTTGTTTAACCAGCTGATCTGCAAAAAATGAGAAATTACACAAGGGGGGCAGCTGTTACATAAGTGATGTCCTGAAACAATGTACTCGGATTGCAATATAAGATCCCAAACCATACTTACAAACTGTTCCGCTTTATTCTGTGTCAAACGATCACCAGCCAAACTGTTATAGAATTCCCACCTTTTTTCATCAACGTATCCCACAACGAGCGTGAAATGGTTCCTGTAGTGGACGACAAACACAAGTGTATGTGCCTCCCTTGCTTCCCAGACTCTGTGGGCGTGCTTACCGAAGGCAGCTTCAACACTGGCATCAGATCCATCCTGCCACCAACTCTGCAAATAGTAATGTCACCACAATATAAATGGTTAACGAATAGTATGACTCATAAGCCTATGGTAACTAAGATAGGACACTTCAGCGCAGACTTACAGATATGCTTGGGTCGGCGATGAAAGCGGTTGGACATCCTTCTCTCATGATCTTAAAGTAATAATACATTAGATTGGTGTCCAGCCAAGTTCCCTCGTCCAGTGCTTTCTTTAAATCGTTGCTGGATATCATGGTACAAATACTGGCCAGTTCATCCTCTCTACATGGAATATATGTTTGTTAATAAAAAACACTTCAGCACAAGATATTAATGAAGATGGATACAAATTGAAAGTAATGGGAGAAATATTATTGTGCTTACTTTGTCTCATAGTATTCCTTGAAACCCCTAAGAAAGAATTGCTCCTGATCATTTAATACATAGCCCGAATGCACCATAGAATGAGAATAATCAGAGAACTTTACGGGCACTTTACGCATACGGGGCAAGCGCTTGATTCTCCAAATCAAAGAGACTATGGTAGCCATAGGTGCTGCAGCAACAATTGCGGAACCACTAGTAACTGTCACAGGAGTGTCAAACAATGTCCTGGCTATTGGGGGGGTTGAGAGCACTTCTTCGGTTGGTGGTAAGCCTACTTTACACTCATTCCTTGGTGAATGATCGGGACGTACTGTTCCCGCCTTTTTTAACCTTTTTGCCCTTAGACTTTTAATAGCAGCTTTCTTTACTCTCGTGTGAGAGAGTCCAACGAGGCTGCTTGTCTGATGGAAAACAGTGTGAGATGGACCAGGTTGAGAGGGAACACTGCTTGTCTGATGGAAAACAGTGTGAGATGGACCAGTTTGTGAGGGAACACTGCTTGTCTGATTGAAAACAGAAAGAACATAGTCAGATTGCACATTATAGAATTAAACTCAATGACAGAGTCAGATTGCACAAGAAAAAATTTAATGGAGGGTGGGACAGTTTACCTTTTCTGCATCCTCATCGGATTGTGAGCTATTGCAGTCTTCCATAGAGAAGTGCACAAATGCTGTCCCAATAGCTGCCTTAAATGTCTTCAGTTTTTTCCGAATCGACTCCGCAAGTTTGGACACGTTTTTTTCCCTCCTGTCTGCCCGATCACACGACCGCTCTAAGCAAGCAACAAGTTCATCAACCTGAAAACAGCGGACAAGCAATTAACCAGAATAAGTAACGTTACTACGATAGATAGAAATATAAATGATCGTCCGGACTAATTAGCATTCAATACTTACATATTTTTGTGGGACAGATGGCTCAGCCTGCTGAGCGGGGGCTTCTGCCTCGGGCCTCTCCACGTGCTCAACCCTGCCAATGTGTCGGACTGTGTTGGCACCATACCATAGCAGGTACTCTTCTGAATGAACCGGCTGGGTGCACTTCTCTCCGCGTAAACCCAGCTGCTTTCTTGCAGCCCACAGTGCTGTTACCTCTTCATCCATACGCGAGCTGTAATCAATCACCATCCTCTCTATACGTTCTCCACGGAAGTATGGCATATTGAAAGGAGGGGGGACCAATTGCTTGAGCCCAAACTGCTTCATGACTCGCCATGTATTATGCCGCTCAACAATCCAGTACCACACTAGGACGGTTGATGACGAAAACAGATCGCGATCCCCTTTGGGTACGCTCGTCTTGAACTTTTTGCCATAGCCAGAATATGGCTGCCAAGTGAACTATATATATGCACATATAAGAAGACATCAAAACATATGCATCAGGTAACCTAAGTAAAAACATCATAAAATTTACTTGGATGACACATGTGTATTTACCCCATCAGCCGGCAAGATGTTTAGTTGGTGCCTGACTTCTTTGACCGTTGCGAGGGCTTGGGGGTGATCCACCAACCTCTTATGCCATGTCTTGAAAAGTGAAAATTGTATGTCTTTTTTCCAACTAGGATCTTGCCGAGGGATCCGTCCAAGAGACATTCTCGAGTAAGCCCATATCTGCGATGGAAAACATAAAAAATGCAACTGTTAGTTAACATTTAAATAATGCACCCAAAAATGTTAAGTTTGAGGATTATCCACCTGTAGCAACTGCAAAGGCCCTGTGGGTGTCCTGCAGGACTTGCTGTCATTTATATGTTGATTTTTTTCCTTTCCTTCAGCCTCCTTCGTCTCATGGCCCCACCAAGTTGCCTTTGCCAACATTCTATAAAGATTTGCAAGGCATGCAGGGGCCCATGCATAAGGCTTGAAATCTTTAAACAATTCAAGTAGATAAGCAGGCCCCCTTGCACCAGATGTCTGTGTGAAGATCTGCCCGGCCACCAAAAAGAACAAATATGCCCGGGTGGCTCTTATCTCGGCATCTTTGGTTTTCTTCTTTTTCTTATCCTGCCAGGCGGAAGGTTTGAAGTTGTCTTCAAGCCACTTAAATTTTATTGTTATGCCAACATAGTCTAGCTTCTTCTGTGGTGTGATCCCAAGCAACTCTTCACAAACCGGTTCTACAAATCTACCGGAGAAAGTTCGTCCGGTTACCACCGGGCCATCGACTGGGAGGCCATAGATATAAGCAACGTCTTCGAGTGTTATAGTTGCTTCCCCGGATGGAAAATGGAATGAATTTGTTTCTGGGCGCCACCTCTCAACCAAAGCTGTTATTAAGGCATGGTCTATGACCATACGATCTATGTCGGCCAAGTGGTGTAGACCTGTTTGCCGTACATATTGCTTTTGAACATCTGTAAGCACCCATATATCTTTATCGGGGTTTGTTGGGATGCATCTCATCCGTCCGAGTTCCTTGTAAAAACAACAACTATTGAGGTGACTCCATGAACAATAGAACAAAACTAAGAAATTCCAATTGTAAATACAAAATTGAATTATGTTTTTGGTATACCTCTCCGTGACTGATACCCTCCGAGATATGATTGTTTTGGTTAAAGAGGAGTATGCTTGGAGTTTCAACGGGTTTTTCTTCATTGACCTGCAAAATTTAAACGAGTTTTTTAGACAATTTATCAGGACTTGGCAGCATTGAAGATCATTGATTTCACTACATAAGAGGTTCAGGTCAAATACGAAAAAAAAATTTAACAATAGATAATCCCCCTCTTGAACTCTAGATAGGTTGGCAACGATAAAAAGTTGCAGTAAACCAATAGACAGGTTAACAAATTTACCAATGCAGCCCATTTTGTTGTAGCAACTGAATTTGGACTATCACAGAAAAGTATAGGGAATGTATGGTCCTGTCCGGATTAATTATCACTGGAGCCATCCAATAGTTTTGCATTCCTTTTAGTTTGAAAATGAACTGACAATTTATTTTCTTTTAACATCTTATCAAGTTGTCGGTCAAGGGTTGTAAACCACCAAATCACTAGTAGTTTTGAATGATAGCATGTCCATGTGGGGCCACATTTTATCCACTGTTTGTATCACCAAACAGTGGACTGCACATATATATCTTCCAACCAATGCAAGTTTGTTTGCTCTTGGGTGACTTCCTCTTTGTATTTTGAAAGATTATCAACCCTTGAGATGTTCATGGGAAGACGAAAGCTACAGGTGTTTACTGTTTACATTGGATTGGAATTATTCAAAAGGGTTCGGGATCTTTGGAGGCTTGTGAAGATGTCTACCTCTTTTTTAATTTAGGGACAACTATTGGAAAGATGCTCTCCTTTCCCTTCCCATACGACAATATAATACTCTCTCTAGAATGCCCACATATTACTTTCTCTGGAGTGCCCACATATTATAATACCAAGTTACATCAGTCTCTATGGACTGATCATTAACAAACCACCACATCTAACTGGACTGCTCACATACACAAAAGCAAATAAAGACAACAATTGAACAAAAGTATGTAACTAGCTTGTTTGGGCACAGAACATTAGTGACAAATAACAAACCACCAAAACATATATCCACTGCTGATACGAACTTTCTATAAACCTCAAACTATGGTGCTAAAAAACTTTAGCACTGCTCAAAAGGGAAGAAGAAAGAAAGATTGATGATCTCAAAAGGGAGACCAAACCTGATAAACTAAAAGGCTTTGTGTTGATAATTCAGATGATACTTCTATTGAGAGTAAATCCTAAATAAATACAAGAGACTACATAGATAACCCACTTTCTTAAATGATCTACTCCACTATACTCCTACAGTTACAACCAACTGCTACGTGGGAAGTGGCTTGCTAATTCAAACTAGCAAAAGAGAGTAACAAGCAAAAGAAACAACTATACTAGAGTGAGGACCCACTACAAGATAGGACCCTCAATTATGCATTCGTAGCCCAAGCATCCTGATGAGAAAATATCACATATCATTCCACCCCTCTTAAATTAACCTTGTCCACAAGGTTAGCCTTTGGGTAATTCTCATGATTCTGAATCATCCCCATATTGCACCTTGCCACTTGATTAAAAAGTCCACCTCAGCAACGTTGGCCCTCTTAACTAGACACCTTTCCAACATGGCTTTTGGATGTTTCCACGTACTGCTACGGAGCGTGTAGATCCAACAAGATATCCAAGTTGCGAACCGATCATTGCAAAGGCCTTAGAAATATCCATATACAGGCAAACTTCTCTCCCACAAAGCTTATCTGTTTTGTTGGTGGATAGATGATGTCCTCATCTATCTCGTTAAACAGAACGAAGAGCCTAAGATGTCAAAACATCTATTGCTCGCAGCAATGTTTTTTTTTTCTCTTTTTTTTTTTTTTTTTTTTTTGAAGATGCACATATCTCCATCATGCAAAACGTGCCACAATCCATTCAGACAAGGGGAAAGCAATAGCTGCCTGCCAAATCCACCATATATAGAACTTGCATTAACGTTAGGCTACAGAGCAGAAGTGTTTCTGATTTCATAGTCATTACATAGAACGGGTTGTAGCTGCGGATAAACAAAAAACCCCCCATTAACACAGGGGCGAAGGTTCTCAAACATTTGAAGTTGGATTGGGGCGTAACCGAGGTTTTGCAATAGCCTAAATTGTTAAATTTTTGGTTAACAATGCGGACATTGGAAAAGACACCGGGATCTACAGTGAAGGAGGAGCCAATTTGGTCTGGGGTGAGTAGAGGCAATTCTGGTGTGGTGGCATTTTCAATGAATTTAGGGTGTTGGGCTCTCGCGTCAATGGTCATGCGGATGGAGCAGTGCCCAAGTGGAGGCTCGATAACAGCATGCTCTGCCTGATAACCCACTTTCTTAAATGATCTACTCCACTATACTCCTACAGTTACAATCAACTGCTACGTGGGAAGTGGCTTGCTAATTCAAACTAGCAAAAGAGAGTAACAAGCAAAAGAAATATCTATACTAGAGTGAGGACCCACTACGAGATAGGACCCTCAATCATGCATTCGTAGCCCAAGCATCCTGATGAGAAAATATCACATATCAACTGCATGTTAAGAGAACTGATATGTGGTTTAGATGAATGTGATTGTGTCCAATTAGCAGTTTCTTTAGAAGAGTAAACTGCACTTGCTACATTTGCTTCTTAAAAGAGGAGAAATCACTGGAAAAAAAATGCATTAATCCTATGAATCAAACAAGCAAAATTTCATCCTCAGACCAAAAAGAGGGGATCCACTTCTAGTTTGTTGTTAGGGATCTTGACGGTAATTTTATGAAATTATTACCGTTCTTCAAAACCAATTTACTATGATTTCAGAAAACCCAGTACATTTTCCATGCCATAAACAGGATGATACAATAACATCTGCAAACGGCAATGCTCATAGTTGAATAATCCCTTCTAAATGGGTTAACTAGAAAATGTAAAGAAGATTGCAGGTCTTTCCATTCTAAACGATCAAAACTATCAAAAAACGCTAACTCCCTCTAAATTTAGGACACAAAAACAAGAAGAAAAATAAAATACCTCCATGTGCGTCAAACTATGGAGAATGTTTGAAGAGTTGGCGCGAATCTTTCTCTGGGACCACCAATTGGGACCACCGTTGAGGGGATGAAAGGGAAAAGGTGATGAAGACAGAGTGAAAAAATGAAAAGGTGAAGAAGACGGTGAGAAAAAGGGGCTTTTTACCCTTTTGTATAACGACGGGATAGTCGATATCGACTATTACAAAAAAAACCTTAAAAAAAAACGTAAGTGGCCCATGGGACCACTTCTGTCTACCAGGATTTATTGGGTCTCAATCAATGAAATGCCCATGTACGGGGGTTTTTCCCGTTAAAACCCCAAAAAAAAATATTTTGGGAAGACATTTACCTTCCGTTTGGGAAGGGAGGAGGGGAGGGGAGGGGAGGGGAGGGGAGGAGGGGGAAAATTTGAGGGGGAAGGAAAATGAAAGGGAGTTGATTTTCCCTCCCCTTGTTTGGAAAGTAAAAAAGTAGGGGGAAGGAAAGTGAAAAAGTATAATTTTGTTTGTTTGTGAGGTACATAGATAAAGACTATTTTACCCTTACTTTTGAAAAAAAATCAACTAGAGTAAAAGAACAATTTAGTCTTTTCCATCACTTTCCCCTCATTTCCCCTCACTTTCCCTCTTGTTTTGGGGGGGGAATTTTTGAGGGAAAAACAATCATTTTTCCCTCCATTTCCCCCTCCCTCATTTTCCCTCTCCCCTTTCCAAACACCCCCCAAAATCATTTTCCCTCCACTTTCTCCCCATTTTTTTCCTCCCCCGCATTCCCCCCCCCCCCCCTCTCCCCCCCCCCCCCCCCCTTCCCAAACCGAGGGTTAAGATTTCTCTGTGATCGCTGTGACTCAATGCTATGCAGATATTTGTGTTTCTCCGGGCCAAGAAAACTATCACAACGCTCGTCTGTGAAATTGGATGCGTGCAGATTACTGTAGCACGAGGGATCGGTAGGTCTCATCATGGAACAAATATGGATCAAATGTGGGATAATCTTGATTGTAACCATGAGAAGGGGCCCCAAAATTAAAATATTGTATTCATGCACTTACAAAACTGTCAAACTTGGGTTGGGAGCACTTACTCAAATGGTTAGGATCAGATGATTGTACTTACTTGGTACCTATCCACTAATCTAATAAATTTTCTATCCTCCCAAACCAGGTAATTAGCATGCATTCAATTGGACCCAACATCCAATATTAAACCATAAATACCTAGATAAGTATCATGATGAACTCAGCCCACCTGATGCCAAGGGTGGTGTGAAGGGAGCCCGGTTCCTTTGAGGGTGGGGCTTAGAGAAATCTTAGAATGCATTGCAATATTCAATAAATGAGGCAAGCCAAATCATTCAAAATCAATTTCCACTATGATCATATGTTTAAGAAAAACTTGGTTTTATAGGAGTTATGCACACTGTCAAATTCAAATGTTAGAAATGTCCCCCAATCCAAGTGAGAGGTGCAGTATCACTCATTTACCCTTTGAGGGGTGCTAGCTGGACCGAATGGGGGACCGATCCATGGCCCGGTCCCCCATCCGGACCACAGGATCCCAGCCCCATTTTGGTCCAAGTAGACTTTGTGTTACCCTTTAGCCCCTTTAACAAGATTTTGGATCCTTCCAGTTCTGGAAGCAGTAATTTCTCTGCGTCGTTTTAATATGGGAGACAGTGGAGTTTGCGAAGTCCACAACCTACAAAATTTAACTATTTAAGAATGCTATGCAATATAGCCATCTAACAAAAATTAAAAACCATATTGCTAGAGTCCTCTGTACTAAAGGATGTAGGATGACCTGCAATTATCCGGAGTTTTTTACATTATGGCTAGCCTCAAAATATAATTAATGTCGGGTCATTTCTTAGTAAATAATGTAGGCTTTATAAGGGACTCGAATTCACACACCCTTGCACATTGTACATGTTTCTAACCAACTGAGCAATTGTTGGGACAATAGATAATACATTTAATGTACGGTAATGGGCCTAATGACCATGTATACATTGGTCAAATATAAATTGCAGATGGCCTATGACAGTAGATGGCTACAGTGTAGACGAGCCAATGGCGGACACAATCCACTGCCAAATTTATTTCATTCGTTGATGCAGATCTAGCAGCTAGAATATAACGTTACTTGTCATAGAATCATACTACGCCCATGATTATATTCAGGACTAGGCCTAACCCCTCCCCACCTCTCGCTTGATTGGTGGAAAATCCCTCAAAAGGACAAAGACACTTCACACACTCGAAGGATAAACACCACTAAAACTTAATTTTCATTCCCTAATCGCATTTATTCTCATCTTTTTTTCCCTAACCTGTGTTAGTAGCAGACCCAGATCTTACCCAATTGGTGAATTAGGATAGACCACATACTAGCAATATCTCCCATTGATCCCTGGGCTCTAACTTAGGCTCTATTCCTCTAAAGAGAGGATTTTGGAGTCCCTCAACCAACTGCGCCAGGCAGCAGGACATTGTAACTGATATTGTGCCCTGTAGGAGGCAAAAGATAAACCAAATTTTGTTTGTCCAAGCTTACTAACCCCAACCAAATATTTTCTTACACCGGGCCATTAGGTTTACTTTGGATCTTAATGGCTTTAGACAATTGGTTCTCTTCCATTCTGACTGAAATTCTCCATGATCAGGATAGATCATCATGATCAAATCTTGGGTGGTTCCTATTGGTATCATTAACCTTTTGACATCTTAAATCTATTTACTTGTCTAAAGGGTTACATAGCTGGGTCAACACAAGTGATCCAAGCCAAAAATATGAATGATCTCATCCTGCAGCTGGCAAATTGCAATTATTGACGCGCTTGAAATTGGTGATCCCACTAACCATGAACTCAGAATTGTGATCCAGGTAACTTTATCTTGAAACATGTAACCATTCAAACTTCTCTTGCGCATCACAGCCATCACTCATTAAGAAAAAGGAAATCAGAAGAAAGTATGGTTGCAATCTTTGAAAAAAAAAGTACTTGTGACGTGAAGTTATTTTTTCAAACTGCAATATTGAGACCTCAAAGTATAGTCATGAAGCAGCAAAACATGATAGATAGAAATAAGAAGTGGCCGGGATGAAAATCCATCCTAGCTTATTACATACTAGACTCGTGTGGGGACCAAGCCCATCTAATCTCACTAAACAAATACAATAAATAATCCCTAATCCAAAACATAATATTGAAGCCAACAAATCTGTGGATGAGGAGAGTGGGTGATGCATATGCTGGTTACACGATCATAGATGCTGCTAATAAAAGCATGCTCATCAAACCGCCCATTCCAACCCTAGCCATGTTGCTGCTACCAGCAAGGCCTGCAAAATCAGCATCATCCTTAGAAATAAAAAAAAAAAAAAACCGATTATTCGTTTTATATTGTCTAATAATTCGGAGAAGCTGCTCGATCAAGTGGTGAGCCCTTGGGTGCACATGATCTGCCGTTGTTGGTGAAACTCTTAATTAGTTTTGATTTGGTCTGGTTTTTGAGGGCATGGTCAGATGTGATAAAGTGCCTAATTAATAACCCTGGGCCCCACGCATGCAAAATAACTAATTCGGCCACCATTTGTTGGTGATTCCGACATCATCCAAACGCCTTGTCAAGGAATTTGAGACAGGTTAATTTATCAGGATCTGAGAAGTTAAGATGAAATACCTGGAGGTGGTGCGTCACCTGAACTGGAACCTGGGGCTGGGCCTGTGTAAAATTACACATGCAAAGGTTAATAATTAATATGATCGTGCTTGGTAGAGATTGACCTATTCTAGAAAGATAAATTCAACAGACAAGTGATTTCTGGTCAGCTTTGTTTATGGGCTGCGCCAACTTTTGTATGCTCAAAGGCCTGAGTAAATGCTCGGCCCAGGTCACACATTCTGTAAGTGGGGGTCTATCTTTCAGGCCTCCGGGCTGGAACCGGGACTCAGTCGATGCCCAATAAATGAATGGCCTAGATCGATGGGCCATTAACAACACTGTTCCTCCTTCATCATGTGAAAATTGAATTCAAGCATTTTGTGTTTTCAATCTTCGACCTTAACCGGTTTCTCATTTGGTGAAAGGAGTTTTCATAATGAAAATTAGAAAAATGTCAAACACGTCATACGCACAATTAAAAAACTCTGGAAACTCAACCAGACCGGCAAGTATTCCAAGTCAAGTGGCTCGAAAACTCATTGGATTTTGGCTGCTTATTTTTTAGGTACCCAGCTATAAGGGGTTGGGACCCCACCTTCCCACCGTAGGGTGATGACAGTAAATCTTAGGTGAGGTAATGGAGTCATCGGGTGAGGTGAGAGAGCCCCAGACGAGGGAAGGTGGCATACCCGTGAGAAATGACGCATCTTTTTCTTTTTTTCTTCTTCTTTTTATGATAAGACGCAACTTACCACTAAGGTAAGAGGCTGTTCTCCAATTTGGAGCCGTGTAGAATCACCTGAATCAGGTTGATGTATAACTTCTCACAGGCCCCAAAATGCGTCGCAGACTTAAAAGATCAAATAAAATACCTTTTAAATTGTGTTCTTTCTTAATCATGCAATTTTAAGCTTCCAATGGAGAATTCTAAACTTTCAATCTAGTGCAATTTGGAAATCCCATTTCATTAACCAAAGTTGGTACATTAAGGATATATTTGTGTGACCACTTTTCTGAAAAAAAAAAGCGTGGAAATTGAAAACAATTTTACAAAACACAGAGTTTCGCCTATGAAAAGTGGAAAATTGGGATGCATACGTTGGAGAAAATTTTCTTAAAATTGGGAGGTAGCTCTTACCGATAGTTGCTGCGGAACTGGAACTGGGACTGGGGCTTGGAGCTGTAAAAAACGAAAAGGAGAATTAGATAAAAGAATAGATGCAAAACTTAAAAGAAAAAAATGCAGAATTTTGAAATGTAAGAAGAATCCCTCCTTTTGTCCATCATGCATCTAATTATAGAAGATTAGATTTGCATAGTGGAGGCAAGGACTTCACGTGTTCGGGGAATAGTCAACTTTCAAAGAGGTCGGAGACCCTTGTGAAAAAAAGAATTTTTTTTTTTTTTGTAATGCCATAGATAGATACCGAGGGAATTGCAGGCATTGACATTGTAATTGATGCCACAATGCTTAGGCAGTTCGAGTATTTGGGTGATATTGATGCCGAGAGACTTGTAGGATTCACGGCTATTATAAAGGCCACAGAGGCAGCTGATCTCCTTCTCGAACGCCTCTTTCAGTGGGTTGCAGCACGACTCTGGTGGGGCCGTCGAGTTCAGGTAGCTGGTGCAAGGCAAAAGCTTTCCAATGCACCCCGGCAGTTGCTGCCCCACAACTCCATTTGTCCCCATCAAAACCAACGCTGCCACCAACGCCATAACCACAAACCCACCTCCAAAACCACTTCCTTTGCCGTTAGAACAAGCCATCTTTCTCTTTCTCTCTTTCTTTCTTGTATTTCTATCTTGCTCTCTACTTCAATCTCTCCTACTCTTGGGGCTTTGGGGCTGGGGATTTATAGCAGTTCCAAGTCTCTATGTTTTTCTGTTCTTTTTGTCTCTGTCTTGAATTTTGTTGACGTTTGGAAGTAGCAGAGAGGAAGTCAAAACTTCTGGAATGGCCAGGTAAAACTGTCGTTTCAAACACGTCTGCATTGTGATCGTATTTTTTAAGTTTCTTTTGATCCAGGGCTTGAAAGGTTCAGGAATCAGGATCTTCAATCTTAAGAGAAATTTCTTCTAGCATTTAACGTCAAGGGCATAGATCAATGACCACAACTTAGATCCACCATCCAGTAAGTGGGGCACCTGTAGACACCCCCACAGCACAAAATATCGAGTTCATTGGATATTGGTAGGTAGTCTGAAGGTGACCCAGTAATGAAAAATGGTAATTAAGTCTTATAGTCTGAATGGGCCAAGTCCATGTGTAGAAATTCTAGAACAACAGGCTTCATAGAAGCATGTGTTTGCTGACATTTCAGCTTCCAATATTCAATCTTATTAGCGGTGAACAATATTTCTTTCTCTCGGCGGAAGTAAACCCAAGTTTTGGTTTTGCATAATCCACACGCACTTCCTTTCCAGGGCACGCGCCTTTAATCTCGGCATTAAGAAGGTGCTTTGCTGCTTCTGCCACTTTGGACAAAACCATGCATCAAATTTTCCTTTTTTCATAGCTATTTTTCTCATTCAATGAACATATCTGGTCGTGATGATGAGCGGATCGGATTAAACCTTGAACATGATGTCTTCATGGTGGCACCACGCTATTGACTTGGCACCAGGTTCTCCAATTCCAGCCCAGTTTTGGTTGAATCCAACATTCAGGACAAGTTCATGGGGTTCAAACTTCAAAGCCTATCTTGACTATTGGGGCCATTTAACCATTAAGCCAATATCTCAGGCCAGGGGTCCAGGATCATCCTGATGGACTAAAAGGTTGAACCATACTCAAACAAAGGCCCATTCTGGCCCATCTAATGTGTGAGAGTATAGTCGCAGGTATGCCACAGTTGCAAGTGGAAGGGCCAGCATAAGCCCAGAGACCTCACATTACACGCAGGATTAGCTCAAAAGTTGCAGGCTCATGGGCTAACAAGACCTTTCTCAAAAACCAACTGTGCCGCATCTGAGCAGAGTTTGCCTGCCTTCATCTGTATCACACACAGCCTATGCTAATTTATGAGATTTCCCTACACTGATGAACTTGTGCCCCATCAAGCCATGCCATGCACGAGGCTGGTGGAACCACATGTAGACAAAGTGGGCCAAGCCCCCAACACTAAAGCTGATGAAGTGGTCCAACTTGCATTGACAGGGATCGGGTAATCTACCCAGTAGGTACCATGCCCACACAGGACATGGAAATTTGCAACTCTTTATCGTCATTTTCCAAACTACAAGTTCCATTCATCATCAAAAGGATCTCTACCCCTCCCCAATTACATAGTTACATGCATTGGGCGAGTCACATGTGACGTAGAAAAAGAAAGCGAACAGAGAAAAGAAAGCCAACTGTGAGGTTTTTCTGGCTATCTAATTCAGGAAAAGAAACTAGTTTCTCCTCCGAATCAATTGCAGCCCACAACGCCACTTAACGCAAATAAGGAAGCCAATGACAAAAGAACGCCCATCCAACCGGACATTCCAATCCAAGCCAAGCTGGATGCACCGTTGCTGCCGCCAGAATTGCCTGCATCATCAACACCATCTTGTGGAATAAGATCACTGTGATTTCAAATTACAAATTAAATGGTGTTCGGAGTGAGAGAGAGAAAGTTGGGCCACATTGACTCATCTCGATAGTGCTATCTTGGAATTTTTAGAATCATTGTAATTAGAATTTACTAATAGGCCAGGACATATTGGTGTGGCCACTGGAAGTGTGTCATTATTGCTGCTGCTGGGCAGGGCCAGACTGAAGCTTGTAAAAGTTCTGTTTGGTTGGTTTACAAGAAATAACAATCAGGCCTGGAACCTGCCCACATGACTCAATTTAAGACTCAGGGCCAGACCGGTACCGATATATTAGACCCATTCATGTAAAATGCATTGGCATTTAGAGGACAAAGGCTTGAAAGCCAATCTCACTGTAGGTTAGTGGTAATGGGGAAGGCCCAATATCTGCACCCAACTATTAGCTTTAGCTTTGAATCCCCTCCGTTGAGTAACCATGAGAGTATACAGGTTCCAGAGATGGACATTGAGTCGCCTCCCGGGAAAACCCATGAGATAAGTGGCTCAGGTACCTCTAGGGATGCAAATGTGTCTGTTTACCATGTTATCTGAAAGATCTGAGCTGAAAAATGGGGTTCACCCCAAACCTGATTAAACCCAACCCATTTACAATTTATAGAATTTTAATAGATCTCCATTTACTCTATATGACAGGAAGGACGAGATCCAAGACGGACATGACCATAATCCAACATGCCATCTCTAAAATCACTCTTGTGGACCAATTCTGAATGACTTCAAAACATATGCTGGGCATGTTTGTTTAAATGTGGTAAAGTTAAAAAAGTAAAGTAAAGTAATCCCACATGCTGGAAATTTCACCCTTTCCATGTTTTATTATTAAAAAACGAGTGGGAAAGCAAAGTACCAGTCGGGCAAAATTTTCATCTTTACTTCATACAAAACAAACACAAATCTTACTTTACTTGGAACTTTACTTCACCATTACTTAACCATCCTTTCCCATGATTTATTTATTTAAATTTTTTTTTTGAAACAGCAACAAAAGATTTCATATAATTAGATGCAATAAGAAAAGAGTAAGAAAGAACACAAAAAAGAGGAAGGGAAAGTGCAACACACTCGCAACCTTAAAAAATAAATAAAAAATCATGATTTAACATTTACTTTACCATTTTTTTACCAATAAATAAAAAGCATGCCCTAAGTTATTCGTTAAAGCTATATCCCTCCCAATTTCTTTTTTTCTTTTTTTTTTTTTTTTTTTCGTGTTGTTTAGATTGCCACTTGGCAGGTTTAAACCCCATTTGTTTTTTATTTGCCAATCTGCCAATTATTGGAGACTGATTGGAGATCCTCTGATTGGTCTCACGTAGGCTTCCTTTGATTGGAAGGAGTAGTTCTTGAAAGTCTATAATGGGGCTCAAGGATGAAAATAGTGGTAGCACGCCCACTGCCAAAACGCTACATAGCGTAGCGGTGCAATTTGGAAAAATTGTTAAAAAAATATGAAAAAATAGTAGAAAATCTAGAATATTTAAAAATGAGAGAAAATATATATATATTTTTTTACAAAAGTAACTAAGATATGGGGGCGTAGCGGTCCCCTCATTGTATGAGGTCTTGTTAGGGGTGTCAAAAAAATCAAATAACCGTCTAACCGAACCGAACCGAACTGAACCGAACCGAACCACGGTTAATAACCATGGTTCACGGTTCGGTTACGGTTACAATTATTGAACTCCAAAAACCGCACCCTACGGTTCGGTTACGGTTTTCTGTATTAATTCACGGTTATTAACCGAATCGAACCATAACATACGGTTCGGTTAACCGCATACAGTTAACCGTACCGTTATACTAATATAAGAAAAATTAAAGGGCCTAGATGTAATTCTGAAGTTATGTGAAACACTTAAGCCAAATAGACAGTTATTTGTTTTTTCTTTTATGGGATCATCCTAATAGATATATTTTGTCATTAATCTTTAAAGGTAATCAAGATTAATATTTTCATACACATTATGAAAATTGGGCCACTTGAAGAAGCCTGTACAGTCTTTCATAGAGTTACCTAGAAGTGAAGGTTAGCCTGATGAAGATGCTAGTTGGGAGCTTATAACAGCTTCAGTGCACATGATGAAATCATTTTCTGTGTAATCACTGAAGCCATAAAGGGTTTGTTTCATACTACATTGTTCCTGTAGAATGATACAGGAAAGTTAGTATAGTTTTTGTGCATGAAATTTCCTGATATTGTGTAGGACTTTGGGATTTTTTTTCCCAGCTGGTAAAGAGGTTCTTGATGTTAACAGCTTGCTCGGAGAACCAATGGTGATCCATGCCTTCCTGGGAGGATATCTGCGTACCTCAACAAGCCTCAAGTGCAAAAGGCTCTTCATGCCAATACAACAGGGCTTCCATTTCTTTGGGACTTCTGCGGAGGGTCTCTCTCTCTCTCAAATGTGTGTGTGTTGTCACTGGCCTTTCAAGGATAAATCTACTAAATAGGGTCTTACACATCAATTTAAGCTTGATGCAAGACTAGTCTTTACTTTCAGGCCTGACAAATATGAGGGAGGCTCATGCCTAGGTTTATGGTCAAAGTCTCAAACCCCACATTATACCCATGGCCACGAAGTTTATTCCTATCGGTTCAAAATCCAGGCCTGAGATTGACCCATTTGGATGGCTCTACTTGATTGAATGTAATAAATTAGGCCATCTTTGAACCCATCTCATCCCATTGTCACCCAAGTGAGCCTACTTTAAAGCACAAAAAAGTGGCTAAGGAATAACAATGAAGATTTTTTTCCATGGTTATTAACCGTAACCGAACCGTTTCATACGGTTAACCACGGTTCGGTTTTCCACGATTTTTGTGGATACGGTTACGGTTTTAAAAAATAGAAAACCGCGGTTACGGTTCGGTTAACGGTTTTCCTAATATGAACGGTTAACCGAACCGTTACACCCCTAGGTCTTGTATCGCTGTATAATATAAATAGAAAATAATAGTAATGATCATTTTTTTCTACATGTATTCATGTTGCTTAATTATGCTAACTTATAAACTAATAAAAGGCTCATAAAAGAAAAAAACTATGTCATGAAGTCAAGACTTAAGAGTACCTAGGGAAAAAAATACATCCACCAAAGGGGGTATCTAATAGGATGTACTTAGAGAAGAATCATTGAGAAGAACTCTCTGTATCGACTGTAATTCGGTAAGATCATATGCTTTTTGGTGTTCTTTTAAACATAGAAGGATAAAAAAATTGTGTAAAAATGTTATTTGGAGAGAAGAATAAAATAAATAAATCTTATTATGTATTTAAAAAAAAAAAAATAGAAAGCAGGAATTTTCTCACCCCGTAGCGACCGATGGGAGATAATTGGCCGTAGCGGTGGCCATATCAGCCGCTATGCTACGTAGCGACCGTTATTTTCATCCATGATGAGACTTCCTTATTGAGCATATAACTAGTTATGGGATTAATGAAAATGATTAATAATGCAAAAGTTTGTATTAATTAAGTTATTAACTGACAACTAAATCTTATGTTGGGATCAAATCTTTTGGAGTAAAGTAATTATTAATGCAAAAAATTATATTAATTGAGTTATCAATTGTCTGCTTAATTTTATGGTAAGATCAACTCCTATTGGAGTATAATTAGTAAACATTGTGGCTCGCGTTTTCAATAGGTATGTTTCAGTATTTGAGTTCAGGAGGAAGCTTGAGTGAGATGTTTTGATTTTTTGTTTTTCCGTATGCCAACTAAGGGAGCTGGTATCCAAGAGAGAGCCTGTACGCACACGGGAAGACAGCCCATTCAAATGGCAAGGAGACCCACACAAGAGGAATGAAAAGCCCACACAAGTGGAAAGGGAGCCTGCACAAACTAGAAAACCCCAAAGTTTGAACCTGAGACAACCAGGTAAGAACTACCAAGCCCTTTTTGAGATGTTTTGAAATTAGATGAACTCTTGCGAGTTTTCACGAAGGAATCATTCTTTCTGGCTGTGCCTATGAAAGATATTCTTTCCATACACATGCTGTCACTTAGGGTCTCCACTTTCGGTGCAAAGCTCCAAGTGGACCCATACGCCATGTTCTATTGAGAGAATGCTTTAATCGGTTCTTTGTAGTTGAACAAATGAGCCATTGTGACATCCCGGCGTCATATGCCGTAATGCCAGTACCAGATTTTACTTTTACTTACTTTTTTGAGATTTTCTTGGACAAACGAATTTTTTTATGTGCCCACACTCGAGCCTAAGTTGTTTTTTTTTTTTTTTTTTTCCTAGAGACTTAACCTTACCAACCTACAAATAAGGTAGGATTTGTGCTTGATTAATACTTGTTTTGTGCCAACCAACCGTTATAGTCATGGGAGCTCATCGGTTTCCTCGTGTAAAATGAGGTTTAATGAATTAGCTAATTATCTAAAAGTACAAATTAGATAGTGAATTAGTATTAAATTCAAAGGGTAGCTCAGTTAGCTTAAGACTACGGTTTGCACTCAAAGGTTGTAGGTTTCAAACTGCATTACCACACTGGGGCTACATGAGACTTTACCCGACTTCCTTCTAGACCCGGAAGGATTAGTCTAACTCAAAGAGTTGGAAACACTCCGATAGAAAAAAAATAAATAAATTAGTGAATTAGTACTTGGTATGTGATAATTTTAGAATATATATAGGAGGTATTCAAGTGAGAGATTTTCTCACCATGTCTGGTAAGGGACTCCCTTTTTGGGAATGTTTCAAGTATAAAAAGGTATACTCTCTTCAAGTACAAATACAAAAGCCCTTTTGTACTTGAAACCTCTCTAGAAAGAGGAGTCCCTCACCACATATGGTGAGGAAATCCATCGCTTGAATATTGCCCATACATGTATATATGACTCTATTTGCTAACACGACATTGATTCTATGAGGGTTTTGACAAGTGACCTTGGCTGGACTAATCACGTTCCAATGCAGCAGCCCCGCGTGCACGTGAGGCTGCCCACAGTCCACTCACGGTCATTCCGAATGCCCCCATTCTTTTCCTTTCCCGAGACAGGGTTGTTTGAGATAAGCACCGTGGGGCGGGTGCGTGTTACCTCGGGATGCCTCGTGTTTCACTGCTTCCCATTTGTCATCTATGAATGGCACATTTGCTATTCTCTAGAGTTGCAAGATGCAATGTTGAACATAAATAAAGGTCGGTAGGAAAGTAAAATACCAAAGAAAAGTGTCCTTAAGAGGAACAGCCATGGTGATTGTGGACCATTTGCAAATCATGAATAAATCACAAATTAAGGGTTCATTATTGCTCGACCAAAATGATATTTTGTTCTCCTTGAGTGAGGCCCAACTTTAAATCTCAAACACTCTGGACCACCTTTACCCAAAAGAAAAAAGAAAAGGAAAAAGGAAAAAAAAATATAGAACACAAACGTTTGTCATACTGATCACATCCAAAAACACATTGCATTTGAAGGTGAGAATAACTTAGATCCAAGCAAAATCTACCCTAGCATAATAATAATAATAATAAAATGGTGGGACAGTGATTTGAGAGGTTTGATTTTAATGGAATCCTCACTGATGAGTGATGATCCAGCAATCAGAGGAACCAGAGAGATGATGAAAGGTTTCGAATCGTACCTGAAGGCGGAGATGGATGTGAACTGCCGGCTGCAGGTGCAGTGGCTGTAGCAGCAGTGAAACAAGATTTGTTAAACCATGTAATGGTACCAATAGAATGAGAAGCAAGCAAGTGAGAAAATGTGAAATTGATGGGTACCTTGTTCCTTGCAGGAGGTCAGATTGGAAGTAACACCGCAGTGTTTGGGCAGTTCAAGTGCTTGGGTGATGTTGATTCCCAGAGACTTGAAGGTCTGACGGTCGCTGTAGAGATTGCAGAGACATTTTAGCTCGGTTCGCACTGCCTCTCGCAGCGGGCTGCAGCAACTATCGGGTGGGGTCGTTGAATTCAGGTAGTTGGCGCAGGGCACCAGCTTTGAAGCACAATCAGGCACTTGCTGCCCCATAACCCCCTTTTCTTTCAGCATCACCAGCGCCATCAGCAAAAACACAACCAATCCACCATCAGGATGATTATTTCTTTTGATCTTGGTAGTAGAAGCCATTTATGTCTCTTTGTATTGAGTGAAAATGGAGAAGGAGAAAAAGAGAGAGGCCTTTCAATTTTATAGAAGAGAAGGTACTATTGGTTTCGTCCACGGAGAGCATTGAAAGGATATTCTGTTCAGAAAACTAATTAATAGTTTTAATTTTGAAAGAACCCACTCGTCCAACTCCTATGCACAAGCATGACAGGTGACCATCGTGATTCATGATATTAACTGCCCCACGTCGTGTGAGCTGTGTAGGGGGCCGTGTCCCAGGCCAAACCATGACCAATAATTGCACCATCTTAATTGCAACCTTTTATATATAGATATACACGCTCCGATGAGTGATATTCTTCCCCTTAAATGAGTGATATGGTATGGAGACTACCATCTATATCTAATGTCAATAATTTAAATATGAGAGCTGTATTTTTTTATTTCGAAAAATATCTATCACATTAAATGAGAGGGGCACTCACATTCATATCCAATGCCGACAGCTTAAATGTGAGGGTCCGCTTTCCTAAACTGAAACGGTGTCAGTTCCACAAATCAAAATTGATTATCGTTGTGTTTTTTTCATGATGATTATCTTTAAAATCAAGATAAATCTAATCAAAATTGAATTTTCAAGTTCCATCATGCAAAAAACAGATATAATCAACTTTGATTTGTATGACCAATACTATTTCAGCTTAGGAGAACCCTGCTCATATATATATATATATTTATATTTATGGGGCCAACTCTCTTAAGCTCAATTGTGTTGTGGGACCAACATGGGGATGGGGATGGGGAGCATTTCAAGGACTCTCTGGGATCTTCATCTCTAAAAAAATATACCCAAATATGATTTTTATCATCTCCATATGGGCCCAAAAGTTTAATGGTCAACGATTCATTTAGGTCGATACCTAGTTGATTCAATGGTCCAGTAATATGACCAAAAGTTGGTGGATATGTGCAATTTAGGAAGGTCATGCGTTTTGGTCCATTTGGATGGACCAAAGGTGGGCCCCATAAGAATAAACACTATATATATATAGAGTATTCCATATTAGATGCAACAGTATTTCTCTATTTCAATGAAACAAGGACTCGAAGCAAGATCCTCGTTGGATTCAGATTAAGACTTTAGATATCCAAATTAAATAGCATTTTAGTGAGGCTCGATTTATGTATCCATTAAATGAGCCCATCTTAGTGATTCAAATTGAGATTGGACGTATGTGAAGCACGTCGTATCACTACTTCGTATTTTTGAGGTATTAGACACAAATGTGCAATGCTATATATGTGGTCTCATTGGCTGCTCTCTATGCGCTTGTCCCTGGTCAGATCAGGCTGGAACATGTCCAAGCTTAGCCATGTATTTGTGAAGCCAAAAATTCAAGTCCAAATTCAGCAGACGCTCTTGAAAGTCCGGGCTCAGGCCCGCCGAGCGCGTGCTTTAGTTACGTATACCGTCATCAATTTATGCCATTAACTTTAAGGACTTGATATCTCATTCTGTATTTATGTAGACAGTGTTTTGAATACAATACTCTTAATCTCTTATACTCATGTCTACATATGGATGCAGTGAGAACAATAGATGAGATATTTCAGAAGGTTCACCCAATTCTTTCTGCTTAAAAGGTGAGCCTTTCAATCTATTGATGATAGTACTTTGTTTGCTTCACTGGATGTAATATTCACGAATTTAATCTCCATTGTTTTTATGGCTGGAAGTTAACATTTATGTGATTGTCACAACTTCATGGCAAATTAAATTAACTTCCGTAAACCATTAAATAAATCATAATAATATATACATATCCCTTGTTGCAACTATTACACCGGAATCATGTAACATGGAAATGGATCCCCTGTTTGGTCCAAACAGGAAAACCTTATTTGGACAAATGAATGGGTGCCACATGGGGAAAGATGTTACATTCCATCTAAAAAAAAAATCTATTTAAAAAAAAATCTCCGTTCCCATGTGGTACCCCCTGATTGGACCAAACAGGGTCTTCCTGTTTGGGCCAAACAAGGGATCCGGATCCCATATAACACATGTTAGGAACTTCATCATGGGCCCACATAGATATGATATGGACCGTTCAAGATGAATTTCATCCCCTTTATCAATGTATTATCCGAATTCACATTTAATGTGAGTGGCTCCTACCATAAAACTGAACACATGACTGAGCATTGACGTGGCATCATTGCTAATATAGCGTTTTATCAAGTTTCTGTCATGTGCTCAATTAGACGGTGAGACCCACTCCTATTGAACTGAAATGTATGGACATATGCCCGGAGGAAATGTGATTCATTTTGAATTGTTCGGATTACCTATATGTGGGTCCCACAACTGAGATATGGGTGGAACTCCGAAGTCCAAATCACAATTGGTTCGACAAATTCTTTATAGTAGATAAGGAATTTTGTTTTGATGAATTTGTTTTTTCCATATTGTTATAATGGCTTTGGCTGGAAATGCCAGAACATTGTAACCCACCTAATATGATTTCTGACTTGCAAGCTACCTCATATTGTCCAAGCATGGGATGGTTACAGAGAGGTGATGACATAGATATAGTAACTACATGGATTTTACACATGAAAAATGAAATATAAGTGTAGGGGATCGAACCCGGACCCAGGCGCGCGGACGCGGTGTCTCCTGTGGTGGGGTGACCTCTACAGGGGAATAGGCGGGGCCCAGGGCCCCGAGCCTATTGTATACACTTCGGGAGACGGACTCCGTAATCATGCATTTGTCCCAGGGTGGATTCCGGAAATCAGGCACCCCAGGGGCCTCCCCAGGGACTTGAACCCAAGACCTCTCTTTAAGAGGATTCTTTGGTGTACCCTGGTACCACTTGAACTACTAGCTCAACGAGATCAAAAAGCGGTCATCTCTGGCGTATTTGGTGGAGTCCTCCAGGGCATTCACCAAGGGGCGGCGCCTGGCCTTGACCCGAAGGTAGTAAGCGTCCTCGACCCCCGCGGCCTTGCAGATATCGTAGACATCTTCTAAATCATGTACGCCGAGACCGATGTCCAAGATCCAGTTCAGCTGGGCCACGCCCATTATTATTTTGAAGCCATTCGGCATTAGCTGGAAGGGGCAGAGGTTCCACGCGTGGAGACAGGACCGGATGAGTGGGTGGATGGGGAATCTTACCCCCCCTTCGCACACAGCCAGCAAAGGGAAGGGCATCTATTCCTTATAGGTGACGAAACCCTTGACGGAGCCCTGGAAGACAAAGGGTTTCACCAGGACATCATCTGCGATCCTAAAGTTCTCCCTAAAAGCCTCTAGGGCTGCAGGGCCCTCTAGCCAGTGGCTGAATATTCCCATTTTCTTGAAACAGAAGAGAAGGAAGAAATAGAAGAAAGGGAACGAAGGCTGGGAGGGCCTAAGGGATTAGGAATCTCAGAAATCGCAGAAGAAAGAGAAATACAGAGAGGAGATGAAGGCAAGAAGCATAACTCACAGAAAAAGCAAAAAGGACTGCAGAAGACGGAAGGGCAAGGAACGGGAAGCAGAGGGCGAAGAGTCTCCGAGTTCGGCGGTCTTCTGGGTTGGACAAAGTTGCAGCAGAGTCTCCTTCAAACTAACAGCTAGGGTAAAAGAGAAAGAAAGAGGAGCGGCCCCCTTTTTATAAAGGAGCGCCCCCTCTTGATTACCGCATGTCGCGTCGCTTCGACTTCGGTGTCCTACCAGACAGAAGGCTCCACGTGGCAGAGACGATAAGTATTCCGCCATGCCTCTGGTACGACATTAATCGCCTCGGGTATGCGAAACGGCGCTCTCCGTATCCGCTGTGGCAGGGCAATCATGACGCCCTATTTATTGCCTAGGGCAGGTGAAGAGGCGCCATAATGAGGATATTCCTAAGGCGGGATACGAAAAGACAGCCCCGTCACATCCAAGTCTTAGCTCCCGACCTCGGAGAAAGCCCGAGGTCAGGGAGCTAGGGGGCAATTGTGTGGGGTCATTCCGTGATCATGGAATTAAACGGGGCCACCACCCAGTCTCGGTAACCCGTGATCTCGGTGCCGCCAAGTTCGGCTGCATCGCCGTCTCGGGCAATTATGGAGCGGGCCCCAGTGATTACGTCACGAGTCCCAACTGCGGCCTCAGCCTCGACCGAGCTCGGCCTCCTTTCATTCAATCATAAATGCCGCCATTAATGCACTGCCAAAACAGGATCGGCGGTCTGACAACAGAATGGGCTCCGGACCTACGCGAGGAGCACGCCATACCTACAGTCATATCCATAGGCGAGGAGGGCTGGTCCGATGGGACGTCCCCTTTTTACCTACCCCCACTCAGGAGATGAGAGTACGTTCAGATGGGACTCCCGTCTCCTCAGGAAGACAGTCCAATGATGACTTCTCCACCTATATATTGCATGAGAGAATCCATGAAAGGTACGCACACGCATAATCTCTCCCTCCCAGAACTCTTTCTCTCCACTCTCTCAGTCCCTGCACTAACTTAATCGTCGGAGGGCCTTCGGCTACCCACAGCCAGGGTCTCTGACCGTTGTTCTTTTCCTTTCAGGTCATCGAAGGCTCGATCCATTCCCCTTACCTCCCTCAAAACCTTGCATCAGGAGCTTAATCCTCCATTAACTAAGTCCGTAATTTTTAGGCACTTACAATAAGGTATGATATAACATTATATATTTCCTATTTTTAAGTCTTTGAGCACCATTGCCGTTACTCACAAGCGTTCAAGAATATCTGTGACAAAATATTCCTGCAATTTGGGGCGTATTGTCTATGATGATATTGGCCATATATTCGTCCCATTTGGGGCTTGACGTGGAATTTTTCATGTATTTGATTAATCTAAGTAACTTGGTGGACCATAAAGTGCAAATAACACATGAATCATTATGGATAAGGCATGGATACATTATAGTTCGTTACAATGCTACATTTTAATCTACTAATTTTGCACCGTTCATCATATCAATGAATCAATTAAATGAAGAACAACTAAGGCATGTATTTTTAAAGAAGTTAGGGGTTGTGAGCTCAGATACTCTTATTCTTAAAATGTATATATTATAAGATTTCTTTTTAGTATCAAACCAAACCAAATTTGGTAGCCATCAGGAGTTAGGTTTGGTATCGATAGCACATATAAACCTGTCAAAGGTGGGGTTGATTATCGTGATTAGCCTGGCTTGTTGCAATCCTTAGTTAAAACTTTTAATTAAGAATGGTCTGTTAAAATTAAACGAAAAAAAAAATCTATTTTAATAGATAAAAGAGGTTCAAGTGGAGTGAAGTGAGAGTTAAAAAAAGAGGAAAAGTGGCAGTAAAAATTAAACAAACAACCTTCTGCAATGATCGCAATTTATATATATGAAAGAGGCTGATTCCAATTGAGAAATCAGCCTCAATTTATTCAATTGATTTTGACCAAGTTTAATATTTGATTTTGACCAACCATTTTCTTTCGTCTCCTCCACTTAATGGCTCTCTTCATCAATGATTTCTTTAATCTTCTTTAAGGGAATAAAATAAAACCCTTGAATATCTCACTCAACGGCTCTTAGCATTGATGAGAAACATGAAACGCCCATTTAATCTCTCACATTTATGCAAAATCCGCCGGATCCTACAAGTGTTAAAAGACAAATATATCCTCCAAGTGTTAAAAGACCGATCGAGTGGCGCCCTCTCAACTCAAATTAACGATCTCTCTCTGGTAGTTATGCCCCCATCCTTCAAGTAGTAAAGTATTTTTATTATTTTATAGAGGTTCTCTCTGCCTCTCTCTTTTATTTATTTCATATTTTTTTCAATTGATACTTTATTTTTCTTATCTTTTACAAGGGTCATGGACTCATGGTTATCTAGACATTTGTGTTGTTCTTAATTGAGAAATCAACATCAATTCAATTCTAATTGACATCAATTGATTCTGTCGCTCCCTAAATTATTGACCCCCAAAATGCCTCCTCACATCCTCAACCTCCCCACATTAATTACAATTTAAAATTTTGACTCGTGACATGTCTCTTCAAGTCCTTCCCTCCCCTCAAGGGACTAATCCTAATTGAGAAATCAACATCAATTCAATTCCAATTGACATCAATTGATTTTGACGCTATCTAAATAATTGACTCCCAAAATGTCTCATCACATCATCAACCTCCCCACATTAATTAGAATATAAATTTTTGACTCGTGGCATGTCTCGTCAAGCACCCCCCCCCCCACACACACACAAATTATAACCTAATTAAAATTAAGTTAATTAATATTAATGGTCAATTGATAGAGGCAAAATGGATTGATGTTAGTTTCATAACTCTTTAAAACGGTTATCAAATTTTCCTCTCTCTCTCTCTCTCTCTATATATATATATATCTATTTACCATCCTCTCAAATATTTTCCCCTCGTTGTTACTAACAAACTCGCCCACAATCGAACAATATAATATTTTAAATTTACTATAAAAATTTCCTTATCAATATAAGATATATAATATCATATTTTTAATTTCATTTAAAATTTAAATTTTTTTACTTTTACAATTTTCTATATTATGTGGATTATATTGCCCGTGCTAAGCACGAGCGTATTTTGCTAGTGATATATGCTAGCAGTTGAAATAGGGTCTTGTAAGAACCTATATGTCACCCTCTCCCTAACACCTTTTGTGAGCACCCCGTTGTAGGGCCCACCTATGGCCATGTCCATCATGGGGAGATGGAGGATTGAAAGATCAAACAACTTAAATATTTGCAAAACTTTTGTTAGATCAACGCAATCTCCTGATCTATGGCCTCCATGTTTGATGGTTTTTGAAGGGATAATTATTCTGGATTATAATCCAATAGTAAGTAGCAGTTGGATTAATATTAAATTTGTGCTTGTGTCAATTCATGGGAGGTATGGAATACGAGAGGGCTGGATTGATTATAGGAGAGTCCTACATGCTAGTAAAAATGGGGGTTCATGAATGGTGCTCCTCGTACTCATTTGCGGGTTTTCATTATATATAAGTTTTGTTTTTTTTTTTTTCCAGTAAAATGTATTTCATATTGTAATGCCGGAATACTTGAAACTGTATTTATATCTCTTTTGCATCAACTGATTGAGTGAAAAACTGAGAATATGAAGATTACTCCACATAAGAGCAAGAAAGCTAATGAAGAAAGGAATAAGGAGATTGAGGAAAGCAACAAAAGGAAAATTCGAATTCCATCTATAGGTTACTGGATTAAAAGTAACTGGTGAAATGCTAGATGCATCCCACCAAAAAAGAAAAAGAAAAATGCGAGATCCAGGTTCTACTAGCCCAAGGATTATCAATGCTCGGCTTTAGGAATGTAAACTGGGCATTTTCTGCTAGCATGGCCCATCTAATCCCTGATCCAGCCATGCTTATGCCCATTAAGACTCATGGGCCATATTGTGCCGTGCCCAGGCTAGAAGAGCCTCAGCCCAGCGTGGCCATCCGCGCTGTGCCGACCCATGGGCCAAAGATATTATTATTATTTAAATAAGAAGTTTTAACATAAATATCTTAATTGGGAAGAAGGTAATTTTCTGATTTATTTTTTTTACTAACGGAGGGTTCTCAACCCTTTGCGCTGGACAAATCTCTTCAAGCCCAGAGGAAAGTTGGGTAAACTCCACTATAGCCCTAATGTGATAGTGCAATTTCGAATCCAATCATGCCCACATATATAATTATAGCAGATCCAATTAACTGATGGTAGCTTTCTAGCAAAAATGATTTAATGGACCTTATCTAATTCATCGATATTCACAGGTTAGTTGCATAAGCTTTATCCCTTATTGTTGGTGTGTAATAGCAAAGCCATTACCAAATGTTTCGACATTTGAAACAAGTGTAACATCATTTGTTATAAGTGCTGTTGCATGTATAGTGTTATATGGTGGTCGTGGCCTTTTTTTTTTTTATTATTTGGCTAACGGAGGGTTTCAATTCTTTTAAACTGGACTATTTCCTCCGAGCCCAAAAAAAAGCTGAGTAATACTCCTATAACCCCTAGGGTGAATAGAGTTGATATTAAGACTTTAGCTCTAGAAGAGGGACGAACAAAATTATTAATTTCGTTTCGGTCGAAATGTCTGCAATTTTTCGTTTCGGTCAAGTGGCTGAAATGAGATTTCGGCCAAAACTTTTCAGTTTGAATTTTATTTTTGAATTTTGTTCAATCTCGACTGAAATTCAAGATTTCGGCCGAAATTCGAGATTTCAGCTGAAATGTGACTTTTCGACAGAAATTGAATTTTACATAATTAATTTTTTTTTTACTTTTTTACACATATATATTTTGTATTTTTTATATTTTCATAAAAAATAATTCTAAAAAAATTACTATAATGGATTAAATCTAAATTTATTACTTTTTTTATTTTTTATTTATATATGTATATATACATTATGTTATATATATTTTTTTGAAATGTAATTCCAAAAAATTTCGCTCAATTTGTTGAATTCGCTAAAACTATTCATTTTTGCTGGATAGAGCCTAATGAGAAAATTAACCACTATGGGGACGAATCAGGTCCGGACCACTAAGACAAGCCTTGGTAATTACAGCCAATTGGCAAATCGGGGCTATTCCACCAATCCACCCCTTCCATTACGATTTACGAGAAGAAAAGGAAGAAACTACAAACAACAGGAAATGCAATTGCTTTCTTCCCGAATAAATTCCCTCCCCTTCCATTTCCCACCACCTCTTCCTCTTCCCCATCATTCTCTCTTCACGAAAACCACACCCATCAAATTCCCCACACCTGCATCACCAGGAGCAGCAGCAGCAAAGAAAAAGAAGATGTTGTCTACTGCAAATCTCTCACACTCCCCCATCTCTCCTTCCAAATCCAAAGAAGAAGATCATCAGCATCAGCAGCAGCAACAACAGCAGGAGAATCTTAACCAAGTCCTCAAATACCACAACCAAACCAAGCACTCCTTCAACCGCTATGCACGAGGACCCCACGGCCTCGACTGGGCCAACCAACCCAACCCTTTCCGCCGCTACCTCCCCTCCCCTCTCCTCCCTCTCCAACACCTCCCTCCCCAACCCCACCATCAAGATCAAACCCAACCCCTCTATCCTTCCATCTTCCAATCCCAACCGTCCATCCGCCCACAACCCCTCTCCCTCTCCTCCCTCTCCCAGTTCCTCTACGACTCCCTCTCCCTCTCCGCCTGGAAGACCACCGGCTTCGCCACCTGGTCCCTCCGCGTCAACCCCAGCAGCGGCAATCTCCACCCCACCGAGGCCTACGTCATCTCCCCCTCCCTCCCTCCCCGCTCCTCCTCCCCTTTCGTCGCCCACTACGCCCCCAAATCACATGCCCTCGAGCTTCGCACCCAATTCTCTTCTTCCTCCTTCTTCAGACTCTTTCCCGCCAATTCCTTTCTCGTTGGCATCTCCTCCATCTTCTGGCGGGAGGCCTGGAAGTACGGCGAGCGCGCCTTCCGGTACTGCAACCACGACGTCGGCCATGCCATCGCCGCGCTCGCCTTCGCCGCCGCGCCCCTCGGCTGGGACATCAAGCTGCTCGATGGACTTGGGTTTTCTGATCTGGAACGTGTCATGGGGTTGGATTCTTACCCTCACTTCAAAATCCCCTCTCGCGCGATTAAAGGTCAGTTCCCTGACATGGAACTCGAGCACCCTGATTGCGTTCTACTTGTATTCCCCAACAATTCTGCGAAATTTTCGATTGATTATAAGGCGTTGAGCGCTGCCATTTCGCAATTCTCCTCGTTTGAGTGGAAGGGGAGCCCCAATTCTCTGAGTAAAGATCATGTCTCTTGGGATATCATTTACAGGACTGCTGAGATTGTGAAAAAGCCACTGACTTTGGAGATGGGGTTCTCAATTGACCCTCTTGGCAGCAGCGGGTCGTTGTTTTCGGGGACTTTGTATAAGGATTTGACGGTGAGGGAAGTGGTTAGGAAGCGGAGGAGTGCGGTGGACATGGATGGAGTTCATGTTATGGAGAGGACAACATTCTATCAGATTCTTCTGCATTGTCTTCCCTCGGGTTTTGGTGGAGAGAAGCAGGGGAAGCAGCTTGCATTTCCATTTAGAGTTCTTTCGTGGGATGCAGAGTTGCACGCGGTTCTGTTTGTTCATAGGGTGAGGGATTTGCCAAAGGGCTTGTATTTCTTGGTGAGGAATGAAGGTCATTTTGACAGGCTGAAGCGGGCGATGAGGTCGGAGTTCGAGTGGGAGAAGCCTGATGGTTGCCCTGCTGAGCTACCATTGTATAGGCTTGCAACAGTCGATTGTCAGCAGCTTTCCCAGAGACTCTCATGCCATCAGGTATGTTTGCTTCTCTTTATGGATTTTGTGGAGGTTGTCTGAATTATGAATTCCATTTAGGTGATTAGCAGTATGTGAATCTATTATTGAAGAGATTCTTGATGTTTTGGAACTTTTAGGAATTAGAATTAGCAGATAGAAAGTGTCATGTGAATTTGATTAATTGTATGTAAGATGCCTCTACCATGTATGTTTAGCTTTTGGAATGACTGCTTTGGTTCAAGGCAACAAACAACATCTTTGTCTGATGACTGCTTTAGAAAAAAAAAAAAAAAAACTCATTTTTTTTTTTTCAATTGGGGCTTCCAAATGCAGGAAATTGCCAGCCATGGGTGCTTCAGCCTGGGCATGGTTGCTCATTTTGAGCCTACTTTGCGTGAGAAGAATGTTTGGATGTATCCGCGGTTGTTTTGGGAGTCTGGCGTTCTTGGTCAAGTGTTGTATCTGGAGGCACATGCAGTGGGGATATCTGCAACTGGAATTGGTTGTTATTTTGATGATGCTGGTATGATTTTCTTTCCTCATTATCTTAGTTGAAACTCCTTCAACTGCATAGCTTTATGTGGACCATGAATGGAATTAAACTTGGATGGTAAATGTGAGTGAAGTTGTTCTGTAGCTTGTATCCAGTAATCACTTGCAATTAGATGCATATTTCTAGCATTTTATTTAGTTGGTGAAGAAACTGTTAATAATAAAAGAAAGTAAAACATTCTCAAAAAAGAAAAGAAAAAAAGTAAAACAACTATGGTCATTGGAGAGCTTGCTCAATACAAATAGATGATCCGATACTTATGGTTTTTCTTACTAACTGTTACAAGGAGAGCTGCCCATCTTAGGTAACTTAAATTTGACTTTTAATATCTAAATGTATGCATCTGATGCAATGCACATATAGAGGGGTTGGGTTTGCCTGGAATGCATGCTAGTACAAGTGGGCCCATGCTCCACATTGAGTACTGTTGTTGGACAGGGGTTGGGCTTCCCAAGCCTGTAATGTGTGCTAGTACAAGTGAGTCCATAGTCGAAATTGAGTGCTGCCATTGGACAGGGGTTGGGCGTGTCAGACTGTCACAGTGGCTTCAAATTTTCTTAGTTCATTAATTTACATTGTTTATTAGTTTTCAGTGGCTAGGGGTATTGCAATCCTTTTTTCTTTTCCTTTCATTGGTTGTGGACAGCCACGATTCAAACATCTTGTGGGAACTATTTAGTAGGTTAGTGGCTTAGTTGTAGATAGGATTGCTTCAGTCATCACATATCTAAACTACCGAGAAGGACAAGACATCCAATGGTATTTTTGTTTATCTCTTCAAATTAGAAAAGAACCATAGCTGCACTTAGGACATGTATCATCCATCTCATATGGGATGTGAGATCCTACCTTTGTGTACCAGCTAATACCATCATGTTGTGTGATCTAGGCTAGTTCTGAAGACTAAATTCACTTACATATGCAAATTTTCGTCGACAAGCTCTGAACATGGTGTATTATTCTTCACTTTTAAGTTTGAATTTGCATAGTGATTTAGCGGAGGAAATATAGTCTGTTAATTTCTGAATATTTTGTCCACATATGTCCATTGTGGGGATGTTCTACACTTGTTTGGGAATGTTGTTGGTGATTTGTGGGCTGTTATTCAAACAGTTATACAGTTACACTCTTTGCTGAATTTGTGGTGGATTGCGAACTAATTTTAGTGGCCAGCTTTATCTAATATTTGGCATTTGAGAATCTATATACCAAGTGTCTTAGTTTTTCGCTCTATTTTATTAGCTTGTGTTTATTGTTGGTCTGAATGTTGCTGGATTGGACTTGGTGGGCAGTGAATTTTAGTGTAAACTACAGTGTTTGCATGGAACCTGGCCTGGATCACTAGCTATTGTCAGTGTACTTTTATGTGAACTAAATTCAATTGGTCCTTCTTTAGCAGTTAAACAACCTCAAGAGAAAATTGAATAAACTACTACTGAGGATGTATGGATTACAACACCAAAGGAAACAATCATTCTGATAGAGAATTTGTATAACCAGTATCAACAATATAGGTCAGGTCGAATCCAAACTCTGATGACCCCAATAGAAATGCTACAGTTAAAGTTATTGACAGTGATGAAACGGGTGCATACAAACTCTATGAGAGTGCTCGCTGAATCTTGGACGGATTCCAATGATGACCAACTCCGCAGCTGAGAATTGGGCCAAATTCCTTTCGAAACTCAACACATTAGAGTGCTCTTCCATCAAAGAGAAACACTCACACTCACAGCCATAGGCAAGCCAAACATACCAATCTTTATTGAATAATATGAACTACCCTCCTTAATGGAGGGATTGCTTATTTATAAGAAGGGTCGGACATCCCCTTTCGTAGTAGACCTATATTTTCCTTACAATAAAGGAAACTAAACTTGCTTACAATTCAAATAAAATAAAAGTCCTAATTTTAATGACTTCTAGATAAATCACAACTCTCTAACTAAGACTCTTAAGTAATTAAAACTTCTAAATAAATGGATGTCCTATTGGACATGTGGAATGGACCCAATTAGTTGGTCGACCATGGGTTTGGCTTGCATCAGTTACCTTTTGCAACCTACTGTAAACAACACTATTCATGCCTTATTCAAATTGGCATCAACAATATACGGACAATAATCTTTATGATTTTCTGCACTTACATGGAACCAGTGGCGGACCCAGGATTTTCATTTGGGTGGGGCGGACGATGGTCAATTAAAAAGGTCAAAATCAACGCCAACTACCAATAATCTCTACTTATTGTATGGTTTAAAGACATTATTTTTTATTTTTATTTTTTGGAAAATTAAGTATAAAGAACTCATATCCTGCTACTAACACTTTATTTTCTACATAACATTTTTAACTACAACAACCAGTTTCTCAAGAAATTATCCTTGTATTCAAATCAATGGGATGAAAATTAAATTAGCAACCACACTACAACAATAATAAAGAAACTATAAAGAACTCCAAAGAAGTAAAATCATTATCATAAAAAAATGATACCTCTTTGATTATTTCCTTAAACACTTAAGAGTTCCTCTATCATATGAATCCAAATGAGTACAGTATAATCATAAACATCATATTGTGATTCAATAAAAAAATCATTCAAGAAAATCTGACAAGAAAGCAAAAAGAAAGTAGCTAAAATTCAAGACCCAGCTATAAATCAAACAAAATCCAAAATGGGATGCTTTGGGGAAAATTTGGAGTATTTGGTCATTGTCATTAAGAAAAAAAACAGCAAAACATATATTACATAGAGCAAAGAAGGCAAAACATAGAAAAATATGCCAATCATAAATCAAACCCCATTAATACAAACATCATATTAGGAAAAACTAATAGAAGAAAAAAGACCAATAGCATGATACAAACCAGATACCCTAATTACAAGAATGATATATATATTATATATATATATATATATATATATATATAACCAAAATGCAGGAAACTATTATGGTTTTCAAGACCTGTGGTGGGGCGATGACTTTACTGAAATGGGGCATGGGCAACTTTTAACCCTTTTTGGTCACCCCAGGTCCGGATAATGTAGGTCCGCTCCTGTCAATGTGTGTATATATAATGTTTAGGGCTACCATGTTCCCATCATATTAGGTCACCAAGATTTTGATCATTTTTAGGCCCACCTTATCATTAATGTTTCTTACTCCTGCTGCTTTTTTTTATTTATTGGAATTTTGGATCAGACCTGGGGCGACTGCCCCCGGTACCCATAATGTAGGTCCACCCCTGCATGGCACAGTCTTCATTAACTCTGTACAGATCAGGGCCAGGATAGGGAATGAATCATACCTAACTTGATTTTTAGACCTCCAATCTCAGAACTCTTGTTATCAGTAGAAAGAGGACAGCGCTATAGAAACTTTATACAATAGGAGGAGGAAAGAAGATCAGATTGAAGGAGATAAATTGATAAAACCTCACACGTCCCTTGGATAGTCCCAGGTGCAAGGAAGGGTCTGACACCTGATTCTACACAGGAACACAGGAAGTCACAAAAAGAAAATCAAGAGTAAAGTTCGTTCATTCCATTATCCCTCTGGCTGCAACCTACTTGTATTTGTTGTAAAATAAAAGCACATTAACCCTAGAGTAAATCCTCACCCTTGATCAAATAACATAAAGACCCCACCACTAATTAATAAGATCCAACCAAAGAAAAGAAACCTAAAACCTGTAATTGAAGAGTCCCAAAAATGTCAAGATTAGTCAGAGATGACAACCCCTAACTTCTAGGAAAATTGTCTACTAGAAAGGACACGTGCAAGTCTCCCTGGGGGGTTTTTTCTTCTGAAGTGCCCCTGTCAGGGAGGGTCTCAAGTAGGCCTCACCCCCAGCTTGTGTTACTTAGGGGTGGTAAGGTCCATCAGGTTGGGCTCTACTGGTAACAGGTTTGGGCCCAACCTAACCCAACCCATTTACTAAATGGGTCATAACGATCAATCCTAACCTGGCCAGTATATGTATGGGTCAACCAGCCCGACCCACATATTCTTCTTTTTCTTCTTAAAGGCATTTTTCTGCTTCTATGACTAATGTCTGCATCTATTATGCAGTTGAAAGTTTGTAATCGTCAAAATTGTTTAAAAGGAAAAAACAAACCCCCCATAGCCTGAACTGAGCATCTTCAAAGTTCAATCCCCAAAATTGGTTCCTCTTGACTGTAATTCTTGGGATTTTGATCAAAATGGGAATCCTTCAACTTAAGATAAAAGGTTCTTTGTAAAATCAGAAGGCAAAATAGACTTTTACATGGTTGATAATCGCTTTTATAATTAATCAAAATTGTTTTTAAGGAGAGGAAGAGGAGAAATGGAGGAAAGTAAAGAGTAAGACGAAGAAAAAAAAAGTAGAGAAATAGAGGAAAGGTGGAGGAAGAAGAAGAGTGGAGCGAAGAAGAAAAGACAGTGGAACAATACTCTGTTTCAGTTCCGTTCATCTAGCCTTTGCCGTTGAGCTACCAAACATTGGTGGTCAAATGGTGGGGACGAAGCAGATATCAACTCATTGAGAGATTTTTTTAATCACATTCAGCATCTGATTTTAAATCCACATGAAAGCACATCCTGATCAACTGCATGAAATCTGGATTATATGTAAAAAGCGAACACTATGGAAAAATCACTCTCTATAATGTTTGATCATATGTTCTAACCTAAAGTGCCTGCATACTCTGAAGCTTTTTTACCCATTAATTTCTTCCTTCTGCATGTGCTGTGGACATTGCTTGTGTTAAGCAAGCATTGTCCTTTTTCTAAGGGTGGGCTGCCCAAATTTTGAAGTGCAAAATCTCAGAGGCAGTGATGGTGTTACCTTACTAATATGACTTGCTGCTATCCATATTTTCTCGTGCAGGTTCTGTTTATGTCCAACGTTTTCCCCTCTGTAAAATACCAGTATTTCTTATCATTAAATCTGCCTGTGTTATATAACACTCAGAAAAGAAAAATAGAACCCTCATTATCTGTCTAAATTCATCTTGCTTTGAATTCTGTAGTTGAAGCCATGAAGTAGTGATATTTGATATTGTAAGTTGGAACTGCAGATATTTAAATTTGCTTCTGTTTAAAGGACAAAATGGTTGATATATAATGTATTATTATTAAAAAATATTATTCTAAAAAAAAAGGATAGTTGATGAATAATGTAATGGAAACGTGTTATGATATATAATGTATTATTCTTAAAAAACAAGGATAGTTGATGTATGATATAATGGAAACGTGTTGTGATCTTCTGCAGTGCATGATGTCCTTGGGATCAGAGATTCAGAGTTCCAGAGTCTATATCATTTTACTGTGGGAAGTCCAGTTTTAGACAACCGGATAATGAGCCTACCTGCATATCCAGGACCTGATATTGATGCCTAATTGCCTTGTTGCATAGATGCCAGCACTACTACTGCTAAGCTGTATTACCGATTGTACAGATCCATCCTGTAGAGAACCATTGTCTCAGTCACATTACAGCATTATGGCTCAGGTGGGACTCTTCTCTATGATGCTCATATATCGCAAGGGTATATGGATTCTGCTCTTAAAATTTTAGTGTCTTTTACCCAAATTTTTTTTTAGTGTCGAACAGTATAAAATACATAGAAATTGGAGATTTTCTAATGTAGGACATAGTTATATACTTTTTGTTCAGTAAAACTAAAGATTCATCGGCTTCCATTGCTCAGTTAGATGTTCTAAAATACAAATCTGATAAATCCAATTGCTTTCACTGTTGTTTTCATTTCAATCTGCTGGAAATGGTACAGAGAGCCAAGTTGGAGATGGGTGTGAAACACAGGAGACTGTTGAGCAGTTTGGGTCAGACTCTTTCTCGTCATCCTGCATGACATGAAGTTTGGACACTTTTAATTCACTTTGCCTTCAACATGTGATTACATGCTCAGCAGGCAGGAAATCAGGCAAGATCAGGCAGGAAATCAGGCAAGCCTTCTCTGCGCGTCTGTGGCTTGAATCAACACTGGAATCATATCTCTTATCCTTACATGTTGAAAATATGTATACTTAGTTTAATCAAGGTTGTTTTTTTTTCTAATGCTCCTGGCATTTGATTCTATTGTTTTCAATAGAACATGCAGTAGCTGGGCATAAGACCATTAAATGGATGGAAATTGAACTCTCTGCAGATTCTCTCATTGCCGGAAACGAGTGTGCCTTTGTCTCTAGATAAAAAATGGGAATGCTAGAATGTTGACCAACGATGTCCTACTGTGAATGTTGACCGAGTGGCTTAGCTTGGAATAATGATCACATAAGCTTTTTCCAAACTTCTGGTCAGGTTTAAAATGAGTGTTACTTGAGGGAAACAAGTGCGGCAGAAAATCAGCTACTTTGTGCAACTTAACCTGTTTTTCTACCATCTTCATGCGGATGCCTTTTGCATAAACCGAATCTGACATTGAATGGAGAGGACAATCAGTGGCAATAGAGCTATTTTTAGGAATACATTTCTTAAAATCTTTCTAGGAATTCAATTTCATGCAAACAAGGGCCACTAAGAAACACCATAGTAAAGTTGTAAAAGGGGGGAATCTGTTTTCCACATCTAACAATGCGACGGTGTAGATCAAGATGAGGAAGGTGACGACTCATTAGCTGTCTGCTGAAAAACAAATAATGAGCCTCCAATTTTAAGGAAAAAGCAAACTCTTCGTACTGCCCAGTTCATTGTTGGTGGGGGTGGGCTCACTTATTATGACTGATTCTGCAATCCCTCACTAAACCGTTTCATTTGTAGGGAAAGAAATTGGGAGGAAGGTGGAATTGTGTTTCCTTGCTGTCGTGGAAAATCAGGTCAAAACTGATACTTTTCCCGTTTCATCTGTAGGGAAAGAAATTGGGAGGAAGGTGGAATTGTGTTTCCTTGTTGTCGTGGAAAATCAGGTCAAAACTGATACTTTTCCTCAATGCTCTTGTGGAGACACGGTAGGGCATGTATGTGTAGCGCAGAAAAATGTTCCACTGTTCCTCACCTTTCCTGTAGACAAGCTGCTACACAAATATGCCCTACAGTGTTTCCCAATTTCCCTTTTCTGCATAAAAAGCGCTTGCAAAAACAAGGGTCTGTTGGCTTCATATAATTGAATTCTTAGGGTTGTATTGTTATAAGTGGTTAAAAATGAATAAAAAATGTGAATATCTAAATAACCTCTTCTTTTTTGAAAATTGAATCAATGGAAAATGAGATATGAATACCCAACTAAATCCCTAGTATTTCATATCTTTGGAATGTCAACGTCCCATCTATATTGCAGTCTCACATCCTTAACGATCACCTCTTTAACAATTTTTTGTGGAGCTAATTTCACCATCAATTCCTATGTATTCTATGTAAACAATTAAGCTCCTAAATATTTGTTTGGTTGAGGAATTAGTAAATGAATGCAATGAAATTATCATATGATGAGAAACCTCAACTTCTAAGTAGGATTCACTTCGCAAAGATATTATGTATTTACTGACAATTTAAAAAATGAGGCAAAAAACAATTGAAAAGGCCTCTGTCAACAAGAATCATGAGATTTAGAAAATCTACATGAATTTGTTCTCAACCATTTGTCATATGATATTATTTTATTCTAAACTCTAAAATAATATTTAACCCAATCTATGAGCCATACAGGGTAGATAAAGTGTCTACAAGTAGTGCACCCATGCTTATGATGGGTGAGTGACGTGAATCGTGCGTGTATTTGATTCCCAAAATATTCAGCGCCATATTATTTTATAGTATTCTGGATCCTATTGAGTGCCTCAGGCATGCTTCTTGTGAGCGAAGGGATTGGAACTCCACTGTCGGCGGATTTATGCTATACTCGAACATTTTAAAATGAACCGTCTTCTTTAGTGGGATGTCTCCAACTTTAATATAAACAGGAGTTTGTCCTACTTTAAGATTGTGCATATAATCCATGATGTGATTAACACAATATCATGCATCATTATTCGTAAGCATCAATCACATTATTAATCATATGCTCAATCTTATGGTGAAATCAACTTTTATTGGAGCAGAAATTAGGAAACATTACATGTGTTACTATATTAGCCGTCATCTCGTCCCTATGATGGTCCATAGGAAATTAGTTAAGGTACATATTGCTTTAATTATAGGGTGTTGAAAAGTATCTATGCGGCCTCTACTAATGCCTTAAGATGTTTGGTAAAAATGGTTATTAGAGGGAATTTAATATGACATCGGAGACAACTGGTCGCAAGTTTGAGTCTCAGGAGGAACAGTTATCGCAAAGTTCGGGTCTCAGGAGAAACGACTCGGAGTTGAAATATGCGTGTTGTAAAATATGCACAGGTGGAGTTCCATTTGGGGGAAGTTTTGAGAAGTAATTCCTTTGCATTGAGAATTTGGTAGGAATGGGGTGAGCCGAGGGAATTAGAGAGCAAAATGCATTGATAGATAGAAGAAGATTACCGGCAACCATCACAATTTTGCTTTCAAATTTGTTCCTTTTTTAGTGGTCATCATTTGACAGGCCATCATCCCACTTGTTTTGGTGACGACGCTGTCATATCCATACCATGGATGCTGGTTTGAAAAACAAGACCTAATCATATGTAATCAAGAACATCCACGATGTGGGCCATCTCATGCTTTGCAAGTTTCTCAAGATACGCTTAAATTTAGGGAACGTAAAGTTCAAGAATAGGAAGATTGGAAAAGAGGCAGTTGTGAATTGCTGCTACGTAATTTAATTTTTTTTATTTTCTATTTTACCTAAGAATTTAAAATTTTATTTATTTTCTTAAGATACTCTTGAGCTTTTTCTTTCCAATGGGGGAGAGCCAGATCCTCTGGAAGGGGCATATTCAAACTCAAGATGCGTCGGATATTGAGGAACCTATGGAAAGGATCGCACCAAACAGGCCGAGGACGGTGCTTGATCCCGTTTCCACTGCGGCAACTACCTTCTGCACAAACCAACCATTAGGCATATTTCTTTACAAATATTTCTATAAAAAAACTCAAGCTGTCTAGGAATTCTTTAATTTCAGTTAGAAATTCAATGTTCGAGAATCCCCAACATATGAGGCAAGTAGTATTTTAAAATTTCAAAAAGGTGGAATTTTCAAATGCTAGCCTTTACTTTAGCATTTACAAATCTAATTATTTAGGGAGACTTTGTTGCGACCCAAGGCATTTCGATAGAGATTTATTGAACTCCGGCTCATCCCAACAGTAGAATGCCATCTTTCGTTTTACGCAACTACACAAAATTAGGTCCGATTATCTTTTTCCTCTGCACTCCTTTCATTCACCTGATTTATTTCTCTATTTTTTTTCCACCTTATTGAATCTTTTTTTCCTGCCGTGTTTTGATAGAAAGGGAAGAAAAGGGTTTTTGAGAGTTTTAATGGAATGAAAATTAACCCACCCTTCTCCTCTCTCGCTCACTCATACACAAGTACAAATCACCAAAGGCCATAGATTTTAGGTTTTTTTGCTGAAGTAGCAAATCAATCATATTGAAATCTTTCAAAACCTGGGCTCAAATTTTTTTTTTTTTTTTTGACATTGTTATCTTCCCGGAAACCACACACAACCAAACTTATACACATAGCACGTTTTGAAGCTAAACTTATCATTAAAAAAACAAAAGGCATGAGAGATAAATGAACCAGGGACGGGAATGCTGAAATTTGAATATTCACATGAAATGGAAAACCCATTTTGTTTAATTTCTTCCCCTGAAATATGTATATATGAATACAAATAATGCATAAATATGTAAACACTCACTTAGAAATTCAAGTAGTTATGAAACAGGGAATTTGGAGAATCAGGTTGGATGAAATTCTCAATAAAAAGTTTAAGTACGAAAGAAATATGGAATTCAGGAATGTCATGATTTGGTAGAATTTCAGAATTTTAGCATATTAAATTCTACAAATTCTAACATGCATAAATTCCAAAAATTCGTGTAAAAAACATGCCCTTGAAAATAGACCACACCATAGAGTTTTTGAGTATTCGGGCCCATTGGCTCATTAGTTTTATGAAACGAAACGTGAATTAAAAGGCTTGAAATAACTATTTGTTTTAGTCTACATAAACTTAAATCCAATGCACTTGATTTTTGAGTAGTTACTCGGATTTGGAAGCCTTATTTAGTGGGAAAGCGGCACCTAAATTTCTGAGATATGTCTCGTCTTGAAAAAGATTAGGATTTTCTACTTTTTCTAGGGTTATGTAAATTCTTCTCTCCACACTTTTAAGTGGGATTCATGGTTGTCTGTGGTCCACTATCTTTGGATCTACAAATGCACAAAAGAGCAAGCCAATGATTGTTGTGAGCCGTTCAATTTAATACTATGAAATGATGGTTAAAATAATTTTTACTTATTAGCCATTTTATGCTCTTAGATGAAATGCAGGACAACACTCATTCATGCTAGTCCATACTATAATCTTAAATTAGAAAGATGATGGCAGCAATCACGCACCTAATTTAAAGATGCCAAATCACTCTCATATCTGATTGGACCATTGGGTGTCCATCGAGTCTATCATTCCTACCTTTAAAAAGGTGTTAAGAGTGACATGCCATTGTGTCGCAGAGGATTGTGATTCATTTTAAACATAAATGCAGTAGAGTGGTTCTCACTGCGACAGCCCTAGAGAATACTAGGTCATTTAATGAAACTTATATCAAAAGCAAGGGAGCCCTACAAAAAGGAAGTCCGAAACAAAAGACGAAAGGTTTAAAAGCCTCAGACCTTTAAAAAAAAAAAAGAAAAAGGAAAAAACACACACACACACAAAAAACATCAAATGCCAATGAGAAGAGTAGCTCTGCCAACTCCTAATTAGTTGAAGACTCCATTAAAACATTAGCCAAATTGATAATATGCATGAATTACATGTGAATTGGAGAAGACAAAACACTAATATCGTCAAAGAAACAAAAGAATATTGAAAATTTCAAGGAGTGTGTGCCCATGCCACGTCCCATAAAATCCATGAACTTGCGTGAAGGTTGGCTATGGGCCATGGCCATTGTCACGACGGTAGCCTGCAAGCGACAGGGGCCGTTGATTGGACTGTTCCCAAACGCACTTGCGTTGCGACTTGCAAGTTGCAGCCCAATCCTCTCGTATTAAATATCATTTCTTCCCGACAGACTTATCTTCATCTGTTTCCCGTGATTGACACACGAATACACGATCATGTCTAAGCAGTTTAGGCTAAAGGTGAAATGTTCACCTACAAGCGTGAACTGCAACCTTCTTACTGGGTCCATCATGTGGGGGCCACCTAAGATCCACATCAGGAAAGGCCGATGGAAGGGTTTTGAACACTTGATTGTTTTCGTAGGATCTTACACCCTATTGAGCTACCACTTATCCTAAAATCAATTGGTGATAGAAAACGGTACAAGAATAGTTTTTGGTGAGGGCGATGACTCGACCACAATTATGACCGCTCAGGAGCGAGCGAATGGCACACCCGCCGCGACACCCGACCTACGAGGCTTTGACACCACTTGTAGGATCTTACACCCTATTGAGCTACCACTTATCATAAAATCAATTGGTGATAGGAAACGACACAACAATAGTTTTATGGTGAGGGCGAGGGCTCGACCACAATTATGACCGCTCAGGAGCGAGGGTGGACGTTGACCTCAACAATACTTGTAGGATCTTACACCCTATTGAGCTACCACTTATCCTAAAACTAATTGGTAATAGGAAACGGCACAACAATAGTTTTATGGTGAGGGCGAGGGCTCGACTACAATTATGACCGCTCAAGAGCGAGGGTGGACGTTGACCTTAACAATTTTTATGAATTTCATTTAGTTTAATTTTTAATAGTCAGTCTAATAGTTAATTTGCAGAAGTAAAATTAGCATAGACTTTGGTTTAGTGGCAGTCTGCCGGATCACGAGGGTTTGTGCAATTGTGTGTGTGTGTGTGAATGGAATACATTGATCAAGGTAGCCCCTGGTATGCATGGCATATTGTGGGTCCAGGAGCCAGAAAAAGTGAGGGAGGGAGGAGTCTGACAACCACGTGATTTGATTCTCGTTTGGCACTTTCCGTACTTCTAATGTCTGCATCCTAATCCTACCTGAAGGGACTTTTTCATTTTAAAGCTGTGGCCCTCATGGGGACCGGACCATGGTTCGGTCCCCATATTCGGGCCACATAGCACGCCTCCAAACATAATCAGCGTTTGAAGTTTTAACTCAATTCTATATTTCCATTTCCCTCTTCTGAATATTCATTTCTGGAGCAGTGGACCCTTGGGTCAATGAAAAACAGTCCCACTAAACTAAAAGAATGAAAGTGGGCATTATCAGATTGTCTTAGCGACAGGTTTTAGTAGTTGGTTTGTAATTCTTTATTGTAACTAATGTTCCATGACCTAAATATGTGTAGTTTTCTTTGTTTAATTTATTCAGATTTGTTTCTAAAGCTTCCATCATCCTTGTGAAATGTGAATTATAATATATGGGACCAGATAACGTGTCTGGTGAGTATCTTTTTCCCCTGAGCAATCCACCCACGTATAAAAACTGAGGTTAAGGTAAAGTAACTGAAGTTAGGCATGTGATGCACAAACCCGTCCTTTTGATCTTTTATAAAATCGTTCTCCCTAGCCTCCAGTCCTCTCTCTTTCCCACTACCAACCAATTGCAGCTTTTTTACTCTCTCTCTCTCTCTCTCTCTCTCTCTCTCTCACCAGCGCTGAAAATGGAAACAGCCCTGCAACCAACCAACCATTACAAGCTCCTCTTCATCTTCCTCTTGTCGTCTCTTCTACTGGCTATGGTTGCCACGGCTCAATCGGCCGCACCCATGGTCCAAACCATGACCAGTCGAGCGCGACCGCGACCGCGACCACGAACAGGTCCAATGGATTTCATCAAGGCCAACTGCGGCGCCACGCGTTATCCTGCTCTGTGCGTGCAGTCTCTCTCCGTGTACGCCAAGGACATACAAAAGAGCCCGCGTCAGCTAGCCCACGCCGCGCTGGCGGTGAGCCTGGCTCACGCACGGTCTGCTACTGAGTTCGTGGCTAAGCTTTCTGGAGCCAAAGGCATGAGGCCTCGAGACCATGCGGCTCTGATGGACTGCGTGGAGAACTTGGGGGACAGCGTGGACCGGCTGCGCCGGTCGATCAGGGAGATGGGTCGGGTGAGCCGGTCAGGGAGAAGTGGGTTTGAGTGGCATATGAGCAACGTGGAGACATGGGTGAGTGCTGCACTGACAGATGAGAGCACGTGCGTGGATGGGTTTGCAGGGCCTGCCATGAGCGCATATCTGAGGGCTGCTGTTAAAAGGAGGATTGTCAACGTCTCAATGGTCACCAGCAACGCACTCGCTCTTGTAAATCGGTTCGCCCAAAGGCAGGGTGGTATTGTCTATAACCCCTAGTCAAATACCACTTATGCTGTGCTTGTGCTTGTCACTGTGGTATTAACATATATAACTGCTTTGTATCATGTATGATATATGTTGATGGGTTTGTGCTTTTACATGAGCATATAGCTTGGATAGGTTTGATGTGTGCTTATCTCTAATCTGTATGTTACGGTATCTGTAAATGTAACAATTATAGACTTAAAGGATGAAGGTTTTTTTTTTTTTTTTTTTTTTTTTTTTTTTTCCTGTCTTGGTGGTGTCTTTTCTTTTATGTGGTAAACATTCTATTCCCTTGTTGCGACGTGTGAATGGGTGTTTTGGGCATTGATTAGATCGGTGATGCAATCAGAGATTCAAGCTCTGATCGCTATCAAATCTGTCTAGCGCATCATTTTGTTTTTTTTAATGTAATTAGACCTGATCCCTATCAAATCTGTGTAGCATGTCATTTATTTATTTATTTTCTAATTAGACTCCTTGGGGGCACTGTTGACGAGAAAGGGGCCAGATGCATTGATGAAACAGAGAAGTGTCCTAATCACAATCAAATCTGTTTGAGTGTCTCATTAAATATTATTAATTATACTTATGAGTCCTACTTTGGATCGCCATCCTAAGATAAGATCATATGCAGGGTAAAAGTAATAGCATGCTGATCAGATGTGCATTATGATTTAATAACTTTTTACAATCCAACGTGTCATTTAATATTAAATGGGTCCACTTAGCACATTCTTTAAAAGAGTGGTTGGTGACCAAGCATGATTCTAATCTTCTACGGCTGCATCAATAGAAAGCTCCTCTGCAGCATTTTCAAAAGTTTATGGATACAGCGGTCGATTACCCCTCTCCTTCCTTACTTAAAAAAACTTTGATACTAAGCTATATACAAAAAATTTTATAAAATAAAATCTTTTGAACGTTATCAATTATTTGTTCTTAAAAAAAAAAAAAAAGAATAGAAACTATAGTATCCCTTCTATAGCTTTGGTTTGAACTTTGAAGCAGATAACATATCATGGGTGTTCCTAGTTGTATTTGGGTAGTTCCAAAATCTCTCACATCCCGACAAACCATGCCACGTGTTTTATATGGAAATGCAAAGGGATTTTTGTTCGTAGAAGATGTGCATTTAGACTTAGATTAGGCATGTAAGAAATTTAAAATAAATTTAAAAATATTACTTATTTTAATATCTGAAGATGCTCTGATGACATTCCGTTTGAGACTTGAAAATGCTTAGTTAGGAGAAGTTCAAGAGATTTGGCTTACTAGACTTTTCAATAAGATATTAGTAACAAAGAAAATGCTGGATAAATGGAGAAGAAGTATTGCAGTACTTATATATAAGAATAAAAGAGATATACAAAACTATAACAATTATCGTGCGATTAAACTTATGAGTCATAATATAAAGGTATGAGAAAGAGAGAGACAATAATGAAGCAAAGACTACGAGAAAAGACCCCAAGATATTTGAAAATTAATTTGGTTTTATTTCAGGTAAGTCAACGATGAAAGCTATCTTCTTACTTAGACAATTAATGAAAAAATATTGAGCAAAGAGGAAAAATTTGTATATGAACTTCATCGATGTAAAAAAAGCTTACAACAGGGTACCTAGAGTTTTAATTTTGCAAGTTTTAAATAAAAGAAATGTTCCAAAAGATTATATTGAAATTAATAATGACATGTATGAATGAGAAGTAATGAATGTGAGAACTACTTGTAGAAAGACAAGAGGTTCTCTGTGATCATAGGTTTGTATCAGGGGTCAGCCCTAAGCACTTATCTCTTTGCACTGAATATGAATGAGTTAACTGCTCATATTGAAAAAGAGGTACCATGATGCATATTATTTACAAATGATATTGTGTTGCTAGATGAATCAAGAGATGGTTTAAATGCAAAACTCGAGAGATAGCGGGATGCTTTAGATACCAAAAGCTTTAAAATAAGCCATACGAAAACGAAATATATAAATTGTAACTTCAATAAGTATCTAGAAAGAGTTGAAACTAATGTGAGGAATTGAAGACTATGAGATATCATAAAGTGACTCTTTCTGTTACATTGGCTCTATGACTTGTAAGGATGGGGAGATCGGTCTCTGCCTATGTCTTATGGAACTGCAGGAATGATGCGATTTTTTTGAACTTCAGAGCCTCCCAGATGAAGGTTAAGCTTCTCCTGACTGAGCTCCTCTCCGTCTCTCTCAAGCGTATCAACAAGCCTTTCTCTGGAAGCCCTCTGAAGCTCATCTGTAATTTTTTGTTCCCTTCTTCTTAATTCTTGTTTGTTGTTTTCTTGGTTTTTCTTTGTTGTTTGGTTTCTTTTGGCTTCCCCCTTTGCTGTAGCTCTCTGAGCCTTCTCTCTGTGGGCTTTTAGCCCTGTTTCCTTCTCCTTCTTATTAATTCAATTGCCTTTTAGCAAAAAAAAAAAAAAAAAGGATGGGGAGATCGGTCAAGATGTTGAACATAGGATAAAAAGGGATGGTAGAAGTTGAGACTTGCTTTTGGAGTGTTTTGTGACTGACGAATTCAAACAAGATTGAAGGAAAATTTTTACAGAATAGTGATTAGATTGGTTATGACCTATGAAGGAGAATGTTGGCCAACCAAGAAGCATCATATGCAAAATATGTATGTAGCAAGGACGAGAATGTTGAGGTTGATGTGTGGTAAAATTAGGAAAGATAAAACTAGAAATGAATGCTTTTAAGAGCATTTAGCGGTAGTAACAATAGATGATAAAATTTGAGAAATAAGAATAATTTTGCCATGAATATTGATAGCCCACCAGGAGAAAAATGTATGCAAAAAAGGACGTGGATTGAGGTAGTAAAAATGGATATGAAGAAGCGTAACTTATCTGAGACAAGATAGATCAGAATGTAGAAATAGAATTCGTATAACCCACCCCAACATATTTGGGAAAAGGCTTTGATGATTGTGACTTGCTTTAATATCTAAAGATTTGGTTACGACCGTAGCCAGTTTTCATTAGGGCAAGTACAAAGTGCAGTCCAGCACTATAGGCCCCATTAGGGCCCATCTTCCATCAGTGCAATCTCTTTAATAGTCTTTTTATCCATGATCTGGTATTACTCGTAATTTTATACTCACTGAACTTTAACTCACAATTGGATTGAATCTAAAAAACTTATAATTAAGATGCTATTAAACTTTGGGAGCGTTTTTGCAGAGATGAGATCCGGGGAATTGTCGTACGATTTAGCACCTTTCTTTGGTATGTCTGTGCAGCGACGAGAACTCTAGGAAAATCCCGTTTTTTCACTCTTCATTTCCGTGCGACATGGGATTCGGAGACCTAACCTTTCTGGTAGGAAAGCAAAGTCACGGAAGAGGAAAACCCCGCTTTCCCCTTTTGTGGTGTTCCACAAACAAACCCTTAGGTTGTTAAATCAAGGACAATGATAATTGGGTGGTACTGATTTTTATGTCTCCTTTGTGCATGAGGTGACCTTTTAATATGTTCTCCTCCATTGGTAAACTAGCATTTAAGTGGACTCCAATAGCCAGACTACATATATATATAATATATATATATATATATATGGGAAATGTTCATATGCATTTATCCCTCACCATAGGGTGAAGGATGCTTCCATAAATGGGGAGTTTCAAGTACAAAAGGGGGATTTCAAGTACATAGGGTGTACTTGAAATCCCCCATTTAGGAAAGCATCTCTCACCCCATGGTGAGGGATAGATGCATATGAACATTCCCCTATATATATATATATATATCATATATCTTATATGCAGTCTGCTTGTAGGTGAACATTTCCCTCTATGTTATCGTCTAAGAAGATATGACAAAAGAAAGAGCTATTTAATAAATGAATAATTCAGAGATCACCATGCTAATACCAAAACTGGAACCTTAGAACCGACATGTCCGGATTTAGAGTCACCTTTGAGGTCCCATGCTTTTGCCTGTTATTGACAGTCAAACTTACATAAAAAGTTGCAAGGAAAACCGCAGGAAATATGTAGCTTATATCTTACAAATTCTGTCTGCAACCATTGGAAAATCTTAAGTCGCAAGCTATTAGTCCAACTTTCCCTTGCAGCAATTCCATTCTTTATTGGAGTCTGGTGGTTATTTTTCAACCCCTAAAAATCCGAAACTGTTGCCCGCAATTTGCGCCATTTTGATAATACCGATCAAAGCAAAGAAACTGGTCTCCCCAATCTTGTCTTATATTTCCATGAGTTACCTTATGAATGGCTGGCTATATTTAATTAGTTCTTGACCATTGAATTTGCGTCCAACAAATGAATCATTAAGGTTGTAAAGGATAATCAGGTGGCTGACACAGTGTAGAAAGTATGCTACAGAAAGGATTAAGGTTGTAAAGGGCTTTGTGTGTGATGGCACAACACCAAAAACAGGAAATTGGAACGGATTACCGTTCCTAATCCTTCCGTTCCTAATCCGTTAATCCGTTCCAATTTCCTATTTTTGGAACGGATTAACGGATTAGGAACGGTTATCCGTTTCAAAAATAGGAAATTGGAACGGATTAACGGATTAGGAACGGAAGGATTAGGAACGGTAATCCGTTCCAATTTCCTGTTTTTGGTGTAGTGTGGGTTTAAGATTTTTGATCTATTCAATCCATTAAGAAGAATCCCATGAATTAAAGGCATTAATAAATGCATCATATGTGGCCATGAGAAATAAAAGTTGATTTTCTCATGAGAAAAATGTAAGTTGATTAACTTTCCACGTAGTTGCATCTTTAAAAGATGGGAGTCTTTGACTCTTTTGACTCTTTCTTATTTTGACAACTTTGGATTATTTTTTGCTGCCGCTTTTTTTCAAAACCTAGACTATGTATCAAAAGCTATACATCTAAGTACCAATTCTTAAAAAATGACTTATGCTTCTGGAGAACCACTAGAAAATTCGAAAGTTTCAACCATTTAGAAGGATTGCAATCTATTTAAATAGCTCCGAATTCCAATGATCCTAAGCTGAGACCATTAGGCCAGTCACGAACAAATTAATGTTTGCCCCGTTTGGGATCTTAATACGAGACCAGTAGGCCAGTCACTTGAATATGTTCCTAGTTTCAATATTTTTTCCTTTCCTAATAATAGTTTTTTTTTTTATTTTTTTTTTTAGATTTTCATATAAATTCTAGGACAATTGAATTCCATGAATTGCCAATGGAGGAAGTTTGTATGGTGGAGATATGAAAGGTACCAAATACGTAGGCCTGTCAATGAGACGGGTTGAAACGGATAGAAAGCCCGGCCCGGCCCGTCCCAAGCCCGAAAATACAGGGCTTCATAAAAAAATTTGAGCCCAGTGGGTTGGGCTTGGTCAATAATTTTAAAGCCCGGCCAAAATGGGACTGGGATGGGCAGAGGATGCTCAGCCCGTTTAGACCCGGCCCGGCCCGCTCCAAGTTAATTTTGCTAAAAAATTTATAATACCTAAATTGCCCCTCACTAATAGTAAAAAAACGACTATTTAGGAGGGGCATTCTTGTAACTGAGCCCTCCATCAGTCCATCTCTTTTATAAGACGTTGCAAGCCCTAAAAACATCCCACACTCAATCGCTCTTTTGCCCAAGATTGGTTTAGTCATGACCCAACTAGTGATGGTGATTTAGATAATGATGGAAATGCACTAAGTGATATTTTAACTGATGATACATTGCTTTAACTTGACTCATATAGGGTACTTATTCTCATTCATTTCTATTGATTTTTTTATTTTTTACTTTTACCGGAAAAAAAAATGTTTTAATCATTCCTACATTACTTGACCCATATAACATATAGTATACTCATTCATTTCTATTGATTTTCTGATTTTCTACTGTCACTAGCAAAAAAAAAAAAAGTTTTTAACTCCGCCATGTTGATTGTTGCATTGCATTGCCGGTTCCAAGCCTGGAAAAAAGAGGAGGGTTTAAAGTTAGGTTCACACCGGGTGTCTGGTGACAGTAGGAATAATTAGATAATGTTTTGCTTATCTCCAGGATCGGGCTAAGCCCAGGCCCGGCCCTGTCCCAGCCCGGGCCCGTACGAGACGGGATTAGATGTAAGCCCGTTCAATTTAGGGCCGGGATTGGACAACATTTGGCAGGCCCGTCCTATTTATGGGATGAGATTGGACAACCCAAGCCCAGGCTCGGCCCGTCCCATTAACAGGCATACAAATACGGTAGAAAGTGGTGAGCGGGAAAAACTAAAAATGATTAATTGGCAATCATGAGATTTGACCGAGTAATGACAGATTGGGATCATCGTCTACCTTCCCATCTTTCAAAAACTGGCACGTATCACCATGTATGGGGCAGCTCTTGCAAAGCATATAAGCATAACTAGAAAGATCTATAAAATTGGATTGAAGTTCCAGATTCCAACAACGGGAAGCTCGGTCTTTGAGCAAAGTTACGTACGACTGTGGATAAGTTCATGATTAAATGTTCTCCTTGTTCTTTTTCTCTTTTCCTCGCACTCTCTTAACTTGCCTCTATGACCCCCTTTCCAATTCAAACATGTGTTAATTTCCAAGGGACATACTTGGACTTATTCCAAATCTGACAAACCTGAAAATAACAGGGGGTCGGCTTGGTTGATCGGGTTAACAGATAAATATCTTAAATTCTTTTTTATTTATTTATTTATTTGATTTTTTTTTTTTTTTGTGATGCATGATTTTTTGAAACTTGAATTGTTCTTTTTAGTTTAATTTTGGGTGGTTGTTTCTCCGTAAACTTCCTCAATCTACCCCATGCCTCGTTAATTAGAGGGCTCAGCTTGTTATTTTATATGTTGTCCTTTCAAACAAGGTGGCTACATAACAAATTAAATTTGGTCTGTTTAGTCTAATCACTTTAAGGGATAATTTTTGCGGATTAAGTGGGCATCACCTGAGAATTAGTCATATTAGGTTAAATACCTCAGTGAAACCCACGCCACAAAAAAAAAAAAAAAAATTATGTTGTAATTCCCATTTTTTCCTCATCAAATAGCCATCGCTAAAGGGGTTTAACCGCTTTTCCCCAACTTGTAATAAGAAAACAAAAGAGTTTAGTAGTTAATGATGTAATATAACTTGTAATAAGAAAACAAAAGAGTTCAGTAATTAATGATGTAATATAAATTTAAGTATAAAAAGTTGATGGGTGATATAAGAGTAGATGAAGTTGATGTGAGAATCCTATATGGTGTGACTTTCCCGCAAAATTGTTTTTCCGGCATGAAAATTTCAAATCTTCCTCTTACCCAGAGAATTCATAAATGCAAAGGATATTGAAATTTTGAGGACACTTAAAGCAAATGAATATTTTGACAACTATCACGTGATGGTCTTTGAATTCTGCTAAAGAAACACGGCCTAAATCTCCATTTGCTATTTGAGATGGATTTTCGTGGAAACTGGGTCATTGGCATTGGTATCCTTAGAACATTGAGCTCTAAAATACGAATCCAGGATCCTTATTCCTCCCATGTGAACCATAGAAAATTGCCCCTTAGATAAGATGCTTGAAGGCCATTCAAATCCTCCAGACGATTTAGTCTCGGGCCTCGATCTCTTTCAAGTATAAGATGTCCCGTTGTGTTTGTTGGCGTATGGTATGGACTATGGAGGCTCTGGCCTTAAAAGGGCTGTCGTCTTCAAGGTTTTCCAGAAACGTTTTGGCTGGTACAATAGAAACAAGATATAGCCGACTACATCAATCTAGTGCATGCTCTTTGTCCCATTTCATTCATTAGGTGCAAGACTGTCAATGGACCACTAGCATCATCATGTGTGGACGATTAGATAACTTGATTAAGCTTGATTCAAATCTGTCAAGAGCTGATCAATTTTGATTAGTTTCAAGCCAAGCTCAAGTTAAGCAAAAGTCAGGTAGGCTCGACTTGTTTACATCCTTAGCATTGAAATTAAGCCAATTATTCAATTGGGGTTATGCTCACCATCTCATTTGCAAAACAGGTGACCGAGCCAAATTTTACTTCAGTTGCAATTTGGGCCATCTTCCTGTCGAAAACCTTCAAACGTTTTTCAACGTTTCATGGTAAACGAACTATGCAAAGGCAATGAACATGATTCAAAAAAAATGATGGGTGTTAATGACAAAGACTGTGTGGTGCCCACTATCCAACCTCCCATCTTCACTAATTCCACACCGCAGTTAAGAGTGGCACACGTCAGCTAACACTCTATTTATTTCTTACAGGCATCCATGACGCACTTTAGTCACAACCCACAGCGTGTACGGCGCATGATGCACGAGAGCACCAAGCGAACCCGTCTCCCAATCGGTGACTAAAGTTTCCAGTTTCCACCACCCAACTAGCAATAAATGAGCCGAATTGGTAGTAAAGTCCATGATCATGAACCCATCACAAACTTCAACTATCAAACAACTCTACCCCTCCTTTCCCATGTAAGAATGAAAATGACTAAAGTTTTCTGTCGGAGGGACATTTTTGTGATGTGAGAATATACGGTGGAGTGAATAATAGTAGGGAATTTACCGGAAAAAATTCCATAGGTGACCTCTGCACGGAGACGGATGATGGCCCAGGAAAACATTGGAAGCGGATAAGGTCTTCAAGTTGCTTTCACTTATTTTATTTTATTTTTGTCATTTTGTGATATAATTGATATCAACCATTATATCGTATTTAGCAAATAAAATAGTTAAAGATTTGAAAAAAATTTAACTGACAGATTGGTCGATATCAACATCAGTGCTAAGTGATGATGGTCGCGACCATTCTGTCATATTCAACAAATAAGGAAGTTACAGGTTGGAGGAAACCACCATTTCTTGCCTTGTTGATTCTATAACGAGGTGCTGTAAAACACTGGCCTAAAATCAAAACATCAATTCTATCTCACCTTATGTGAAAAGAATAATTGATATCACTCTTTTCTTGCATTCTTGATTCTTTAATTGGGTCCTGCAAAAATATTGTCTAAACATTGATTCCATCTCTTGTGAAACACATCCATGCACATCTCTATTTCTTCATCTTCATTGGCATTCAGTCTGGGTTTCATAGGTGAAGGCGGGCTCTTTCGGTTTGTAGGGGTTCTGTGCTTTATTGAGGGTGGTGTTCCAAACCCATCATTGTCTTCTTATTCAACTTCAGAATTTTGGGCATCTTTTTTGTGAATTCCATACTCTAGATAAGCTATAACAATCATTCCATTCCATAAATCTTACAAGTATAACATTATAAAACTGCAACATTCACATTTGTACAAAACAATCATCCATACATTGGTTTGAACTCAAATGTACAACTTATAGTAAAAGTTGAGAATTCAAACTACATTTCCCTCCCACAACCTTTTATAACAACATTCATCCATTGATTCCATGACTGATACAATCAAAATAATCTATTTCTTGTGCAGTATAATATTATTTTTCTATTACATGATCCTGACTTCAATGAGACAACATTTGGAATAGCCTTCTTAGCTTCCCTCTCTCTTTAAGCCCTTCTTTCAGTTCCATGCCCATATACGGGCAGCTATGCTCTTTGAGAGCTGCATTTGGGTTCAAATAACAGAGCATTAATATTATTCAAAATTGCTCGATAGAAGTCCAAAAGTCACCAAATCTACAAAGCTAGAAGTTTACCTCCAAAGGGGTTTCTTAAAAGAAATACTGGAAAGAATACCAAATGGGTCATGGCTCAACCACCTCCACCTATTCCTTCCTTGATTTAGTGCATCCTCCCTACATTGATCATGGGTTGCATGTCTTTCAGAATGACATTGAGCTAGGGTTTAGAGATGGGGCTTTGAATAAGAGGGTTTAGAGATGGAGTCTTGAATCGGAGGGTTGTGTAGCTAGGATTTGGCATGTAAGCTTTTTATTTTTTTTTATTTTTAGCGAAGAACTCCTGTTCAAGAAAAGAGGCTCCTCTCAAAGGTTCCTACTCCATCAGAGATGAATATTGCCTACTCACTTCCATAAGTTCTATAGAGAGGAAGGAGATAGGGGAAGCGAGCAACAAAGCGACAAGTGAGAAGTTCTAAGTCAAAGAGTACGAAAGGAGACCAAGAGAGCCTCTTCTGTTTTCTCGATTTTAGTGGATCATCATCTGTGTACAGACCATCTATGGAATTTTTTTTCCATAAATTTCGCATAATTGTTTAGATTTTATGTACACCTTTTTAAAGATGATTGGTGCAGTACATTTTCCCTGCAAATAGGGAAGAATAAAAAGTAAGCTAAATAAAGGTAAAGTGTCACTTATAAAACAGAAGAAAAGGGAAGGGTTCTTGTTAAAAAGTATAAAATTTAAAAAATCACCTATACTTTTTTATAAAAAAAAGTAAAAAAGTTAATCTCTCATAATGCTTTTATGCTGTCTGCTTATGCTTTTATGCTGTCTGCTTATTTTATGCTGTCTTATATTTTTCATGGCTGTGTCTTATCTTTTTTTTTATGGCTGTGATAAATTTACATTTGCTCTTTTATGAATGAGTATCATTGCAGGTACAGTCATCTCTAAGCATCTCTAAAGCCTCAATTCTTTTTTAGCTTTGGGTGCTTATTTTGGTAGATTTTCTTGTCTTTAGGTTGTTTTATCTATGAATTGCCAAATGGGGAGATTATAAGGTATTTTTAAGTATGTTGGCCAATTCATTGGGTTATGGACAAAACTGAGAATCCAATTTAACATGTAAATTTTAGGAGGACTGTATCAGAGGCCATGAAGACAGAGGGTTCACGCGCTGGAGCGCGCCTCAACTCGCTCTAACGCACCCAGAGCAAAATTTGTCAGTTCGAGACAGTGGCCTTGCGCGCTCGAGCGCGTCCAGCCAGAATCTGCCAATCTCGAAACAACAGCCTCACGCGCTCGAGCGGCTGGGTTGAGAGATTTTCAAATCTGAACGATTCAATTCTATCTTTGTGATGATCTGTTTCTAAAATGACCTAATCTTATTTAAGAGATAAAAATATTCGTTTAAGAGAGCGACTTAGGCATCTCTCTCAGGAGTCAGGTCAGAAGATCATCAAGAGAGAAAAGTGTTTCTTCTCCATAGCATCTATTTTGTTGATTTGAAGTTCAGTGCAACAGAGATCTTCTTCTTTTGCAAGATCAATCATCTTCAAGAGGCTTTCAAGGTGACTTGTACAATCACGGCGAAGGTGCACGACGAGTAGTCGACAAGCGAGCACAGTCCTTAGGTTGAGTCAACAACTGGAAAAGGGGAGTTTCTCTCTTGTAACTTTCATGAGTTTAGTGTTTGGTTGTCTGTTAGCCTAGACGATAAGGCCCGTGGTTTTTTTTTTTTTTGTAGGATCTTACACCCCAGTGAACTACCACTTATCCCAAAACCAATTGGTGACAGGAAATGACACAATAATAGTTTTATGGTGATGGCAAGAGCGAGGGCGAGGACTCGACCACAATTATGACCGCTTCGGAGCGAGAGTGGACGTTGACCTCAACATCTCATCCCATTAAAAGAAGTTCCTCACATGCAATAAAATGACAAAAAGTTAAAAAGATGACTTTTGAAATTTTGCACTTTTTGATAAGACTCCTCTTCTATTTTTGATCTCAAGTTTCCCTACTTTGAATGCATTCTCTTGGGATTTATTTTTCCATCCATCGCCCCTCCCCTGTTGGTGAATCAGCCTAACTACCTAATTCCAGATGATACCAATTACCGAATTCAGATCCAGGTTTTAACCTACTTTGTTGAGTCCAGGTCCCTCCTAAGAGGCAAAGAGTCTATATACGGTAATCAATGCAGAATATACCATAGTAATAGAGTGGAAGTTTGGATCCTATGCCTTGAGCAAAGCAGTATTTCATGTTCAAATAAAAAAGTGGGCTACTCGACATCGTCATGGCACTCTCCAATCTCACAAAATGAAGCGACAGAGTCTAGTTTAGATTGACAGCGATCAGTGGAACCATCGGTCTATTGGTCTCCTCGATCCATCCTACACGAGGCCAGGCACAAAGACAAAGGACAATCAAAATAGAAACTTTTATCTAATGATCGTCCGTTTCATCGATGGCTATGGCAAACTGAGAAGACAATTCTAATAAATTTCCCAAATAGGAGGCTCCACCTATAGCTCGTGTGACTGTCCTTTCAAGGTACCCTACTTTTTTTTTTTTTTTTTCCGTTTTGAGCTCAGATTTTCATACATAGAGAAGCAGGTTTCATTATAGCAGCAGCTATAATGAGCAATGGTGATATTATAGCTTTTAGCATTCTCTATTAAAGTTGATAGCGCATGGACACAGCCTTGACTTCAACAATTAGCAATGTTGAGTATACGCTTCCCATAATTTGGATCCGAGCTACCAGTACAAGGATTTCGATTCAACTAAATCTATAATGATCATTATAGGTACCCTGTTTTTTATCATATCATGTCATCCAAGTCTGGATCCCTTGTCGCATCTGTCACGGGCTTTCATTGTAATAGATGACTTGAACTCTATTGTAGGGTCCATGTGATATTAGTTTGGATGGTTCATTTTCCCCTCATAGATATATTCTCAAAGCGAAGGAACTCAAGATGAGCAGTTTGGATTATAAGACACTGATACACAATTTTTTTGGTAAAACACTTGTAAACAGAATTAAAATTATAAGTGTCTAAATATTACGAATTTGATTAGGTGAATATGAAACTCGTAATACTACTGTTAAGCTTCTTTTAGAGAGAGATCAAATGCCTGAGACCTGAAAGAGAAGGAAACATAAGTTAGAAGCCCTGACAGAAGTCAACTGAAGGCACTCCGATGCCTAAGTTAGTGCAGTTACTGAACAAATGATGAGTGAGTGGAGAAGAAATGTGAGGTTTGGACTATGTGTATGCTTGTGTTGCCCCGCGTACCTCTTTGGGATCTTATTCTTGTGTATATATATAGGCAGAAGTCCCATCAGGCGCTTCCTTAGTGGAGGTAGGTGAAGGTACGTCCCATCAACCCATACTGCATTACCTTAGTGGAGGTAGGTGGAGGTACTGTTCCATCGGACCATGCCTCAACTTCTTCTATGATTGCGGATGTGATCGTCGGATAAGGACAACCCCTTATCTATATCCGGCGCCCATCTTATTTGTCAGTACGTTCTGCAACATAGTCGTAGTTTTATAGGAATATAATTATGACTCAGTACCATCTTAGTTGATCGAGCCGAGTTGAAGATGATACTGAGATCAGGTATGGGCGCATCCTGGCATTGTTGCCAAGGTGCCTCAAACTGAGACCAAAACGAGTCTAGCTGGTACTTTTACCGAAACTAGCTCAAGCTCGATACAAGCTGGCACCGTTGCCGAGCTGGATGTATCTTGGTACTATTGCCGAGCTGGATGTATCTTGCTAGTATTGTCGAGTTGCAAACCGAAATTGAGATAAGCCAAGCTATTATCATTACCGAAACTAGTATAATCTCGTTATTAGGGAAACGTTCCACACAGAAACCATAGTTTGGGTGCCAGAACCACGCCTAACCGCTGGGAAGGCATAGCTTGAGTGAGTTGAGTTGACTCTACCAAGTGACGGCAAGTACACTTTCAAACCGTTCTTGTTTTGCAAACCTAGAGAAGAGATAATACCCAATGAATACAACCCAAAAAAGCCTAGGTAACTTTTAGGTGCTTAGTGGAGCCTCTATAAGCCCGGGACTTGTCAAACAGTTCTTGTTATCCATGGAGACACTTGAATGAACGATACCAGATTGTAAGCAAGAATGTAGTGTTGTGCTGAGATTCGCATTCATTTCTCTGGTATGGAACACACAAATACCTACAAAATACATGGCTAAGATGAAGGTTTGGTATTCGAGGCCATGCTTTTGCATACTTGTATTTTAATATAAGGGACATCTACCGCAAAATTTCTCTTAAATAGGGTAACTATAGTTGAGAACCCTAAACTTATATAATGGCATCGAAGGACCTCTAGCCCAAATCATCTTTTTTTTTCTTCCCATTTTCCCATTTCTTTGTTGATGTCAACATAACCCTAATCCCAGGTTAATGTTATTTTATGTTGATGTCGATAAATCTTTTGTTGACGTCAACAAATTCTATGTATAAATATTTAATATGTGCTATGTACAAGGGCCACTTGATTGTGCTAATTGAGATTTTTTGTCTGACATGGACAAAAGCTTCTATTGACGTCCACAAATTCTATATATAAATGCTTAACCCACAAGAGTCACTTGATTGTGCTAATGTGATGTTTTTGTCGACGTTGATAAATATTTTGTTAATGTCAACAAATATTATTCATGACAAAATATGACACTTTAGTTTCTTTTAATTTGAGTGAAGAGACCGATTTTTAGAAATATGATTGTTTTTTATAACATGAATAGGGAATATGGTAATGTCGACATCAATAAAGAAAAAGCAAAACGGAAAAAAAAAAAGAAATAATTTCGGCTGGAGGTTTTTAGCTGTGATTATAAAAATGTAGGATCCTCAATTGTAGTTTTTCCATTTAAAGGGATTTTTCTGTTATATAAAATAAAGGATATCTTCATGGACAAAATGCCCATGCTCATCCATTCATTTGGACATTTTGTGAGAAAGATCTGGCTTGCATCCATTATCAATTTTTAGAGGGTTGTACACATCAACTTTGGACAACTGCCGATTAGATGCCGTCTTGGATAGGACAATGATAAATGTATGGCAGACATTAAATGTTCACAATAATTTAATCCTCAAAACGGTGTCTGTGTATATCCATACTGGCAGCTACCGGAGTGGGGATGCCAATGCGTTGGGTTTAAACTTAAGTGGGATATCAAGTCTTAAATGATCTAGTTTCACGTCCTCAGAGTTCACTAACTATACACCTCACAAATTTGATGTAAAATCAGATTGATATTGAACGAAATACGTAATCATGTGAAATTAGGATAAGTGTCAATTGAAGGGGTCGGTGAGATAAGGATAAATCCAATTGAAGGGTGTTGGTGTGTTTGAACGCTGGGCCAGTATGAAAACTGAAAAATATAAAAAAAAAACCATGAAATAGATGTGCATAGTACATAAACGAGAGAGGGAAGAATGACATAATTTAGAGAGAGAGAGGGAGAGAGTAAAACTTGATTTTAGGGTAATCTTGCTTGGATTTAAGCCAAGTTGGTGACGAGCGCCAAAGCATTGCTTGTGAGTCTTGCGACTTTGAGAACATGCTTCCTCACAATGCTCTTAATTCCTCTGTTCATGGCATTGCCTTCAAAGCCATCCATGCAGGTATCGTCGTCAGTAAGAGCAGCACTAACCCATGTCCTTATGTCGCTTATCTGGAACTCCAACTCAGGGCCTCCCAGATGCTCCATTTTCCTCAGAGACCTATGAAGCTGGTCGACCGAGTCACTCACCGTCTTGATACAGTCCTTCATGGCACCCACCTCCCTACGCTTCATCCCATGTCCTAACGACAAGTTGGACATGAGTGCACGAGTCCAACTCGTGCTATTCAGGCTAACCGAGAGGGCCGTGTAAGCCAACTGCTTGGGGCTAGCTGCAATTGCTCTTGAATGGGAGGACAGTGATGCAAAACAGAGTCGTGGGTATGGGGTCACGCCGCATGAAGTTCTAATGAATTCAGTGCTGGCATTTCGATGATGAGTGTGGAGGGGTGTGGTTGCATTGCATGGTTTCACATTCAACGCCAGGGCAAGGACTATGGCAAGAGCCACAAGAGGGAATAAAGAAAATGGATTTCTCCTACTACAACCTTCCATTCCGTTTCTCATCACTGTCTGAAAAGGTAATCTCTCTGTAGCTTGGGGCCAGGGAGAGCTGATGAGATGAATGATATGATGCATATGGGATTTGATCCAATGCCTTTTTATGGATACCATGAACATGGCGTGTAGCGTTTACATGGCCCACTTCTCTCAATTATTGAGGTGTCACCGACATCGATAGATTGGGACTCGTTAATGGAGCTCCCTCACGGGCGGAAAGATTTTATTAGGGCAGAAGGAAAAAAGTTAGCAATAGGGGGAAATATCCAGTCCACACTGTGAGGCCCTATTGGGCCTAACTTTCATTGGTGCTGCCCCTGTGATAGCCCTTTCAACCTATGATCCGGAATAAGGCCCAGTTTTACGCTAACCTAACCTTCACTCGACGTTAGATTGACTCTCAAGAAAATCAATAGTTAAGACGCCATTAAACTTTAACGCTGTTAAATCAAGGGTTACCTTGATCTAGTGAAGCAGATTTCTTGCATCTCCCATGTCTATGAAGAGACCTTTCAATATACTTTCCTTTCAATTGGTAAACAAAAAACTAAGTGGGCCCCACAAATTGAACCGCATATAAGCTATATGCAGATTGCTTATAGAGTAAGGGTGTAAAATGGGTCAAGCTACTAGGCCTGGCACGCTAGTCAATGTGCCATGCCTTGGCCCATCGAATGCATGGGTTGTGCTGAGCCAGGGTTCCGTGGCACGACATGACACGGGCACGACTTATGGGAATTTTAAAACCATCCCCCGTTGGGGTTCCGTGGCATGACATGACCCGGGCACGGCTTTGAGGAGTTTTAAACCCCACCCCCCCATCCCTACAAAAAAAAAAAAAAAAAAAAAAGAAGTTTTCGCTCATTTTAAACACTTAGTAGATTTATAAATACTCCTTTTTTTTTTCATTTCTCACACTCTTCTATATTTTCTCTAAGCTTTCATTCTCTTTCTATATAGCTCTATAAGGCACCCAAAGCTTTCTCTATACCCTCAAAAGCTAAAAAGTTTATTTAGTTTGTGAGAGACCAAGACTACTCGAGGAGCTCTCTCTCTAAGTACATCTCCCTAGCAATCTTTCTTTACAGTATTTATTAATTTAGATTTTAGATTTTATTTAGTACATACATGATAATATTATATGATAAGTCTCACATTCTCCCTTTTCTTATATAAATTATCACAACGGATAATTTTAATATTTATATAGAATTTTTTAATTAGTTTTTTTTTTTTTTACACTTTGTTTTTAGAAAAATGGTTGGACCATCACAATGGCTCAACTTTTACTTTAGTCTAAATGATTCAAATGATGCAAATTTGGGTCTAGATCAAGATCTAAAGGTAAAAAGCACTCCTGCATTTTTTGCCCAACATCAAATCTCAACTAAAAGGAAAAGAAAATTGACTTCTGAAGTTTGAAAATATTTTGAGTTAATTGAGATTAAAGATCCCACTGAAAACACAGTAGAAAAGGCAGAATAAGTATTCTGTAAACAACACTACAATTGCAAGTTATCATGTGGCAACTTGTAAACCCTTCTAAGTTCTAATGCTAAATGCCAAATTTTAAAATTTATTGTAATTAATTTATTAAAATTTCTAATTACTAAGAATGAGTCATTTCTAATTTATTTAAGTATGCTTCTAGAAATATTGTCAAAAATGATGGAGTAAACAAAACATGATTAACTTTGGATTTATGGATTTTTAAATAAAATATTGGGTACATTTCAATAACAACATATTATATTGATAATGACTAGATCATGCAGATATTTCTATAGGTGAAGAAAATTGGCAAGTTCTTGAAGTAATAAAAAAATTATTTTATGATGGAATCTTATTTTTTTCTGGGGCATATTATCCCACCTCAACTGATCAAGTTTTGAACAACTTTTATGAAATATGTCTTACTTTTGTAAAATATAGAAATATAGAGTCTTTCAAGGATGTGTGTACAACAATGAAAATAAAGTTTACACAATACTGGAGAAATGCTCCCTTAACATTTTGCTTAGCCTCTATATTCGATCCTAAGTTAAAATTAATAGGCATAGAAGTTTTTATGAAAGTAATAAATAATAATATGAATGTCACTAATCTAAATAATATTTTAATTTTATCATCGGATCTTATTTAGATTAACTTCTTATTGGGTATGCTACCAAACTAGGTAGATCAGAAACAACCTATACCCCTCCCCAATCACTGACATGGCAAAAGTAAGTTTCATGGAATCTTTTTGGGAGCTCTCAAGGCAGCAATTCCTTCGGATTCAGTAATTGTGATTGAATTATCAATGTATTTATAGGTTGCTCTGGATGATGACACTAGTTTTGACTTGGTGGAAAGCAGGTGAAAGTAGATTTCTTATGCTTTTCGCTGTGACTTATGATTTACTAAAAATTCTAATATGTACACTTGCTTTGGAGCAAGCTTTTAGTACAGACGAGCGACTTATTGACAACTTGAGAACATACTATCGAAAGTAACAGTGAAAACATGCATGTACGCATAAGACTGGTTCTTGATAGAGAAGAGAAAACAAAACTTTATGCCCGAGGATGAAATAGAAGACGACTTTTTAGCATTAAAAAATTATTATAGTTGTAATTTGTAAAATTTATTGCAAATTAGAAATTATCGTCATAGTTGTTGTAAACTTTATTTTTAGGAAACTGTCATACTTGTGATTTCTAGTTTTTTTTATTGATAACTTTTTTAAAGTTGAATTTACCATTAAACTTGTAAGCTTTATTTGAAGTTTAGAATTATCATCAAAGTTGCTATAAATTTTGTTTCAAGGAATATAAAAAAATCAAAACTTTACTTTTTATTTATAAACTAGCATCAATATTTGTGCATTTATTTTATTAATTTTAACTTCATCTCAAGTTGAATAATGTCCATAAAGTCCCTTTCAATTTATATAAAAATTCTTTTGAAAAATAAAAAATATTAGGAGGGGCCCATGGGCCGGTTCAAACTGTGGCACGGCCCATGCTAGCATGTGGGCTTGCATGGCCCATCTAGCACTACAAATGTCATGCCATTGGGCTGTGCTCGGCTGACCCCCTGCTAGGCTTCCACTACAAGAGGAGGTCAAGTTCGGATATTATTGAGATGAATCATTTTTTTTTTTTGCTGCAATCATGCTTTAGTATACTCATCAGTAGGGGTGAAAGTGGGCCGGGCCGTCCTAGGGCCGCCTGCGGACGGCCCGTTATAGGCTCGGCCCGAGCTCGGCTAAAAAGACAAAAGAGCCGAGCTAGGACCTAGTAGGAGGCCCGTTTGCTTAAACGGGCCGAGCTAGGGCTTGATGAAGCCCGGCTCGTAAGCCCTAGGGCCTACATATATTATAATACATATATTATATATAAGGATTTATTCAGGTCAAGTGGGAACCGTTGGATCATTAAAGTGGATCCAACCAACGGTTGCCCAGTTTTTAAGTCTTGTAACTCTGAAACAATCTTTCCTTTGTTGTTATTATTATTTATTAACAAGGCTCTATTCTTGTTATTATAGGTGATGCTGGTGATGATGAAAACTTTATTTTATGATATTAGCCGAATACTTTATTTTTTTCTATAATGCTATTGGAGTTTAATTTGATTTGTATTATTATTGGAGTTTAATGATGCTAATCTACATTAACATTGAACTATTATGGAGTGTTGGAACTAGGCTCCCTTTGCTTTTATGAAGTCTTTCTAATTTTAGTTAATTTTAGTGCTGCAATCCAAATTATGAGAATGAGAATATAGGATGAATGCATGCATTTGACCATTTTTTTGTTCTGGTTTGCATATGCAGATTTCTTTGAATTCCTACAGGATTTTTTTTTCCTGAAAATATTTTCTTTCAGCTAGTACTATATCATTATAAAACGGGCCGAGCTCACGAGCCGAGCCTAAGGCCTCAATCGAGCCAGGCTCAAAGGGCCGGCCCTAGGGCCTCATAACTTAATAAGGGCCGAGCCCGAGCCAGGGTTTTTGAGGCCCTCTAGGGCTAGGGCCGAGCTAGGGCCTACTGAAAAATACTAGGGCCGAGCCTAGGGCCTGTCAAAGCCCGGCTCGGCCCGGCCCACTTTCATCCCTACTCATCAGTTGGGACCTAGAAAAATCTCCATGATCAGCTAATTATAGTTGTTTAAGGACCAAAACAACTCGAGTAGAACAAAGTTTAAATGATCCCGACTGATCACTGATATAAGAGAGGATAAAACGACAAAAAACCAATGGGGGCGCCGCATGGGGAGAGGAAACTTTGATGGGATGTTATCTAATTTTACATCCTCTCCGAACTCCGATGTTGCACTTGCACCCCTGGCGTACAAACAGGCATCCGGATCCCATCTACAATTGCTTGTACTGTAAAATGTCAAATCGGCTTGGCTCATCACATGGCATGTTTCACTTTATCGAAAAGTGGCAGGAGTGTGCGCTGTCGGGACAATTCATTGCCTAAAATGCAATGCTCCATATCTCGTCTGTATGCCGTACGGGCCCAAATGCAATGCGGAAATGTCCCAGGATGGCATTAATTGGAAGGTACTATGGCCCTGTTTTTAAGTAGAATTCTAAGGGTGCACAAAAAAAATTTCATCTATATGTAATTTCGATTCAATCCACAGATTTTTTATCTCATCAAAAGAAAAATGGATCGGTGATGGATTGAGAATTTTGTAATTCGTTAGTAATGGGTTAATGGCAAATTACAACCTCTATCCACGGATTCAATCCGATCCGATCCGATCCGTTGACAATAAATATAAATAAAAAAATATAAGGGGTCTAAATATAAATTAAAATGTCTAAATATAAAATAAGAAAAAACAATTTATGGGTCAAAATGTAAATTTTTTACAACATGTTTCATATTTTTCTTTTAACATTAGATTGACCGGATTAATTTGATCCGATCCGATCCGGTCATCCACGGATTGGATTTGATTGAATTTCAACATCCACGGATTGGTGATGGATATAAAATCCGTCAATCCGTAGGTAATGGATTGGTGCCGGATTTAGCCCAATCCGCACCAATCCGATCCGCATACACCCCTATAGAATTCTACGAGAAATTCCACCATGTATGAGAATTCTTGGACATGATATGACAGGTTGTCTCCTGATATTTCTGAATTTCATATTTCTTTAATAGCATTTCTGAATTCCAGCCAATAACCTCAAGGGGTTGGCCGAGTGGTCAGGACCACGGTTCCTCTATCTTCCGGAGTTAGAGGTCCTAGTATCAACTCCCGGTTCCCTCCTTTAGGAACCGAAGGTTGAGTCTACTTGTGCTACCACCTAGGGGCTTCAGGGGTTTTATCCGGCTTCTCTTTAGGCTCGGAGGGAATAGTCCAGTCCAAAGGATTGAGAACCCTGCGTCAGCAAAAAAAAAAAAAAATCCAGCCAAAAGGAAAGTCTCTTTTGACTTTTGGGAATCCGGGAATTCCACTCCCTATGCATTTTGATAAAATTCCTAGATGCTGAAGCTCAAAAGGGTATCCAGGAATTCCCCAGACAGGAATTCTTGAAATTCTAGCAAAGAAACAGGCCCTGTAAGACAGTCAAGAGTTCACACTCCTAAATTTAATGGTGAAGGTCATCTATGCAACACAATTTTAAACCGGTGAAACACAGGGACTGCTTTTTTACTATAATTTAAGGTATTTTTGTTTGAGAAAATTTTAAATTTCCAAACCTAATGGAGTTTCTAGATGCTTATTGAGCATCAAAAGACAAAAGGAGTTGGAATTTTTGAATTCTGAAATATATGTAAAGAAACATGACATGGGACATGATGTCCCATAACATCCAAAAATCCCCGACATGTTGAATTCTTATCAGAAATTCTAGTAAAGAATAAGACCTTACATTTCAATTTAGTCTAGTTAGTGGAGCCCACCTAATGTATTCTTTTCACCGGTGGAAAAATAAACCGATAAGTTTATTTGTGTTTCATGCAAACATCAGCAACATTAAATTAATCTAATCCTTAATTTAGTAGCATTAAAGTTTAATCGTATTTTAACTATAGATTTTTCTTATATTCAATTATTATATATGAAAGGGACTAATCCTAATTGAGAAATCAACATCAATTCCATTCCAATTGACATTAATTGATTTTAACGCTCCCTAAATAATTGACTCCCAAAATGTCCCCTTACATCTTCAACCTCTCCACATTAATTATAATTTAAGAAAGGGACCAATCATAATTGAGAAATCAACATCAATTCAATTCCAATCGACATCAATTGATTTTGACACTTCCTAAATAATTGACTCCCAAAATGTTTTCTTGTGTCCTCAACCTCCCCCACATTAATTATAATTTAAGAAAGAGACTAATCGTAATTGAGAAATTAACATCAATTCAATTCCAATTTATACCAATTGATTTTGACGCTCTCTAAATAATTGACTCCCAAAATGTCTCGTCACATCCTCAACCTCCACACGTTAATTATAATTTAAAATTTTGACCGGTGACATGTCTCTTCAAGCGCGTCCAACCGCCCCTTGGCCCTCCCAACACACACTAATTATAACCTAATTAAAATTAAGTTAATTGATATTAATGGTAAGTTAATAGAGGCAAAATGGATTGATGTTAGTTGCATAACTCTTCAAAATGGTTATCAGATTTTCCTTTCTCTCTATCTATTTATTTACCATCCTCTCAAATGTTTTTCCCTCGTTATTACTACCAACTTAGCCCCAACAGAAAAAATATAATATTTTAAATTTACTATAAAAACTTCATTCTCAATATAAGAGATATAATATCATATTTTTAATTTCATTTAAAATTTTAAACTTTTTACAATTTCTTGTATATTGTGGATTATATTGCCCGTGCTAAGCGCGGGCGTGTTTTGCTAGTCCAATTGAGAGTAATAGTTTGACGAGCATTGAATTGTGTATAGCCGAGATCATGAGGGGATAAAAGTGCGAAGGGAACTATAATGACCAAAGCTTGGCTCAAGTGGGCCCCATATGGCTCACCGTAAATGCAGTCTCTGCTCCAAGGAGAAAATTTTCCATGCAGTCCCTTGTAATCATCTATTCATTTGACCAGCCACCATCAAATTTGAAAGGCCTCATTATTTTTGTGATTGATCGTCGAACTAGACCAAACTAAGACCCACCCTCATTTTTCCCATCCTCTTGCTCTCCTATAGTACAGCTCCCATTGGCTTTAGAACTAATGATATATTTAATTACTTTGAATTTAATAAGTGTGCCCCACTGATGATATAGATGCCTAAGCACATGACTTCTCTGGCATGGAAGTATTTAAATTCCTTCCTATGACAGTAGATAGGACGGGCCCGAAAAAAAAGAAAAGAAAAAAAAAATCTTTGATATGTGAAAATTGTATCGTTTGATTGTTGTGTGCCCATTGATCACCAATAGACAGAGATGTGAAAAGAAAACAAAGCAACATTCAGGGTAGACAACCAACAAAGTACACACATGGGTAGTACTGATAACATTACGATCAACCAAATTTACATCAGACTTTGTGATGTATTTAAGCTTACAAGCCAGTACGACTTATATTAAGTCCAATAACATTACGATTTACATGTTATACTATATTTCTTCAATTCTCCAGCACAAGTTTATGCAAAGATTGAGATAACTAGGATATACAAGCATAGAGCTAATGCTATCAATAAATACACAGCTATAGCTAGAGTAGGAAATAAGAGCAGATCTCATAGGAAGTTATGAAATTTGAAGAAAGCCAAAGCACCAACGAAAGGAGCATTAATATATGTGGTTGGTTCTGATTGTTGGAAGAGGTCTCTAGAATCCGGGTAGCCATCAGTGGCATTGGGTCCTCCAACCACAGCCCCAATCAGCAAGTTTGGGTTAGGATCTTGGCTTTGAAAGTAGGGAGTGCCCCCTTTGCAGTCAATGTGGTCCGGGTGATTATCCAAGGACGGAAGAGAGGAGGCTCGATGGTGTATTTTTTGAGGGAACTTGTCACCATATCCCACCATGTATGACATGCCCAGTGGATTGCTTCCCAGAATGTAGTCTACCTGCACAAACCCATAAATTCTACTCTTATCTATCAAATAAGATTAAAAAAAATGCTCTAGCTGTCCTACAACTTCTAGTATTTCTCTGTTTCTACCTGACTTTTTGCGACTTGAATGAGTCTGGAAGGAGAGACTTCGATGTTGCCGCAATGTACGACTTTGTTGGTGCGAATGAGATTGCCAGCGTGAACGAGGAGGAGGAAAGAAATAGCAGTTGAGTGCTGCATGTTGCTCCCTCCAGGTTTGAAAATAAGCCCACCTGTGTGATCCATTTGTAGATATTCGTCAGTGACAAACAGTTTCCATGTTACTCACTACATAAGAGAAGATTAAGGGTGTGTCTAAGGCTCTTTATAATTTTAATTTAATTTTCTTTTGGTGGGCTGAGAGATTTAAGAGGTTGGATAGGTTAATTAGGACATGGATTAGCATTATCCGCAATGATGGTGTGTGATTATATGATTCGAAGCCTCAATTTTTGGTCCTCTTAAAAGTGGAAAGTGTGTATATATATATATATATATATATATATATTGCAAATCTTGTTGTAATAAAAGTCCAAGGGTGACCATACTGTCTAGCAGAGTCGATCCCCTGTAGCAGCTTTTACATGCTTTCCATGTTTTCCAAAAACTCTCATCTTGGGGCCCAGAAAATGATAATGGGGTCTGCTCAAGATAAATATCATCTTTTATGGTTATAGATCCCCAAGTTCAGATCAATAGGAGTGGATCAACTGTCAAATTGAGTACATTACTAATAATGGAATTTAGACATATGATTAGTAATAATATTAAGATCGTGTTAATCATGTTTTCAATCGCATGCTCAATCAAGAAGTGGGAACTAAACTGAGGATGTCAATAGGGAGGATGACATTTATTTTGAATGGCTTGAATTATCATTATGTGGGCTCAATAGTGGAATTCTTGAGACGTGTTACACTGAAAGGTCTAATAGCCTTGACGGGATCCAGACTCCATTCTTATATCAGTACGGTTTCTAAGAGCTGAAGTGTTTGTCTAGGAATTAGGATCCTATGAGGGGATTTACCAATAGTGGCATGGTAGACCATGGTTGGTCCATTTAAGATCACCCTAGGGTAAAGCCTCATGAGATTTAAACTTGTTTGTATAGGGATTGTGCTTGTCAGAAGCTGTCTTTACTTGAAAAAGGTCAAAAGGGCATTGATAAAATGGAGAGAATTTCCTCCTGTATGTAACTGACAAGCAATATTTCACCTTTGGATGGTGAAATATTTCACTTGTCTCATTTGAAATCAATTTTCCTATTTAATAAAAATCTTGATGGTCATAACTTGGGCTGTATATACTCGCGTGCTCATTGTCATCCAAGTAATAAAAAAAAAAAAAAAAAAAAACATCCGACACCCTTTCAGGTCCGAGGCGAGCGCCTTCTTCACTGTGTGAGCTAGGAAAGAAAAGCTTGAATTTGTTACATTTGACAAGCACTGTATTATTTAAGGGAGAAGAGAAGGACCTGGCGAATATTCGACACATTTAGAGGGTGATTCGGGGACTACTGAGCACACAAATTCGTTTGCACAAGAATAGAAGGGATCGGCATTCTCCGCAGCATGTAAAGTAAGAAATTCCTGTAGCAGTTATAAAAGATCAAGATGACCGATCAAAAAAAATTCAAGATGAGGATATAATAATAACAATGGTAAGATAACGAAATGAACATAGACTGTAGACTTTGTCTGAAATTCTACTATTGGAGAACTCAAAAGCCATCAGATCTCTTATCAATGAACTCATTTGATGGCGGCTGGTCCCTGTAAATAGAAGTTGGGAGGCAACCTAGTACTAGTGCAAACTGTTAGCTGTTAGAGAAATCTCTGATTTGATTTGAGTGATCTAGCTGTTAACCCCCTCTATTCTTTGATCTCGATGTATTAGAATTAAACTTAGAACTAGGCTTTATAAGCAGAGAAAGCGCTACGTTCCCTCTACTTGTATCTTGTATAAAAAGACTCTGCTGCTTAACTTGAACAAGGTTAGAAGTTCAATCCCTTTATCACCCACACACACAACAGAAAAGCAATAGTCTCCGAAGTAACATTCCAATTCTTCCCTTTCCTTTTTTTTTTTTTTAAAATGTGCATGACAAAATGTTGGGGGTCCTATATACCCTTCTTTTTTTTTTGGTAAAAGGGGGTCCTATATACGTTGAAGACCAATTCATGACATGGTTTTGATCATAAATTTTACAATGGGCCATGTGGTGGACGGGAGAAGCACTGGGAACCTTGAGTGATGCCATTCCAAGTGTTCAATCACCAAGACTCAGCTGCTACATACCCAGAGTAGATTGAAAGAGATGGGCCACTCTGGCACAATGGTACTGTTTCCAATTGAATGAGAGAAATAGTTATAATCCAGCAACCTATTATCACTATCTATTTGGGATTAAGTTCAAGTGCTACTCCACTGAATCCAATTGGTTTTAGTAATAGAAGGATATGGTGGAAAATAAGTACAACGGGATGAGTTTATTAAACAAGCTTACATTGGAGATAAGGATGTCGATGCCCGCGTGCTTGTTATCCCACCCAAATTCACCATTGGGACCAACATAGTTAGGGTCAGTGTACCCTTGAGTCCATCCCAATGTTTTCATGTTGCTCATAACATAATTCCAGTAGGATTGCATGTTAGTAGCCTTGTGCAACCATGCAGCTGCCCACAACAGCTCGTCCTGCCACACATACAAACAACAGGCCCATCGAACTTTAGTGGACATCTTTACAAAGTATAATTTATTGTTGTTCTCTAGTCAATCATCTTATTTTTACCTTGTAACCACTGAAGTCACAATAGAATGGACACACTGCAGACCCAAGGCTTTGACTGTATGATCCTTGGTATCTATCAGCAAAATCGAAAACCTACAGGCAACAAATCATAGAGGAAGTTAGACGTAGTAACACCTTGTCGATGGGAGCAATAAGGGACTTTTCAACATAAACTCCAATTGAAATTAAGTTTGACCCTGCTGATGGTCTATTTGATATCTGTAGGAGGATTTTGAGGTTTCGGATTCATTTCTATGAACCAGTGTAAATAATTTTAGGGCCAAGTTCCTATGAGTAGGTGGTGGTTTGGTGATTATAGACCATCGATTTGATGGCTTCACCACGGATGCACAATGCCACAGAGAACTCCCTGTTTGAGTGACGCTTTGAATGACCAGGCAATAGGTAATAAATAAAGTGACAAGGGTGAGCATAATTCCACATTCAACAGAAGTTAAAATCGAAAGATAGGACCATTAGGATATTCCAGGGTGAATTATTTTTGGGTGCATGGCAAATCCATTTAGGGGCATCAGATCAACAGTCTGTATCGCTGAAACACACTATGATAGAAGACCTTCACATGATAGAAGATAATCGGTGGTAAGGGTATCTCATCTTACGCAGCCGCCCAAAGAAAAAAAAAAAAAAAACTGTCCGTGTCACTAACGTGACCCTACTTGTGTAGATCCACATCATGGGGCCAAGAGTCATGATAAAAGAAACATATATATTATTCACATGATAGAAGGCCTTCACAGCTCCATCTATATTTTACAAGAATAGAATCACTAGGACTTAAGTATTTTAACTTATTAACATGGCCATTAATTTTCCACTTTTTTTTGGCCAATTTATCTATATGGTAAAATATTTTTAAAATAAAAAAACAATAAAGAGGAGGAGGAGGAGAAGATGATCTACCTCAGTTGCCCTGTTTAGAAGGGTTGATGAGTAGGCTGGATCAGACAATCTAAAGACAAGGGAAGCAGCAGCAAGCGCAGCTGCTGTCTCGGCTGCTACCTCTGACCCCGGGTGGTCTTTATCCACAACATAAACGGTTCGAGGAGTGTTCATGTCTTCTGGCCTCTGCCAACAATTATGGTCTTCATATGGCTCACCAACTTGAACATATATCACATCTCGGTTGCTCGTCGCCTTGAGCAAGTAATCAGTTGCCCACCGCAACGCCTCCTCTGCATGCTGGAGTTCAGAACCCATCAACGCCCCATACTCCACCATGCTCCATGCCAACAATGTGGTCGAGAATGCCATGGGGAAGCCGAATTTCACGTTGTCACCCGCATCATAGTATCCCCCTGATAAATCCACCTGAATGAATGGAACCCATCAAAATAGATCCCATGGAAATTGTAAAACTGGTGTTTCATATTTCTTTCATGTTCATCAACCATTACATTCATGGGTCTAAGTATCAGGATTGGACCCTGCATCAGCCTATATGACCCGAAAAGATTAATGCATCATTGTTACAGGTGTAATTTCTTTCTAAAATGTAAAACTAAAATAACAGCCCAAATCTTCTCATATGAGTTTCTACAGGATGTGAAATGCGAGTCATACAGGGATAAGACCATAAGGATGGACTGGTTCATTCTCTATCTTGGTTCTAACGATGGGATTATTCTTGTTTTTTCTGGGTCACATGGTCTCCCTTACCGAGGAGGTGACCACATAATTTTGGTCATTATGCAGCTGCTCTTTTTAATGAGAGAGAAGTAATTACCATGGAGTCCAAACAAAAATATGTACTAGTTTCGTTTGGGACACTAGAATTCAAACAGTTTTGTGAATGATATAACATTTAGGGAATTGAATGTCCATCAGTTGGTCGACGGTCAAGATTGTCTGATCATCCAAATTCCTGCACTCTCGACCATCCATTGTAGCTAATGGGGTCACCATTTACGGTGCAAGTCCCAGTCCCAAGGGAATGCCATTTTGGGGACTACAGTTTATGGTAGTCCTAGGGACCCCAAAAACGTCTATTGCACATCAAGCCATCTTTACTGAGATTTATTATTATTATTGCATGGGATAGGAAACGGCTACATCCGAAACAGATGGTCTACCGGCCACTGGTTTATTTTTACAAATCAAAAGAGAAAAGAAGATAAAAACAGCAGGTCGTGAAAAATGAGAAATGGAAGGTGGGAAGGGGACGCTTACGCCAATCTGACGACCATCGTCGAGAGCGGAGTCTTTTCTCCAATTCATTCTCTGATTAGAAGGGAGCTTTCCGGACCTTTGTCCTTCGAAGAAGAGGATGCTCTTTGACAATGCATCTGCGTAGTCGTGCTGGCTCTCTACCCCCACAATTGCTTCCCAAATTATGAATGTAGACAGCACCAGAGACCAGCTCTTCATTCCGAAATTCATCTTCTTCTCCCAATCTTTGGTCATGACTGCATGCTATCTGCCCTTTTATCAGGATGGTGGGGGAGAGAGAGAGAGAATCTCGACAGCCTGCTTGAGCGACTGCTGTGGGCTGGTTGGAGGGGTGAACGGTGAGGTTTTGGTCGTTTCATGAGAGCGCTATATGATCTTGTTGTGAAGGTGTAAAGTTACATAAATGCCACCATCATTTAGAACGTGGAGGAGCTGTGGGGGAGTGAATGGGCAGTTATATGGTGGACTTGATGACCACGCAACGGCTATATGAAAATATAATAAGTAGGGATATATATATATATACAAGTTTTTCTTACCGTCCTACGGTACAAACATCAAGTGGGGCCCACTTGAAACCCTATAAATCATGAAACAACGGTGGGTTTGGATGATCCACTCAGATGTACCAGTAGGTGACCCCATGAGGTGATTTATACCGCAAAAGGTTGTAAGGGAAATTTGTAAATGAGCATTACTCTATATATAATAACTTACTCTTTAGTGCGGGTAGTGATAAGGTTTTACATTTGCCTCAACCTAACTAACACAATCTTCTTCTTTTTTTTTTCTTTATCATTTTATATATTAATTGCAAATTCAGTGGATATCTATAAGGAGTTTAAACCATTGTGAGAATGGAAGCTCAAGATATATATACTACAAAGACATTCATTTGGATACCTTAGCTCAACAACTAACAAGGATGTGGAGATTAAGAAGTTGTTGAATATAGAATAAAAGTGGAATGACTAAAGTGAGATTTATTTCTGGAGTGCTTTATGAACTGTACATATGAACAAGATTAAAGGACCAATTTTATAGGACAATGATTGGACTAGCCATAGCCTATAGAATAGAATGTGTGCCAATAAAGAAGCAATACATGCACGGAATGAGTGTAGTAGAGATGAGGATGTTGAATTAAGTGTATGGTAAAAAAAGAAGAAGATGGAATTAGAAATGAACGCTTTCTAAATCATTTAAAAGTAACATCAATGGGTGATACAATTAGAGAAACTCATTCGGAACATTCTCAATGTAGGCCAGTAATAGCATTGGTGTGAAAAAGTTTCTATCTGCAGGCTGCTGATGACTTGCAAAAGGAAAGAGGTAATTTGAGCATGGCGTAGAATGAAATTAGTAAAAATAGATCTAAAGAAGTGTACCATATTTGAGGATCTAACTCAAAATTTATCAGAATGGAGAAACCAAATCGTATAGCGGACCTCAATATGGTTTGGACAAGGGTTTGATGATGATGATGATGATGAATAACTTGTTCTTTTATTTCTGTGTTAATTTGAAAATCTCAATGACCAACCATGATCATCAGTAATGGTTGATGTTCTATCAATTGAACAAAACACTTTAATTGGTCCTAAGAAGATAAAAAAGAATAAAAAAAATCCTTAAATCTAGTTTCATTCAAATTAAATCCTTTGAATGGAGAAATTGATTGTTACATTTGCGTTAGTTTAAACAAGATTAACATGATCGATTTCATCTAAGCTAGGTTATGGAAAATTAGCCACACAGAAACTAGCTAGCATTTGAATGTGTGTAATGGTGGTTGATTGATATTTTACATTAATGGAGGTAATTACTTTAAAAATTAAAAACAAGTGGTTATTTGTAGCTGTCAGAAATATGCAGTGGTTCGTGTAGGTCTTCCCTTTTTTTCTTTTAAGAATATAGATTGTTAATCTAATGAGATTCAATACAGATGAACTATTCAACACAAATAGACAATCATGAAATTGGACAAAGGCATATTCAACGGTTTGGATTTTAGATGTATCATCTCAAAAGGGGTAGCCCAATTGGTTGAATACCCCATTTCTCACCTTAGTTTTCTGGGTTTTTGATCCCTGACTTCCTTCTTATGTGTGCAGGTTTTTGTCTACGAGCGTCCGATGAGTCCTAGGCCCATGCTGGGTTAGAAAAAGGTAAAAAAAATAAAAGAGGTTAGAGCCGAAAGGTGCATATCTTCAAATTAGGGGCCACTCACTTCCACTTGTAGTATGCATGATCTTATAGGCAGGGACCAGTTGGGCTGTGTCCTGGTTCCAAATTCAGGTCCTTGTACTGTTTCTAGAATCCATCTGGACCTGGACCTATAGTGATAAGTGACACGGATTCATGATAAAAAAAATATAGCATTGAGCAGGCGATGGGGCCAGGAATTCGGTTGCTACACTTCTCTTTATCCATGACTGGCTAAGTCCATCATAATTCCTTTTTTTTTTTTTCACCCAGCTTAGGGGCTAGGACTCCAGTTGGGGAGGTGAGGGATCCCTTCAGGTGAGGAAAGTAGATCTAAGGAGAGGTAAAATCGCCCTCGGCTGTAAGAAGGTGGCGTGCCCATAGTTTGAAACCAAGAATCAACGCCTATTATCAATGATGTAAGAGTCCGTTCTTAATAATTCCTTGTTAAACATAAAGTGAAAAAGGCATCATGGGAAGTTAACGAACCCACCTTGCAGGCTACAATTGCAGTTTATACCATGTTGGCATACTTCAAATAGTTATATTCATTGTCATGATTGGATAGAAGGCTTGAAATATGACACTTGCCATATGAAGTGCATTCTACAAGACTTGTCAAATAGAAAAATAGATCCATTCAATGTTGCCAAATGCTTGATTTAAGATTATGAAATAGATAATTAACAAAACATTTAATTATCCATCTGCTGGTAACTAGGGCTGCACAAAAAATCCGGTATCACCGCAAAACCGAACCGAACCGACCGAACCGGTCGGTTCGGATTGGTTTATAGTAGACTGGTTTGGTTAACGGTTTGAAAATCATAAAAACCGCTTACATCGGTCGGTTATCGGTTTGATCTCACGATTAACCGCTTAAACCGAACCGACCGTTTTTAGTAACTTAAGTGTTACTTTTTTACTATTTTAGCCTTAGGATTTTGTTTTTTACCACTTTCAAACTTACATTCCACAACTCCATTCTCACATGAACTTAAGAGTCTAGCCTTTTGGTGGTTAGTTTTGGTCCCACCTAACCTATGTATTAAGAAGCCTTCATTTTTTAAAATACAGTGGGTTCTGATACAAATTCCGTTTGTGTGCGACTTTTATTGAAATGAATTATTATTCTATTGTAATTCCAAATGGCATCATGCTCATGCGGAATGAATGTTTCACTGCAAGCTGGATATTGTCCTTTTTTTTTTCACGCTTGCGTTTTGTCCAAACTCTCTTTTTGGAGTAGAATTATTTTTTATATGCTTTTAGTTTAGTTTGGAATGTTGGATTTTTATGTTTGGACTAAACATTAGAATAAATGCAAAGGACGGGGCATCATCATTTTGAAATTTTCAATATTTGATTTTTAAAAATAAAAAATAAAAAAACAACGGTTAAACCGACCGAACCGAACCGAACCGTTTGGTTTGGTTTGGTTCGGTTTAAGCCCTCTCCATCGGTTGGATCGGATCGGTCAATTAAAAAACCGATAAGTTCGGTTTGGTTGTTGGTTTTAGTGTTAAACCGATCCGAACTGCCCATGTGCAGCCCTACTGGTAACATCAAATGAATTTTTTTTTTTTTTTATGTTATGTCCAGGGCATTTTAGTGATGCCCACCCTCAATTTCAAGGGCGTGGCCATTTCCTAATCTTCGTGAAAAGATGCCTACTCAGGATTAGAGGGATCAAAATAAGAAACATGTACCATTACCAACCATCTAAGCAACCCCGTACTCTCAAACACCTCATAGTAGTTCAATTGATTTAAAAGCACCAATAACAACAGACCTTCTATTTACCTGTAAATTCCTAGTGGTTGCAATAGCCAACCATGTGACTTTACTCAGTAGAGTTCGGACCACTTATTGCGTCAATTGATTAAATGCTGGTGGACCATTTCTTTCATAAATCAATCTTTTCCTACTCACATTGATTGTTAAATTCTCAAATCTCACTTCAAGGATATATGCCGTTGGATTCATCGCGCACATGAAAATGTGATTTAGCCTTCCAACTAAATTGTAACTAAACATGTGTTTTTATGCATGATGAATTTAATGGTAGTTGTATCCATCCGAGAGTGGAAAATACCGATCCAACTTTCTTTCTTTTTTTTTTTTTTGGCTTTTTAAGAAATGTGGAGCCCACTGCCCTGAAATGGAAGGAGAGACTAACCAACAAGCAAGTGGGTTGCCCCTAACTTTTATATCCAATCTCTAGATTAATCACAGGCACCCCCACTTTGTGGGCTATGGAAAAGTGTCAATATCTTTTTCTTTTCTTTTTTAATACTATCCACATTGATGATATCAAGAATAACTTTAATTTTAAATGGCGTTAGCTGCTAGAAAGATGTGGCAGCAAGACGAAGACTATTATGTGAAAATAAATTTGGAAAGATATAAAACTAAGTACATATATATAAATAGTATCACCATCAAAGTTTTATCCCATCTTCTAACAGTCATATATATAGCTTAGAGTTATATTTTTTTAGTCATCCTTATTTATAGTCATGTCTTACTAACTCCATACTTATCATGTTAGATTTTTCATAAAATATATTTTATTGTTTACAAATGATCTATTCCAAGATTAGTTGTAGTTTTTATTTTACTTTTTTTTATTTAATGTTCTTACAAGCTAGATCAAGCAAAGATAGATCTCACATTGGTAAAAGATCAAGTGTTCTTCCTCATTTTTGTTCATGTGGCCTGGAAAGATAATCCAATCAAATCATGTGGCAAAAGACGCCTGGGTGGGGATTTAAGACGGATTTTCTTGACCCCGGAGGCCGACTATCAAGAAGGAGAAAAGACTCATTTCTAGATTAGATAAATTCCAAATCCAATTAGCAATATTCCTTCTATCTCCTTGATCATGTACAAACTTTCCAGGGAAATTCTTAGGAAGATTACCAAAGGAGATACACCAGAGAAAGGAAACAGAAGATCCTAATTAACTACTAATGAGAAAGAAATTGAAATTTATTGCCCATCTTGGCCTAACCCAATAATGTTTTAAGATGGCGGGCTGAACCAATTTGGGGTTCTCGTTCTTCATTTGTTACCTAATTCCAACTCCTTTTTTTTTTTTCCTTTCAGTTTTGGTGTGTTTTGTTTCTCCTTGTTCTTTTAATTAAATCTTTGTTACTGTGTTCACAAAAAAAAAAAGAACAAAAAGACATTGTTGTAATAAGTGCTAACAATGTGTCATATGATAAGAGATCTATGTTAAATAATTCATTGTTATTGGTCATTTTGGCTGGAGGGCAAATGCTACGTATTTAGCCATGTGTTATCTTTGGAATGGATCAAACATATATGGGGCCCACAGGTAAAATCAGGTTTTTTTTTTTACAGGGTCGGTTGATTGCATTGATTGTAATTAGTACCTACATTGCATTGAATGGTTATATAATAAGTTGAAATGAGGAGGTTAATTTGACACGTCGTTCCAAGAATAGAGAGATACCACCTCATCAAATGTTTTGCATATGCAGTATAAAGGTTCTTCAATTTTTTTTAACATATATGCACGCTCCGAATCCTCTTTTGATTGTGCTGCTTAATCAAGATTCTCATGACAGAAGACCCTAGAAGAAAAAAAGTCCTTTGCTCAAAAAATGATATAAAAGAGAAATAGGTAGGAGCCCCTGTCACATGATCCATGTTGTGCATAAAAGTTATCAAAAGGCTAGGCTTACCTAGTGTACGTGCCTTTAAACTAAATAATAGGAGTGACATTTACTGCAAGATTGGTGAGATTGAGAAAGGCCTATTCTAAAATATTTTAAAAGACATTTTGCGTGGACTGATTTGAGGTTGTAATGATCCTCCTCTCTTTATAATCTTTGTTAAATGAAAACATGAAATACATGGATTCACAGATATAAGAAAGCTGAAAGATGACATAATTCTGTGCAAGAGTTATTGATGTGAGAGGCCCAGAAAACCATCTTTTCTAAACAGAGGGTTATGAATGGAAACAAGAAAAAAAGGAAAAAATAATGAATGACTCATCTTCATGGACAAAGTGATTAACGAGGACAAAGTGAGCAGCACAAACATTAACATCCAAAACATCTATAACTAAATAGAAGGCAAGCAAGGGTCACCCATTCTAAAAAAAAAAAAAAAAAAGTTTTCTTTCCCGGTTCAATGCATGCCTTTAGAATAACCAGGGAGAAGCAAAAGGTATATATCAACAAGATACTGTGATTGCCTGTAAAGAATGCTCTTGGAATATATACAGCACAGAACTGTAATAGGTTTGCGCAAGTAGTCTACAAGAAATGGATTCTGTGGCATTTCAATGCGACCGTCTCAGCGGGACTGAGAATTGATGAGGATTAGATTCAGTTGTTTCCACCATTACCAATTCATCCCAATTCATCTCTTTTGCACTCCTCCGAATTCTAGACAAAGGAAACACTTTTAACAACAATAAAGAATTTGAAGGTCAATTACTTTTGTTCTAAAAAGAAGGTTAACAAAAGACACCAACAACTGAACAAGCTACGGTGAATCAACCATGCTTATGCACTGAAAAACAGATATTATTTGTTCAATTGTTATTTATGCTGTGAAGGGTGCTGTGGATTTGGGCACTGGTAGAGATTCTTACCTGCAGCTAGCATGATTCTGGACTGAGAATTCTAATTCATGCCAGCAGCTATAGTTGGAAAGAGAAGGTTTAAGCTGCATAGTTGGAAAGAGAACTCTAATTGTAATTTTAACTCATGCCAGCGCCTGCACTCAAAAGGAGAACAACCAAACTAGAAAAGGAAAGTTGCCAAATTCACTACAACAATTTACATTTTTCCCGGCGCTAAAAAAACGCCGGCAAAGGTCAAAAAAACGCCGAAGAAAACATTTACCGGCGTTTTTTATTGCGCCGGCAAAGCGCCGGGAAAAGTACACCAGTAAAACCTTTTGCCGGCGAAACAAGGAAGCGCCGGCAAAAGTTTACACATTACCGGCGAAAAATAACGCCGGGAAAAGTTCCTATTTCGCCGCAAAAAAGTGTTATGTTTTAAATAATAAATTTTTAAAAAAGATTTGCCGGCGTTATTTTCGCCGGTAAAGGGTTATATTTTGAATAAAAAAAAATTTAAAAACTTTTGCCGGCGTATATTTTCGCCGGGAAAAGTGTTACTTTTTAAATAATAAATTTGTAAAAAATCTTTGCCGGCGTTACTTTCGCCGGTAAAGGGTGATATTTTAAATAATAAATTTTTTAAAAACATTTGCCGGCGTTAATTTTCGCCGGGAAAAGTGTTATGTTTAAAATAATAATTTTTTGAAAAACATTTGCCGGCGTTATTTTCGCCGGTAAAAAGTTTATATTTTAAATAATAAATATTTATAAATCTTTGCCGGCGTTATTTTTCGCCGGAAAAACGTATTTATTTTTCATAAAATTTTTTTAGAAAATTTTTTGCCTGCGCTTTTTTGCGCCGGGAAAACATGAATATAATTTTTTTTTAAAATTTTGCCGCACTTCTTTTTGGTCGGCAAAATATTTATATTTTAATCAAATTTTTTTCCTATATATAAATCATTACACTGAAGGTCTCCAATTAAAATAACATTAATCTAATTAATAAAAATCTATCAACACAAAAATATACAATAATTGAAAAGGACAACATCCAACCAAAATGAAAACTAATATTATCCAATTCGTATAGAGTTGAGTCAACTGTTAGAGAGGAACAACCTCATCCAAATGTACAACATACCATATTTGAAAATCTATACATATTCACTTCTTACAACCTCATCCACGCTTCTTATTTTGACTTCATGCTTCTTTAACCATCTCTCTCTCTCTTGCTAGTTATCTCTCTCCTTGTCAAACAAACTTGTCTTTCTTCACCAACTGAGCCCCGAGCCGAGAACAGAGCCTCACGTCCAGACTCCAGACCATCTCGACTGCAACCAAATAGCCAGCCCACACAACTCCATCATCTCCATCCACACCCAATCTTAGGATCATCTCCTTATTCCTCATCTCCCTCTGAGCCATCCAAACAAATGACCAAATCCGCCCCGAAGTCATCTGCACACATTCCAAACGCCATATATGCCAGCAACCCATTCCTTCCAACCAAAACCAGTCAAACACCAAGTCAATTTTTTTGCAACCAATCAGCTACTGCAAATCACCATCTCCACCGAACCTACACCCAACACCCCCTGCCCACATGCACAAACTTAATCCAGTCCAGTCCCTCTTTGAAATTGCTCCAAGCAACCATCATCATACGTCCCACCTCTACCAATTCGAGTCCGAATCCACCTGCACGCCCAACCACTTCACTCATCTTCTGATCAACTTCATCTCAGCACTCAGCCCACACAAACCACCCTTCCATCATCAAGTCCAGAGCAACTTTTCCATCTCTGTGAAACACTCAAATAGGACCCATCTGCTAAGACAAATAAAATCAGAAATCTATTCACCAAACCATTCCATCTGCCCACCAACCTGCACTCAAATCTAGGCATTAACTCATCTGTCAACCAGCAAACACCACAAACCAGCCCACTAAACCCAACATCCTTGCTTTCTCGTATTTCTCTGTCACTCTGTCCTTTCAAGGAACTGCTTGCTGCTAAGAAGACATACTTGAATTCTTTTGGATTGATTGGATCATTCCAAAATGCTAACCAGGTAACTGTATTGTCATGCTTTATCTCTTTCCACCTGAAAAAGGACCGCAGAGACTCAAAATAATGTTGATGACCACAACTCTTAATAATCTCTTATGCGACCACACATGAAAATGGAAATAAAAAATTAAAGAGCAAAGATTATAGCTATGTTGGGAACGTTGCATTAAGGATATTAAAACTCTTCATGCTTCAAGTCAAGGGGCAAAAAACCCAACTTCATGTGGCATGGAGAAACTACAACAAGAATCAGATAGGAAAACGCATTCAAATTGATAAATCTAGTGCCCCACTGCGGTGAGCAGCCAAACATGTGATTACATAACTAATAGAAAATCAACTTACAAATGAGTCCCAGCTTTCCCAACATATGCAGGGATCCGTCCATAAAGATTACAGTTCCTTAACACACTGCAACATAGAATGAAATGGATGTATTCAGCAGTGGCATAGACAAGCAATTTTGCTTCCTCCTATAAATGTTTTGATGACATAAAATTTCAACTCAGTGTTTTAAAGTTGGTTGGCTTCAAGGAACCTGAAAAGCTGGTTGGCTTCAAGGAACCTGAAAATCCAATTCCCTACTAAAATCTCTACATTCAAAATATATATATATATATAGAGAGAGAGAGAGAGAAATAGAAATTTCAGAACCCATTTATAAAAAAAGAAAGCATACAGTTCTTGTAGAGTAGTAATGTCCCCAATCTCCTTTGGGATTTTCCCAGATAAGCGGTTTCCAGTCAAAGAGCTGCAGTAGCAGAAAAACACACCAACTCCATGTGTAATTCAGAAAACACAAGCTATGATTTGCTTCCAAAACAAAAAATGCCAAACATGGTGCAGTGTAGAAACTTACATTTTGGTCAGTCGCTTGAAAGAGCCCCATTCGGGTGGGATTGTACCGTTGAGGTAGTTGCGCGTCAAATCTCTGTCAGGAATTTTCACAAATGCATTTGAAGCGTAAGTTTAAGGTTGCGTTTGTGCAATAAGAGGATTCCACGTAAAAAAAAAAAAATTCCGAGAAAGTATTGACTTTTCCAATGGACCAAGTATATGACAGACCCATACATTTAAAGAAAATTTGTGTTGAAGTGTTATCTTAGTAGTTAAAGAAATAGATGGATGAGTTTCTGGGGTTCCACAAGAGCCAAGTCTGGCTTTGATCAGATTAGACAACCTCAAGTGGAACACCAGGAGCCCAAGGAGAGAATAAACCATTACTTGAGCCAAAAATGAGCATAATGTTACTAGAACAGCATGTTCCATCAGCATTATAAATTATCAAAGTTGCACAGGTCTCACCTTGTCACCTGTAGATGTGTCAACTTGGGGCTTAGTTCTGCCAAATGTTTCCAATATCTCAGCTATATTGTCATCCTCAAGAATCGACTTGGCTTTTTTAGCTAAGACACCCCAGAATCCATATTTAGGCTCTCTTAGACTGCTTGTTGATCTGTACTCGTATGGTTTGGAATCCTACACTCACAAAAAGCTTTTAGTTGGCAAAAAGTAAACCCCATTTGAAACCTACAAACTAGGGAACATCCTCACCAATCCAACTGGTATTCTCCGCTGGATTCACACCCACCCCTAGGCCCTAGCACCCGTGGATTGGCAGGAATTCCAAATTGACACCCATCCAATTTCTAAAATGGAACACAGGGAAGTCCTGCACGTCTTGCAGATGGTCTCTCACAATCTCATAATCATGCTTAAAACCATTACAGCAGTAGTTACACGGGCATTTAATCACTCTACTCCCACCCGAAGTCGTCTTTGCGAATTCAATAAAAGAATTCACCCCGTCTATATATGGCTGACTAAATCTATTACGATACTGTAACATCCAACTCTTGTCCATATCTGTTTACATATATAAAATGGTGGTTAACTCAAATTCAACCAATAGATGGTACAAAATAAATGCAAAAGGAGAAAAAAAAACAAAGAAAAAAGAAGAACTCAAATATAAGAAAAACAAATCAACACTTAATGCCTTAAATGAAAAAAAAAAGTAAGAAAAATAAAAAATAAAAATTAACTTTAGAATTTAGACAGATCAAGCTCATATAATGGACATGATTAGTATTAGACAAGAATATAAAGTTCCGCATCTTGAAATTAGAAAGTTAGCAAGAAAGAAGAAATCTATATTCAAACAAAATTGGATTGGAGTGAAAAATTGGATTAAAGGGTTAGAAAAACTCATTTCAGAATCTATTTTGGCTTGGCCTCTCTAAATTGATATGTTTTCATAATGCATTGCTTAGAAATGGTATATTATAGGAAGTGAACCCTTCTCCAAAGATTCGTCAAAAAAATTTGATGGTATAGAATGTATTTCTATTTGATAAGGAATTTCAGGTTTTTCATTGTTTCATGCTAAGAATCTGATTTGGTGGTTTGGAAGGATGGTTTAATGGAGTTTACAATTCATCCAAAAGTCATAAAACTCCAAATAAGATAAGTTTGAGTTTCCCCTGCCACTCGACACCTTGCCTTTTTTTACTAATGGATTGGATTTTACATACTTTCTAATGAATTGAAGGGCTGTAGGTTCAACCTCTTTTTTCTTTGGTTTTCTATACTTAGTTCTTCTTTTTTTTTTGAATGAAATCTTACGTTACCGTTAAAAAAAAAAAAAAAAAACAAAAGGGTTGTACATAGGTTCAAAAATGGCATGAGAGAGGCCTTTAGTCCCAAGACCCATTGAATTTTTTTTTTCCTTTTTTATTAAATACATTACTTTTTCATTAAGACCACAGCTCCAATGGGCCACTCCACCACCCCTGCAGCAACAAACGCCAGGAACCCCAGGGTGGGCCCCACCACCTTGCAACGGCAGGGATTGCTCGTCGTGCCACATTCCACACATAAGGGTACCCCAACACCCACAGCCATTGCCAAAATGCAACAGAACCCCCCAAAAAAAAAACAATCCAAGTAACAGAGACCAGAAGAGAGGAGAAGAGCTTGTACAAAACTAACTATAGAAGTGGAAGCTATCAAAGCTGAAATGAATCTAGGATAGATTCAAAGAGAAGAAACAAAGTAACTGTAGTAAGGAAACTGAGAAAACCGACAAGTTGAAACATGTCAATTTATGTGGTCTTTGTGGCAGTAGCAGGTTTGGTGTATTGTATTATATATAAATGTATGCATGCATGTGATGATGGGAATTGTGATTGATCTTGGCCATTCTTTATATGGGGCTGTTCGGAGTGGGCTAATGACATGTGGAAGCAAAACATTACATGAATTACACGTGTGTTTTTGAGCGGTAATCGTGGCAGGATGGAAGAAGAAGCTCCAGCCTCCAAGTTTGACAGTAATGCTGTCTTAAGATTTCACATTTGCTCTGTGATACATGCATCGTAGAATATTGCACAAATTTTCTTTCATTTGGAGCTTTTTACCCCCTTTTGTTATATAAATTACCAAATTGAGTGCTAATGAGTGGATTGCTAATGACTATGAGGAGTTACTAGAATTATCACAAGGAGAAGCAGATTCAACTGGTTAATACCTTATCTCTTAAGAAAAAGTGGACATGAAGGATGGACATCCATCCACCATGGTCTCAAATAGCATCAATGGGTTAAACTCAGTACATTTTTTTTTTCTTAAAGGTAAATTTGTATTAGGAGAAAAGAGGAACTGGGCAAGAGCCCCCAAATACAAGACAAAGCAGCACATCAAGGCTCGAAGATTAAACCTAGCACTATAGCACATCACAGCTAACCAGCACAGCATGGGAAAGCAGCTCTACACAAAAACACAGCAGGACCAACTCTCTGGCTCAGGAGAATAAAACTGCTGAACACCACTTGGCTCAGCAACAACAGAGCAGGGGAGACAAAAAAAGCCAAAAAGATTAACACAAAAACAGCTGACGTTGCACTACATCTACTAACAAAACTTTCTAAAACATCATTTCAGGCACTTGCTGAACACCCTCCACTGTATCCTCAACAATTCTTCCGTCGTATGCTTCTTGATTTGGGTTCACAAAGGTATAAATAGTTTCTTGCTAAGAATGAGTGTGCTATGTGGAAATGGAGGTAGAATTCTTGCCAACTGGATTTCATCCTGTGTGGGATTGCTACGAATAAAGTTAATGGATCGAATTCCAGTACTAGATTCAATTCGTTTCCTGCAAGGTAATATAAGAAACGAGTGTAGACTGGCCAACATGGAAAGTGTATTCAAGTGGCCCATGTTTTATGGGCACAGACAGCTATGGCTTCTATTTAAAAGCAGCTCTTGCTTCTGTGTCAGGATAACAAAGGATCATTCATAGAGTGATCTTGCTAGCAACAGCAAGAACAGCAGTGGAGATTCACTGGGCCAGAAGGCTTTTCATCATATTGCGGTCAAGTTCAAGAGGCTTTTTGCTTCTCTCACCAGTCGCAAGCTATATGTCTCACTGACGGATGGATTGGATGAGGATTCGGTGGACCGAGCGCTCAAAAACCTTACAAGAACTATCATAAAAATTTAAGAAAAAAAAAAAAAAAACCTTCTACAAGAAACAGAGCTCATCCGCCACCACCAAATTATCTTCTCTGTTTTTTTTTTCTAGGGTACTAAAAAGTGATTGGGTTTTTTATTTTAATGGCTTGAGGAAAATTTATTTAAAAGTAGGAAAAAATAAGAAAAATAAATAAAAAGGAAAAGAGAACAAAAGGCTCAGATTTGCAGACAGATGGAGAAGAAAACGACGCCGACGAGACGGAGAGCACATTACCTGCAACCGACGCCGAGCTTGGGCGAGACGGAGATGGGCGCTGCGAGCTTGGGCGCTGGACAAGGGAGATGGGCGCTGCGAGACGGAGAGGGAGCTTGGGCGCTGGACGAGGGAGATGGGCGCTGGACGAGGTGAGAGGGGCCAGGGACCGAGAGGGAGATGCAGAGAGATGAGGGAGATGGACCGAGAGGGAGATGGGCGATTTCTTGTGTGCTTTGGGGAAATGCAGAGATGAGGGAGAAGGACCGAGAGGGAGAAGCAGATGAGGGAGAAGCAGAGAAGCAGAGAAGCAGAGAGATGCAGAGATGGACCGAGAGGGGGCGCTGCGAGACGGAGAGGGAGAAGCAGAGAGATGGGCGCAGAGAGAGGGTTTGAAGCAGAGTGAGATGATCGAAGCAGAGAGAGGGTTTATGTTTCGATAAACATATGATGGCTAGAATGAATCAATCCCGGCGCAAATAGTGCGCCGGCAAAACCACTTCGGCAAACTCAACGCGGGATGTCCCAAATGAAGGCGCGCGCGGGAGACACGGCGAAATATAAATACGCCAGGAAAAACCACTTTTGCCGGCGAAAATTCGCGCCGGGAAAAGTTTTTAATAACTTTTTTATTAACACAGTTACCTTTACCGGCGAAAAAAGAAATCGCCGGGAAAAAGTGACCTATACCGGCGTAAACATTATTTTCGCCGAGAAAAGGTATACTTTCCCCGGCGTTTAATATTTACGCCGGGAAAAAACTCCGGGAAAAATGTAAATTGTTGTAGTGAAAGAAAAGTGAAGGATTAGCTGCTTAGTTACAGTTCGATTGAGCACATCTGCAAGACAATTTCAAAATGCAAATGATATGCAAACCACGACACCGCAACTAAAGTTTGGGATATTCAAACCTCAACCATTTTGTGCATCCGAAATCCACTAAATTAATTAACCTCAAAGGGTTGGTCAAGTGGTGACCACAGTTCCTCCCTCTTCCATAACTAGAGGTCTTGGTATCGACCCCCCCGATTTCCCCCTCTTCAGGAACCGAAGGTTGAGTCCGCTTATGCTACCACGTGGGGGCTACCACGTGGGGGCTACCACGTAGGGGCCACAAGGGTTTTACCCAGCTTCTCTCTGAGCAGGAGGGATTAGTCCAGTCCAAAGAATTGGGAACCCTCCGTTAGAAAAAAAAAAACCCACTAAATTAATTTCTATAACTAAGGCATGGCAAACCTGACCCGACTCGCAAATCCGACCCAAACGTAACCAGAAATTAAGAGTTCAGGTTAGGATTCTCAAGGCCAGGGCAGCCCTATCCTGACTGAGCCTATGCTATGCTGTGCTTGATTTTGGGGTTCGATTTTTAGGCCCATGGCTGTAACTTAGGAGATGTTTATATGAAGGCCCAGGTCCAGCCTCAACACTTTTAACTGTAACTTGGAATATTCAAACCTCAACCTTTGTGCATCCTCAATCCACTAAATTGGTATCTATAACTAAGGTGGTAAATCCTGACCTGACTCTCCAACACGACCCCAAACATAACCGGAAATTCAGGGTTTAGGCTAGGATTCTCAATGCCAGGGAGGCCCTATCGTTACTGAGCCTATCCTGCACTGTGCTTGACTTTGGGGTTCAATTTTTAGGCCCATGGTTGTACCTTGGCAGATGTTTTTTGTCTAATTGTGTTCAATGGGCTGGACCTGAGCCTACATATGCTTAGCCTGAGCCTAAATATGCTTGAGTGCCCATTCCAGCCTCAAAGCTTTTAACGTATGGAATGTATAAATTTTGGAAATGGCCTGGGCCTTTCAGGCAAATACAAGATCCAGATTTGAATTCTTGGGCCAATAAAAAAGGGCTAGGCTTGGATCAGCTCCAGCTTGGTTCACCCCGTCCATGGACACCCATGGTTCAAGTTGGGCTTGGGTTGACAATCCAACTGGATTAATAAATGAGTTTGGTATAGTTTGACTCCATTTTCGCTATTCGTTCTGCCAACCCAACCCACCTGACAAATTGCACTAGGCCACCAGCCCGAGCCCAAATTTACTTGTTAAATATGGGTCTACATTTGCATCTCCACCCCAATAAACAAGTAGTGTTTGCCTGTTTGGGTTGAGCCTGTTGAATATATATATATATATATATATATGAAAATTTTCCTTGAGGGCTACCAGAATAGATTACTAGTTCTAATTTAACCAATCAATGTAGCGGAAATAAACCAATCAGACAATATAGAACTGTCTATCTACCACACCACAAGAAGGTAGACACAATATTTAGCGTGGAAACCCTTATCTAGGGAGAAAAACCGCGAACCAGAAATTAAGAGTTCACGAACAGTTACAAGATATACTCACAAGCTCCTTTACTTCAGTATGTACCTCGACCTTAGGACTGTAGTTATTCTTGCAAAGAATCCACTAACACGACATCCACCACGCCCCGTTCTCCTTACTTGATCTCCTCACACCTTGTCAACCAAGATGATCAATCTTCTGCAAGAAAAGTAGAAGCGGCAACAACCTTCTAGAGCAGCCCTTCAGAATAATCTCTCAATTGCTCTAGAGAATTAACTCTCTCTAAGATATCTCTGACTCAGATTAATGAGAGTTGTATGTGGTCAGTCTTTAGGGTTGAGAGTAACACCCTATAAATAGCCTCAAATTCGTGTCTTAGACTTAGTGCACAAGTAGGAGTCAAATAGGGAAAGACAGTCTCAAAGGGAAACTAATTCGGATCAGAATAGAGACTTTCTCGTTTTCTACGCCTCTGTCCGCTCGAGCGGACCCACCTTCCGCTTGAGAGGATGAGGTTCTGTCTTGGCATAAAAATCTTCTATCAGTGCGTTTGGGCTATCTATGTTGACTTCGCTCGAGCGGATGAGATATTCGCTCAAGCAGACCCCATTCTGGATGATCTGGAAATTCAGCTCTGTTTCTTCAGTTTTCTTCTTCTAATTCTTTTAGACTTCCTTCTTCTGAGTCCTTCTAATTTTCTATTCTACAGAGTCATTTTCTAAAAAACATCACAGCTCAAAAGACCTAGAGTTTTGTCCAACCCATGAATTTTGCCAACACTAAAATACCTAACAATATATATATATATATATTACCCATATGAGATTTTCTCCAACGGAACTCCCATATAATGACGGTGCAGGACTTTCAATCCCCACATCCGCAAAGAGCAGGAACTCATCTGTATTGAAGGCTCCCACCAAAAATCTCACACGCAAAGGTGTAGGAATCCCGGAGGTGAAAATCGCACTATTACCCATAGTGCTCAACTTGATCCGAACCTCACCTAATCCCAACCATTGCCACCTCTACTAATAATTCATCTAACGAAACATGAGAAAGGCTAAAAGAGTTCCATTCAACAAAAAAGCCAAGGTGGTGTATGGTAAGCAATTGTGCAAATGGAAGGTGAGATAGGATGAAAAATCCCCTTAGGGCTACCAGAATGGATTACTAGTTCTAATTAAACAATCAATGCAGCGGAAATAAACCGATTAGACAAAATAGAACTAGCTATCTACCAATCACACACCACAAGAAGGCAGACACAATTTTTAACGTGGAAACCCTATCCAGGGAGAAAAATCACAAACCAGAAATCTAGAGTTCACGAACAATTACAAGATATACTCACAAGCTCCTTTACCTCAGTCTGTACCTCGACCTAAGGACTGTAGTTATTCTTGTAAAGAATCCACTGACACGACATCCACCGCGCCCCGTTCTCCTTACTTGATCTCCTCGCACCTTGTCAACCAAGATGATCTATCTTCTACAAGAAAAGTAGAAGCAGCAACAACCTTCTAGAGCGGCCTTTTAGAATGATCTCTCAATGGCTCTAGAGAATAAACTCTCTCTAAGATATCTCTGACTTAAATCAATGAGAGTTTTATGTGGTGATCATTAGGGTTGAGAGTAACACCCTATAAATAGCCCCAAATTCGTGCCTAAAGATGCCTAAGATGATTAGGACTAAAACCAACAGTTTGAGCACAATTAGAATAGCAGTTTCCAAAATTCGTAGCATACTACGCTTGGTTCGCTCGAGCGGTCATTGGGTGCGGTCGAGCGGACAAGCCTCTATTTCAGCGTTGGGGCAAATTGACCTGTTCATTCGAGCGGATATGATGGTCGCTCGAGCGGACCCCTCTCTGGTTGATCCGAAAATTCAGCACTCTTTTCTCCAGCTTTCTTCTTACTTTCTTCTTCTGAGTCCTTCCAGCCTTCTATCTTCAGAGTCTTTTTCTAAATAAAAATTACAACTCAAAAGACCCAGAGTTTTGTCCAACCCATGAATTTAGCCAACACTAAAATTCCTAACACAGGAGAACCCAAATAGACTGTAATGGCCAAATAACCACCTAACATGGTCGATGACAACCACTAGATGAGGTCATGAAGGGCCTGGAGATCGATGGTAGAACAACAGTTGATGGCTATCATCATCCAATCTTTTTTATTTTTTAGGCTATCTGCAATCATGATGGGCGTTTTCTATCTTACCCTCCATAGAATGTAGGAGGTCCAGGCGGCACCCAACTTCCTAACCCATTCTTTTTAAGTGCACTGTTAAACCTGGTGCAACCATTTGACCTACCATAGAACGGTATGTTGCTATAATGCTATTGGCAAAGATGATCACCATAACTCCACCAAGGTAACCCATGACCACAAGGTAACCTGAGAACATGGGGGTTGCTCAGTTGATTGGCAACCCGCATCTCACCCTTTGCCCAAGGACTCATCCCTATAGCTAGGTATGGCACTCTTCCCACTTGGGTGGGCTCCCTACTCTCATTCTCACAGTGCAGGCTTTCTATTCCCATGTGTGCATGCAAGCTCTCTTAAATCCCAATCCCTTTAGCTAGGTGGGTACTAGAAAAAGGTAACCAAAAACCACAAGCATTAAATTTATAAAAAAAAAAAAAGAAGAGATAGCTTGAGAAAGTTTGTATATATGTCGTAAGAATTAGAATTACTATAACACCAACTATGCATATCTTTTTAGACGCTCTTGAAGTAAGAGAAATGTTCTCCTACAAGCTGTTGCCTGCACGTTTGATCAGTTAGGTCCTTTTCATACTCTTGTCCTTCGATGATCTATAACACTAATTTCACTCTAATCAAGCATTTATCCACCATTGCATTGAGTCTCTGAGAAATCAATTGGTGATAGAACCACTAAATTTTATGACTATTAAATTAAGGGGTAGGATGAACAAATGGGGCTGTTTTTTTATTGGCCACTATCCATAAAGAGACATTGTGTCACATCCCGGTCCCGAAATCACCCTGGCCTAGGGTAATTCCCAAGGTGTGCCACACGTACTCCCGTATGTTGTACCTGTCTCGAGCCAAATACAACACACGAAGGAGAGAAAGTCGACTATTCCACATGTGAGAACACATAACATTTCATATAGCGGAAGTCGTAATTCATTTAGATAAGGTATCAAATTTCCATCAAGGTCAATTAAACATTTAAGTTTAATAAAAAAGAAGTAAACAAGTATATACATTAAGCTTTACAAAAGAGGGATCAATGAAAGAATCCCTATACAACCATTGAAAGAACATATACATTCACTACCAAAAGTATATTCAAAAGAATTTCGTATGACCACATGAAAAGGATAGTCACACGAACTATGGTATTTACTAGTGTAGTCCGCACTCCGAGGAGGTCAAATCTAGGCTGGCCCTGGTTCTGACCACTCTTCTAATCCTGCTGGTACCTCCTGGGTACCCTCCTCTCTCTCCTGGGCCTCTTCAGGGCCGGGAGCTGCATCTGCGTCTGCGACACCAAATGTAGTGTCTCAATACGACGATTTTAGCAAGTATAAGCACAATAAGAAATTACAACATGTTGCAACTTTGAATTTAATACGAGTAAATTAGTGAATAGCAATGATAGTATCACTATGCAAATTGTGCTTGATTTAAATATGCTGAGGAATCAATAAATAAGAAACCATACAAATTTGGCTACTACTTAAAGCTCATCATCTCAAAGAGAGCAAAATCTTGTTGGGATGTCACCAGCGGCCCAGCCAGAGGCTAACTGGCTACCCGGTTCTGGAGTTCCGGTACTCCAGGCGACATACTGCAATAGTCTCTCAAACTAAACCATGTGCTGGCCCCGTCCGGCGTCACAAGGCCGAAGCTATGTAGTGACGACTCAATCAAATCAAACTAATCAAATAATAAGTGGACTTAAGTGAGTTTATATTCCAAATCAAATCTAAATAGAATTTACTTCCATTCATATATCACCGTATCTTGTACTCACTCAATCCACATGTTTACAAGTACTGCATCAATGTACCATGTATAGCGAATGACGGAGGAAATAGAGTTATTAAACCTCACAGTATTCTGGGAAATGAAATAAACTTATTAACTTATAATGATTGATCTGTCAAATAAAAAAAATATAATCCAATATAAAATGCAATAAGTCAAGGAGTCAAGGAAATTTACTAGCCAATACACCAATATACTATTGAATTAAGTCCTTCACCATCCAATACAAGGTAAATTCAGAAAGTCAATGTATACTACTTGTTCGGTGTCACTAATTAAGAGAATTACGTTAATTTTCCAAACAACCTTCATGGCTTAGTGTTGGACTAATAATTATTCACTGGTCCAATTATTGAGGTTCATGGTTCCATTTTATAATCCTAGAATTAAAAGAATTACTAATTTTCTGTGGAATAGGGTAGGCACCTTAAGTATCCATTTGGAACAATTGAGGTGGGTTAAAATAGGTTAAGGATGATAATTCATCCAGAGATTGGGTAAAAAAGGGGGGCTCAGCTACAGCATTAGGTTCGCTCGAGCGGACCAAGTTCGCTCGAGCGGACCCTTTCCAGAAGGTTGAAGGTTCGAGCGCACTGATTCGTTCGCTCGAACGGCTGGTTCGCTCGAACGATGTGTCCAGTTCGCTCGAGCGAACTGTCCAGAACCCCTGTTCCGGATTTCCTTTCCCTTCCATTTCTTATTTCTCTTTCCCTTACGTCTTTCCTCCCACTACTAAACCTGCATAAGAATGGAGCCTTCATGCTCCCATTCATCATATAACCACAAATAATCCATCCACTTAATTCAATAAACTTGAAATCATTCCAATCATTCATTTATTAAAGCTAAGAGCATTGAACAAGAGTATCATTGAATCAATGAAATATAACAAGAGTGTAAGTTCATATTATGCATATACTTGCCTCACTTTTAAGCTTTTCAAACTCTTTTACTCTTTTGGTATTCCAAATCCTAGAATCCCCAAAAGACTCAAACCCTAGGTCAACAAAGAAGGAAATGAATGCTATGTAAAACTAACCAAGAGTCTCTTGACTCTATTTATAACTCAAACTTACTATCAAGGATGGATTTGAGTCATACCTTGACAAGAAATCCCAATTTGGAGTTGGAGAAGAAATGGTTTCCTTGAAGCAAGAGATGGAGGTGAACAAGAAGGAGAAGATGAAGAGAAGGATGATCTCCACACTTGCTTTCACTTGCCCAAATGCTAGAGTAATTGAAGAGAGAAGAGGAATTTGAAAGGAAATTGGAGGAAAAGATTTCTCTCCACCACCCACATGCACAACAAATGAAGAGAGTGAATGGGTTTGGTGTGGGTGATAAAGATGGAACTTTTGTAGAAAAGTCCAGCCCTTTTGGATATTTCCACATTAAGTCAAACGAGGGTTCATTTCTTCAACCAGTGCTCTAATGAAGTAAAGTCGAATACGAAAATTGATGAGCTCAACGAAATACACACGTTGACGCCAAAATGACGTGGAAACGATGTAAAACGAGAAAAATCTATAATTACAGAAAAGTCTTTGACTCAATCCAAATGAGTCAATTCAACTTCACTCAACTAGCCAAATCTCAAGACTCAATTTAACTCGGTCTAAGAGACTAAGTTAATGATTTACCACTAAACAAAATTAATTAAACTAAATCCCCATTAATTAGCATTAATGAAGGTTAAATTGGGTTGGGGTGTAACACATTGTCATGTACCCCACCCCCACTAATAAAAACGCATGTAATTGAGCCCACAAGCTATACTGCATATAATCAATAGTGGGAGAACATTGCCCTCCATTATATCTAAATATTTTGGACTAGGCTATTAATAGAGCTATGCTGGGCTTTGGGCCCTCGATTCTCTCTGATATTTTGGAGTTTGTTTTAGTCATACCCCTGTGAAATTTAATGGTGCAACCCACTTGACTGCGAAAGAGGGTCTTTAGTGTGATAATGCTTTGTTTTGGGTGAAGATATTTTCGTAGTGGATGTTTAAATTTCTCCCTCAGATGTCTTTGTTGCTATTTTTCATTGAATGAATGACCTTTTTTTTCTTATAACAGTTGGCAAGGATAACATGTTTTAGCCATTACAGATTTGATTTTTCTTTAAATCTCAAATGCTCCTAAGACATTGTTGCTTTCAAGACAGACAGAGAACCCAAACCGCCCTGTTTTCATATCTTAAATGAGGAAAGAAGAGGCCGCCAAATAAGAAAATTGTTCACAAGGACCACTTTTCCAAGGTTTTACACTTGGTAGCATGCCCAAGTATACGAAACTAATACATCAAAAACTAACAAGTCCAAGGCACAATGCATCTCGATGCTGATTGCTGTCTTTGCATTAATCATTTCTACGTGTACACTTGAAACACGACTGCATGCTCTTTTTTTTACTTTGTTTTCTATGTCAAAATGCCTTGAGCATTTCCAATAGAGGTTTTATTTGTCCAACTCAGCCCCCAACGACTGTAATTGACATATGGCTTTACCTCCAAAAGAATAGTGAAATTTCAGGTGGCATTTGAAGGCTATATTGGTATGTCAAATTTAATGTACCATTAAGTGAGATGCATTTTCTTTATTTTAAATAAAATAATGGTGATAAGGGAAAATGCATTTAAAGTTTGTATAAGTAAATGTCAAATTTAAAATGAAAAAAATAATAAAATAATAATTTAACATCTCTATTGGAATTGTCCAAGTAAGATCCCAAATTTACATATCTTCTTTTGCCATATAAAAGCCTTTATTTTGAAAAAAAAACATATCCAAATTTGAATTTTATCTTGGAGATGCTCTTAGATGGACATGATCCTATTCTAATATCATGGATGCATATCTAGCTATGGCCCATTACAAGTATGTGATCGAAGATGTAGATACTGTACGTTAGACATGCACGGCATATCAGATATGTTAAAAAGTGGTAGGTCCTGCCTTGTATATATCATTGACCAGAAAATACCTTCACCATTAACCATATGCTCGGCTCAACGAGTGCTTCGACCTACGCTGGAGATCCGTTGGTTCTTTTCTGATCCCCCACAAAAAGGGGGGAAAAAAGACAGCACCCATGTTAATAAACAAAATCCTCTAGAATTGGTGGGTCTAGCTTTCTACTCTCAATTCTAAAAGATATTAGGAAAAACAGCACCCATGTCTCTTTTTCTACAGACTAGGGAGACTTTGAGAGATCTTATTTATAGGGCAAAATCATACTGAATCTTAACTACCAAAAGAGAACCAGTAGGAGAGTCGAATTAATCTTCTGCACAGTTAGAGAAAAAGAAAAGCAAGAGAATTTACAGCTATTAGAAGTTGACCAAACTAAGGAAAACACAAATTATCACCAAGTGGTTGCAAGTGGCCGATGACCAATATTTTCCACAAACTAAATAATATATACAATTAGGCCTGTGCCAATTCAAGGGGCACGAGTGCGAAGGAATTAGAGGGTGGACCTCGGCAAAATGACAAAGTTGCTCCATTTTGACCGTGGGCGTCATGGGTTCCAAACGCGAAAATAGCCTCTCCACTTGCGAAGATAAAGTTGGGTAAATCTTACCTCCACAGCATAGAGCAATGGATTGTCTTTAGTGAGTATGAAAGAATTAGATTAATCACAAGGAGTCTCGCTTGATTAAAAAAACCACTTGCGAGGATAAAGCTGCCCATATCTGACCTCCACAGCATAGAGGAGTATGAAAGAAATAGATCGATAACAAGGAGTCTCACGATTAAAAAAATTAAAAAGGGAATCCAAACGGTCATATATATATATATCCCCCACCCTATGGTGAGGGATGGATGCATATGAACTATCCCCCACCCTATGGTGAAGGATGGATGCATATGAATATTCCCCTATATATATATATATATATATATATATATATATATATATATATATATATATATATAGGAGGGTCGTCCATTGATATAGTCCATTGGAGGGTCGTCCATTGATATAGTCCATTGATATTGATATATATAGGAGGGTCGTCCATTGATATAGTCCATTGGAGGGTCGTCCATTGATATAGTCCATTGATATTGATATAGTCCATTGATATATATATATATATATATATATATATATATATATATATATATATAGGAGGATCCTCTCCAATGGACGACGGCACGGAGAGGGTCTGTGCAGAGTCTCTTGTGGGCCCTATTATTTATTTATTTATTAAATCCTTATACCCACTTCTCTCTCCACCCACCCACTGAATGTCAACAGCCACCTGAATGAGACCAACTGTAAGAATGAAATTTAAATAATAATAAAAAAAAAACAGATGCTGTCTTATAACCATTGAACTTGATGGCAATGGATCAAGGGCAAAGGTGATGTAATGGACTTCAAAATTTTGCAGACAAATTAGTTTTATCCAGATCTTTTGATCTTCCACCTTTCCACGATTGTTGTGGGCCCCACAAGGGAGGTAACAGAGGGCTCACATAGTAAGGGTGCACAGGAGAGGGTGATATATATATATATATTTATAACGCAGGTTCCTAGTCATTTGGCCAGAATAATTCCTACTGGCCCAGGAGAGAAAGTCGGGTAAAATTCTATTGCGGCCCCAGTGTGGTAATATAGTTTCGAACCCACAACCTCCAGAGTAATTCGTATATACAACTCAGGTTGAGGATGTCTGTGACGAAAGATATTGTGTGGACCCTCTTTTAAGCATGTGGGGCCCTTATGATTAATCTAACTCCCTCACATTTACTATCTCCAATGAATTGACACAGGTCCCAATTTGACCATTATCCATGTGTTACTCATCCCTGAATTAAAACAAAAAAAAGTGGAATCCGGATCCTCTGTTTGGACCAAGAAAGAAACATGTTTGGACCAATGAGAATGTGACATATGGGAGAAGGATGTCAAATAAGCTAACAACTCATCTCCTCCGATAAATAAGAAAAAAGAAAAAGCATTTCCTCCATGTGTCACCCCCCCCCCCCCCCCCCCCCCCATTGTCCGGTTTGGACGAAGCAGTTTGATCGTGATACAACTTTTCATCATCCACCTCCACATCATTGTCACGTCCTAGGTGGGCAATAACGGGGGATCATCACACCCATCCCAGTGATCCCACCATAGAGTTCATCCCACTATTGTGGTTGAATTGGTGGGGACCTTTTCTTTATAGGACATCATGCATTCATGCTTCTTTGAAAATAGATTCCAGTTTCCGGTCCAGCTATTTCTACTATGGCGTCGCTTACATTCTACACAAAGCTATATTACTCCTACTTTGAGTGGCCACACGCTCAACTTTCACCAATACATGTCATTAATACTTTGTCGGAAAGGATCATTACAGATTGTACATCCATATCCTACAAAGCAGGTACCCGGATTCGGGGTAAAGGTGTACTTTCAATCTATGACGACGACCACCCCCCCCCCCCCCGCCTTCTCCGTTGGGCCTTTATATGGGGTTGACCCTCTCTTTGCCTTTCTTCTCCTCTAAATTGCATTTGCCAAGTCTGATCCTGGTCAGACATATTTAATAGTGAGGATTTAAACACTTGTTTCTCCTCCCTCGTAAGTTTTCTAGCTTAAAAATTAGCAACTACAATGAATTAAGCAATGAAATTTAAAACTCCTGCTCATATATGTTTTATCATAGAAGTGACTGTCCAAGTGTAATAATTGGTCCTAAACAAAGAAAATGGTGCATTTTATGACCCCAAATGCCTTTAGAAAGTACATTTCATTCCGACAATTTTATACTATCAAAATCCGAAATATGTTGAACTGTTCTTGGATGGGTATATTACCAGAAGCGCTCCCCTTCACTTCAAATGATGGAAACTCTGACCAAATGCTCAGTTCATGACTTTTTTTTTTAAGAAATGACACAGCCAATTAAATAAAATAAATCTCTGAACCCCGATTTAATAACTAATAAAATGTATGACTAAAGCTTCTTATTAAAAAAAAAAAGTATCCATATAATACATCTAATGAAAGTTTGTATCCCACTAATGAAATTGTAATTACACCACTAAACAATCCAATCAAACGGCCACGAACAAATCATGAAAGGTGAAGCCTCCTTGCCAGCGGCAGGCCTCTCTCTCCAGCAATCCTCGTCCTCACGCGCTCAAACTCAGCCACCCTGCAAGGTATTGTAATCCCTCCCGAGTGGTCGAACCCGAACTCCTCCTCTGCCTCTCTCAGCAGCTCAGCAAACAGAGGGTGGTTGAAATAAATCACAGGCACCAGATACCTATGAGTATCAGCCTCTTTCTCACCCACGTACACAGCAAGATGCCCTTTTGGAACTACCACCGGCTTCCTATCAAGGGAAGAGTCCTTAGATGCTGCTGGGTAGAGTCTTCTTCTGAGGCATCGGCCCCAGTTGCAAATTTTCGTCATCATCTTGTTTCTCGCAGACCCAGAAACTTGAGGGTTTAAACGACTATAGCCTCTGGTGTTCTGGTTGGGTTTGAGAAGAACCCACTTCCAGAGCTTGACCATCTTTCGCCCGAGTGGAAAGCGAAGACCCCGTGATGTCCTCTTCATGGCTTAAGAACTGGGGGCAAAGGAAAAAATGGCTAGCTATAGTGATTAGTGGCTAGCGAATTTGTGTTGGTTGAGAGTTGTTTCAAGAAAAGGGCCAGGGGTCAGCAACAGATATGGCGAGACGGAACTGGGTCAGGCAGACATCAGAAAGAGAAGAAGGGATGTTTGACATGGTGGAAAAGAGCAAGCTTTTCCTCAGAAGGGAATTTCATCTACTACAAAAGGATCGTAGGAGATAAATCCACATTCTCCATGCACTCAATCCTTCCTTCTCTATTCTTTCTGGACTGCAATATATATGTGCTTCTACTATTATAACATAAGAATGAGAGGGTTTGGAATTGGAGATATGGATCTAAGGGGTGCTCTTTTATAAGGTAGAGAAAGAAAGGGGTTAAAGGGTCAAAGAAGAAGGAGTCGGCACGCGATTTGAACCGTCTTAAACAAACGAATGAAAGTTGGAATTTGCGCGTGGCGATAGAATGAGGAGGTCAAGGAAACGATCCTTCTTGGATGCTGCGCAATGCTACTACTATTGTTTTAAAAGCCTTCCAGAATTGTGGGTTTGTATCTGGGGTTTAACCAGTGCAGGCAGAATTGGTGTTGTATTAGTTTAGTAGCCTAGAAATTAATGGGTAATGGTCCCACTGTCATCGACAGGACACGTGGCGAGGAGATTGATGGTTGTTCCGTACATTTTCTCTTTTACGGAGGATCATGGCCGTCGGATTTAGGAACATCTGAACATGGGGCGTTGACCGTTTCTTATTTGGTAGTGTAAACGTACAGTGGTTAGTTTTGTGGAAGGTGCTGTGTTGGCCCTTTCCGTGGTAGTGGACAGGAAGGCACCAAAGAGCTATCCCCGTTCCACACACACCATTTATTTTTCCCATTACGCGGAGCCTGCTGCACAGCTTTCACCTGCAACAAGAAAAAAAGCTATGGAGAATTTGGAGTCAATTTTATCCTTCCATCCATATTTTCTTTGTTTAAGGTACACCGTGTGAGGAATGATCTCTTCGTGACACCTAACTAGCTACCTGAGTTTGTGTGGGGGCCAGACAAAAGTTCCTGTAGGGGAAGAGGCCCGAATTTCTTTCTAAAATGGAATTTATTGGTCCCACTTAGAGCATGTGTATCAGTGGATGAGGGAGTAGATGGAAAGCTCTTCTTACGGATGAGGGTCATAAAAAAAAAAAAAAAAAAAAAAAAAAAAAAAATCAGCCGCCTTAAATTACTCTACCATTGATTTAAGATCCTTTGAGTTTCATAGCATGTTATCCATAGTTTGTTTTTTTGTGTGATTCATCCTGTGGTTTTTGATGAGTGTAAAATTGTGGGTTGGTGCCGGATTGGAATGAAATAAGTTGCACTAATCAAATATGGCTCTATAGAGCTTGTAGGTGAAATTTCTCCATTAATTATGTGTAAAAAAAAAAACATAAAATTACACATTTCACACATTAATAATTATGCAGTTCAAAAGTCTATCTGATCATTGTACGAACTGGGTAATTCCATCTCCATACAAATAGGAATGTATTAATGGCTTATCTTTCCACTCCACAAGAAATTTTTTCTCACCGTCTAATTTTAAAAATGCAATCCTTATGTCCAACAGTAGAATGAGTACAGTTATGATCAATTGAATACTTAAACATGCATTAGGAATTAACTCTGAACCTAATACGGCACTAAGTCACTAACCTTATATTAACCACCTTTAAATTGAATTATAAAAGAAACACACTTATTCAATGTAAAAGGTCAGGATCTAATAATTAGTCACGAGTAAAACTTTTGGCCAACCCCCAACTCACGTCAAACCCTCTTACCTCTCCTGCCTTTGTGAGACAATACAAATCGTGGCTTACATATAGGAGAGGGACTTGAGATTTTTCTTCTATTTTAATAGAACCACTCCCATATTTCAAGATTTGTGTGCCTGAATTCTACCACACTATTTGGGGCTTATTGTTTCACGAATATCTGGGTACGGCGATGAGAGAAGCATATAGCATTGAATTATGATAAATAAGTTGTTATAGGCACAGTAAATTATTAATATTAAGGGAATAATTGCTTATTTCTATGTTTTACAGACTTTTAGTCTTTCACTTAAATAAGCTATTGGTCGTATTTTTTTATATAAAATAATATGATCAAAATGATTTGGTTTTCAATGAGCAAAATGGCTGTAAGGTAAGTGATTATTTGGGTACAATATTGTTCACTACTTCAGTTAGTTTTTCACTTACCTTACCCAAAAGATTAAGGTAAGTGATTGAATTTGGGTACAATATTTTTCCCACTTGAGCTAATGGCTGTAATCGAATATAGTGAAAGCAGTTGGAGAAAACTGTTGTATAAAATGGCCTAGTTTATTTTACTTCTACTTTCTTCCCTATGCTCATCCCAAAGACGCTTTTAAGGCTGGGTTCTAGCTAATCTAAGGCTTTTGGTCTGAAAAGTTTGTAGTTCACTAAAAGCTCTCCCTTGGGATGAAATTTTTTAATCCTCCTCTTGGGCAAGGCATCTAAAAATGCTTAATGAGATTCATATTTGTGAATTTGAAAGGATAAAAGTGTCTTTTCACATGATTAGCGTTCAAAATTTAAAAAATAAAAATAAAAAATCTGAAACAAAAAGAGAACAACCATCATATCACTGGCTATGAGGTCATGATAGTGCTGGATTCAACAGACAAATGGTAATCACCAACAAAACTCAATGGTTGTATTCAGAAGATATCAATCATTTGTTTCAAAAATAAAGGGTTTGTACTTTTTAATGTCACTATTCGGGGGATTCTATGTTCCATGCAGTTGTGGAGAAGTGTTAGCTGTATGAGGAAACAGCTCAAAAGTTTGAATTTAAAATTTAGATAAGCTTTAATCTGAATTTTTATAGTTAAATCAAGAAGAAAACATATGGACACAACAAATGGGGAGAATTTGATCTATACACTAATTCTTCCTGTTTCCATTTTCTCTGCCTTTCCTGTTGAGCATGTTTGGATCAGCATGTCTATTAATTATGCACTCTAACTCTCTAAGACTTATCACATTTAATGCTTAAAATATGTGTTAGGATTCCAAATGTGCAATGGACAGAAACCACATCAGTTATATGCATAGTTTTTTTTAATATAGTTTAACCGTTGGATGTTAAAGAAACAGAGAGATCATGATGCATATATCACAACCAACGCGGGAATGACAAAAGGGTTTGAATCACCATCACTATAAGGAACTAAGAATATTAGATGAGCAGTACCACTTTAAATGGGAGGTCCCACCATAACTATCCACTTTCTCCCATTGCTATTAATGTCATTTTATTGTTGTTTGGCTCATGGTCTAGTGATCCAGGACTAGGACAAAGGTATAATACAGCAGCGCTGCATCACATTATGATGAAATGCCTGGCATATGCACATGGGTATGGGCTACCTTTAAAACTTCAATAAGCCCACTATGGTATATACATGTAAAATATTTTTCAAATCAACAATATGCACACCATTGGTTTAATTAAATCTTGACCACATGATTCAACTTTATTTACTTTTTCTATCTTTCTTGATGGAAAGCGAAGTTGAGCATGTGTTTAAAATCAACAAATCAATCTAAAAGTAAGCCTCACGAAATACAATTAGAGGTTATAGAAGCAAAGAACATGATTGGTGTAAAAGAGGATGAATGGGTTAGATTTCTTAAAAGTGCCCCCCACCCATGTGCATATGCCTATGATGCAGGTGTTGCATCATAGCTATGCCCCTAAGAGTAATATTTTTACTTCAGAATCAAAAAATCAATCCGAAAACATATGTGTTAAACTAAGTTTGGAACACCACTCCATTTAATGTGTTGGCAATATGTAAAGTGAAATCAGTTTTAATATATAAGATCCACTCGCAATAGGAATTGCGAAGCCTATTCATTTACTAGAATTTCAGGAATTCTTATATGAGAATTTTCGAATTTCTAAATAAGGTGGAATTCCTAAATCCTCGTAGAGCATGAGTATTTTGGAATTCCACCAAAATGCAAAGAATATGAAATTTCTGAATTCCTAAAGGCTAATTAAAACTTATTATGTGTTGAAATTCATAATTCTTATCAAGAAACTAAAAATTTAAAAATACCAAGGATACATGATGCCATGTTTCAAAAATTCCAACTACTACTGGAATTCTAGAAGATCTATTTTGATATTTTTGTTCATGACAAATTCATTCATTGAAAATTGACGAAAGCTAGCTGTCTCAAATTTTCTTCCAGCATATCGATAAACAATTGTGCCAAAGACTTGATGCAGTAATCTTTTACAAGGACAGAGAGGAACAGGGGATTGGATTGATGGCTTGTTACATCTTGGTAACTTAGCTAGAAGTTTCCGTAGTACAATCGTGCCAAAGACTTTTGATGCAGTAATCTTTTACAAGGACAGAGAGGAACCTAGGATTGGATTGATGGCTTGTTATATCTTTGTAACTTAGCTAGAAGTTTCCGTAGTACTGGTTAAGGCCTCCGTACCCTCGACTTAGGAAGAGTCTTGGTCTTCGGCAACTGAAAGTAACACTGATGACGAATGGAAAACGAAAGACTGACCAGAAGAGAAGTATGGAGCCAACAGCCAACACATGCACATGGATCAGTACAAGCAAATACACTCTGTACGGTACATTGCCTAAAAATCTGGGTGGCGTGCGGGTCGTTCGTCTGAAACCACTACTATTCAATTCCTTTATTCCACATCCATGTTCCAAAGTCCACACCCACCTCCCCCTGGAGGAAGACTTTCTGTAAGCAACTAGCTAGTATTCAAGAGGTATAGTTTTTTAGTCATCTAATAAAACAAATGGATCTCATTGTGTCATCACTATCCTTCCAACAGCAACTAATTACTTACTTTAGCCACCCAAAGTAAGCCAAATATTCCGGACATTCGGATGTTAAAAGAAGGGGGGAGGGGCCATCCAAAAACCAGGACCCGTCTGCTTTGGTCGCACTCATTCGTGGGATGGAAACATCAGCATGTGGACATTCCCCCAAGGATAAAGTTCTCCCTCAATGTACAAGTATCATCAGACAAAACTTTACACCAATTGAAGTAGTTATATTTTCAACAACAAAAGCATGGTTACATCTTTCTTTTATTAGAGCAAGATTTGGATCATTCACTAATTATATGAAGCTTTGGGATAATAGATGCAGCTAGAAGAAATTCCAAGGTCCTCTTGTACATTTTAGGGCCAACGGGTCCACAAGCTCTGAGACTTTTCTATCTTATGTGCCATTTGGTATAAGTTCATACTTTTTAAATATATTCGACTTTTTATCGTTGTAGACTTGTTTATGAAGTATTTTTATAAATGTCTGATTGAATGAGACTCAAAAACTTTTGCTTTTTTTTTTTTTAAATGTATATAGAAGGTAACTTTTTTTGAGACTGTCTAAAGCATTCAGCCATTTTCTAGTGTTTGTTTTAACACCGTCTAACTTTTAATATATAACAGGCATTCATGTAACTCTTATAAAATATGATAACTTTGTCCGTATAATTTTTACTATATGAAAGGTTTGTCCTTTCCTAATTGAATCAAATGTATGGAAATATATATATTTTGTAAAAGGGTCTCATTAAAATAACTCTATTTCAAACAAATCTAATCGAATCAGCTCTATTTTAAATGAATCAAACTTGCCTAAACGTCCTCAGTAAAGAACAAGCTATTGTAGACTTAATTAGAGGGTTCAAATTTGAATCTGCAACATGCCAAATTCTGATATGTGCTTGAATTCAGACATATAGAAAGTTCTTTATCCAAGTTCCCTATTTTCATAGATTATAGATAAAAATGAATAACTTACAAACATCCGAATTGAATTCACACCCAACGTTAATAGTTAATCAACAAAAAATCCTACTTAAATATTCTTGACTCTTGAGTGCTTGACAATTTGAAAATTCAATAAATTTTAAATGAATTGGTAGCCATATGGTTTCAGGTATAATATACAAAAAAAAAAAAAAAACACCTGAACCTCTCAATAAATAATGCCTCAAAACTTAGAAAATGATTTTGAAAACCCAAAGGAATTGAATTTCAGAGCATTTTTGTGCTATAGGATCCCCGCATGGTACATTTGCAAGGCTTTGAATCTCAGCCATTCAAAAACAGCTTTTGCAAAGACAACCGTGTGGAGTCCCATAGGGTGAGAAGCGCTCAGCAGCAAAATAGGCACCTAAAATTTATTGGTGCTTAAGATTTAAAAAGTCGATTGCAACCTATATCTGTAAATCCCAAATTAGAATAAATTGGCATATGGGTTACAATAAGTCAAAAAAAAATAATAATAAAGAGAAGCGTCTAGATCAAGGAAGTATAAGAAACCAATTTCAAACCTCCTCGAGTAGCCCGGCTTCCGCGGGGTTTGGTATAAAATTATCTAGGCTAGTGTGAGACTGTGAGTCAAAATTTGAAAGGATTTAACCTAACGCAATATGAGATAGATACATTGGCAATTGGAATCCTTGTACGAAGCTAGAGAAGTAGCACACGTGATTGACCCTAGTTTGTTGTTTCCCACCTCATGTGCTTTATTTACCTGGTCTTTAATTTTGGGGTTGGTCCAGCCTCAGGCACTATGAGGTGTTATTCATATCCAGGCCCATTTAGTGTAACCTAGTGGAGGTGCATTGAGATCCGTATGCCCAAGCCGTATTCATTAGGTGTGTTATTCAGAAGCAGGTCAATTTATGGTCTATCTGCTGATGCAAATAATCAGGCCATAGCCTAGCCCAAAATCATGGAACAAAGCCAAATCTTACCCAATGCTTGCTGGGCTTACGTCTGGTCCTATTTGAGCTGGCCCATAACACCCCTAGCTAGCCAAGGCCGAATGTCACACCGACAATACTCATCTGTGTCCACAACCATCAAATTTGTCTTCTTTTCTTGCCACAACTGACAAGTTCATTTGTTAGGAAAGACAAATAGTAGATGATAAATCGGAAAGATGGTGATTTTTATTAGAGGAATAAAATGGCCTTTTCGTATGCAAGGGAAAAGGTTTACTGTTTAAATGGGACTGGATTGGGTTATTTTCTAACCAGAACACTAGGTCCCATAATTTCACAGCATAACCCAAAGACTGCCCTTCAAAGTTCAGCTTAATCATCCATTCCTTTATGAGACTATGAGCATGTGTGCTGCATGGGCCATGTCATGTTGGACTCACGCTCTAAATTAAGGCTGTGATAGGTGGGATTCAGGCCAGATTAATTCATTGTAGCTAGGTCTGGTCTAACAAGGATTGCATGGCTCAATTCCAAGGGCTGAATGAGGCCATATCCTGCCTGATACTCCTAATTCAGTGCTTATTCCCTCACTCAACATGTCGCTATATATAATGAATGACCGAGGACTGATCAATACACCTAATAAGATTCTCGAAATTAATGGCCTAGAGGAGATGTACTGCCTAGGCCTTGGCATATCCAACAAGTGTAACTCACTATTGTCCCTAGGCCTTGGCATATCCAAGCTTAGCATGCTTAGCGTATGATATCTCACTAACTATATTTCAGGCAGAATTCAGCGAACTGGCCTAATTGATGATATAAATTGGTCAGGTTTGGGCCTTATATATGATGGACAAAGGCATGGAGTAGGAACTGATCAAATGTATATACAGCTGGAGCTGGGCACAGCCCCGATGGGTCCAACAGGACACAAAACTAAGCATCTATATCATCTGTGCTGTCTATTTATTATAATAAACTAATTTATGAAATAATATTACAGTGCTTATTAATATATATATATATATGTTTCTCCTTATTTTTTTTTTGTACCCCAGCCTAGTGGGGTTGGGACACAAGAGAGCCCACAAAGTGGGAAGGATAGCCCACACATGCCGAAAGAGAAGCCCACAAATTGGGAAGAGTGGCATTCGCATGGCACACGCCCACCTTTTCTTCCCACATGCCTTAAGTTAAGGCTAAAAACTTCCTATACTACATGAGTTTTATTTATCATTTTAGTAATAAGCATACATATATTATATATTTAGGGTGCCCCAAATTAGAGAGCGTCTGGGTGGGTCTCTATTCTTATCCGACCCATTGCCATCCTTGAATAATAGTTATACACATTGCTTAGGTCAGCAGATACTTGGGTATCCACCTAACTGAAGTAAGACCAAGACCCGATTATCAATGAGTCCAAAAACTAGGTTCATGCTCATATTTGTCGGGTTGGAACCTTAATTCGGTTAGCTGGATAATGGGTTGTCCATTGACATCCCTAGGCATGACAATAAATCCTGGGCCCATCCTTTGAGGACTTCATGATTAGATCTATCAGATCTGCGACCATTCTCATTGGGCCTTTAGGCATGCAAAGATTGGTCAACTAAGCTTGTTTAGTGCTTGGGTCAAATGTACTCAGATTAAGCTCACCAAACTAGTTAGTGCTGGGCTGGGCCCAGTCTGGCCTGTCCCACTTGCAGCCCAAATTATAATGCCATGTTCATCAACCACTCCTCAATTCAAACACGTGATTCAGCTATTTCTTTTCATTTTATTACTGTGTATATTATTATTCGTTAATTAAAAAAAACCTCATTTACTCATGCATACCACCTTCCTATCATAAATGAATGTTGAGAGACACACATATCAAAAAAAAGAAAAACATATTAAAACACATGAAGAAAAGAGAAGGTCTAGGTCCTCGACGGTATGATCATATGAATAACATCTCAGTTGACTATCTCTGCCATTGCACCCCCACCTACTTCTCTCACAATCATGCTTCAGACATCCACTTGCTCCGATTTCATCTCATCTCATCTCATCTCATCATGAACTAAAATCTCACCCACAACACATCCTTCTTTTACCTTTGTCATCTTCTTCTTACATCTTACAATCAACATTACATATTTGATCCTTGTAGTAACAAACCCATCTAGCCCATTTTTAGTAGCTAAGTCATGCTACGTGGCTCTATTAACATTAATAAAGATCCTTTCGGCACTTTGTTCCACACCATTTCTTCTCGTTGCAAAGTTCATCTCATCTGGCATATCTTTGTTACTTCTCCTTCCTACCCTGTGAAAATAAATGGTCGTCATCATTCCATTTCCCTCTCTCTCTCTCTCTCTCTCTCTCTCTCTCTTTATTGTTCTTGTTTTTGTTTCTTATTCATATAATTATTGTTATAATTGACACTAATATCATTGAAGGGGACATATAAACCAAATGCAATCATAATCTGTCTTATTTGTTATTATTATCTTTGGGTGAGGGCGAGGTTTCATCTATTTCACAGCCAGCCCAAACATGACACTGCTAAAGGTAGGTTTTTGAACATGAAAGACACTAAAACGTCATAATTAAGGTCATTAATCTCTAGCACCTGAACCGAGAATGTCAGAGACACAGACAGTTGACGAGGATTTTTCAAGGGTAGTCAAAATTAGGCTCGTGGACCGTCCAATCAGGAAAGGTCATTGATGTCTTCTGTTGATAAACTGACGATTTTGCTTTCTGTAAAAACGTCGCATATGTGTGGTAGTCGATGATGATAATGTTTAAACAAACATCCATGAGCTTCTGCAAAGTACAAAATCACCCCTTTAAACTGGGGAGAGGTCTTCTTCTGACTTGTAACAGTAGTAAAGAAGATGGTGAGAATGTGGGGGGGATAAATGCGTGTCTCGCGCGTGGTCTTGCTCGTGAGAGTTTGAGGCTGTGTTTGTCGACGCTGGCATTTCTCCACCACGTGCTCTCGCGTGGCATGCTTTTGTCCTTCTCTTATTTATCAATGCTGAATTGGGATCTGAAAGAGCCAAATTTCGGAATTATGTTGAGCCTACACAAGCATGATGACTGGGTTAGAGCCCACGAGGTGGATTTTACACTTATTTTAAACTGTTAAATGAATGATCATGGTCATCAGTTTCCATCGATATTGCAGTCTAACTTGTAAGAATGTTAAACTTTATGGCCCTTAAATAAATGATTAGGATCATCAAATTAGGAGTCATCGGTTCGATTTGTTTGGGTTTTTTTTTCTTTTTATCTACATTAGGAGACCTTCTCATCACGTGACAACATATGTTAAAATGAATCCCACAAAACTGATTTGCAAGTTTTACAGTTGTGGCTTTGTAGTTGATTTTTTTCTCAGGGTGATGATGAATTGTATGTGGAAGGAGTTGATTTTTTTCTCAGGGTGATGATGAATTGTATGTGAAAGGTGATAGAAATACTAACACATCAGGATAGGGCCGTTGACTAACCTGCTTCCTCACGGACCAATCCTATAGCAGGCACACCTTTTTTTTTGTGCACACCTCATAGTGGGGCCTACCTGATGACAATGGGCCGCACACATTGGGACCCCACCAAAAAATATTTCAGTCCCATTATAAAGAGAACTCGATTTTCAATATGATAAATAGTATTAGTGATTGGGTGAATGGTCCCGGTCGAATTGGGTCTGGATATTTATCCTGGTATACCATCAACCCAAACGGGACCATTTACTGCAGCCTCATATTCTCAATCTTTCACGAGAGACCAGCATGGCACGTGCAACACATCCAAGTCATGCAGCAAATGGTGGACCCTTTGGGTCAACTCATGAAATGAGCTCTCTCTATATGCTATTGATGTTGCGGTTGAATATGGATGTAGATTTATGACCATAAATCCCAACACATATTGATCATATGGAGTTATTATTTGTAGGTATATATGGGGTTCCACGACTCCATTGTTGTTGATTTAGGTATCCTCTCATTTTCTTAACATGTTTCACAGGTATTAAATCACTGGGCGTAAGTTTCATATTTAGGTGGGACGTGTGTAAAATATAGCTATATCATTTCAATTTATGAGACTTTTATTTTCTTGTTTTTATTTTTTCTGAAAATTTGCACCAAAGTTCTAGAGAAATGCCAAAGAGGAATCATTGCCAATGGTGACCCTAATACCTACTTAATGCATTTAAATGAAACCTAAATTATTTTATAACTCCATTCTCAACACCTATATGTCCTATTTTAATCTTTTATTCCCATCTATTGTCACCCTATTCAACTTTGGGATATGCTTCAAGTTCTAAAATTTGGCTGATAAAGTCACCCTCCTTTTTTAGAACCACCTTTCGCATCAGCATCCAAAGAATTACATATTGTTTTAAACTCGGTGCCATTGGTAGATTTGATATGCATTTCTTTATTTATTCATCATTATTATTATTTCTTTCGCTATTGCCTCACTAGAAAGGGAGTGATGCTTCCGGCCAAACTACCTGGGATCAAGCACTAGTTGCCTTCATGAAACTAGGATACCTTCCGATTGATCCATAAGTGGGTCAACCATTCGTTTCTCTATAGATGACACAATAATTTTCCATTATCTTTACATTTCAGCACATTAAAAGCACTAGTTTGATCGAACTACTTAAATCTGTGTCATATTATTTTTTGATTGTCTTTTAAATTTTTAGCCTAAGAATACTGGAAGGGCATCACATAATAAGCATGATACGAAAGCCCGACACGAAGGCCCAACACAAAGGCCTGTCGCGAATGGCAAGGCCCGGGCCTAGACACGATTCAGGCACGGCACGGCAAGCTGTGATGTCATGCGTGCCGGTGCATGGTACGATATGTTTGACACCTCTATAAAGATTGCTCACATGCTTCCCCCATACAGTAGACTTCATTCTAGTTTTTTCGAGAAAAGATAAGAAAATGAACAAAATGAGAGAAAACTGCATTGCTAATCATGTGTTGGCGTGTAATCAAGATCCAACCGTGTCCCTCATTTGATCTAACCTAAACTTTATAAAATGCCAATAGAAAGAGGGCTAGATGTCATGAATAGTTTAAGATTTTTGGCAGGAGGCCCCCCCACACAAGATTAGTAGAGATGCTGCACTTTAATGAACTTCACTGATGCTGCATTTTAGCTATGCCCCAGATAAAATCAAGTGAAACATTCGCCTTTGGTGGACGTTCGATCCATCCGACAGACAGTCAAGGAGGCCTTGGGCATGTCAAAAAAGTGGAACCCTCCTAATTTACGAGCACTGGTCATTACAAATTTACAGTTTCACCGATCTATATGCGAGACATTTGCAGGAGAATAGAATCCATAAATCATACTTGGTTTGATATCAAATGGAAAAATACATTTGCAATGCCAAAGGTAACATTCAAATTTCTTAACTTTTTGGTCCCTATGCATTGAGTAATTGTAGGGACACAAACGCTCCCGCCAAGGACGGCAGTACGTGAGGAAGATCTGTCTTTGTTGTCCACAGTGCTTTCATCAAAATCATCCCCTCCCTCACTAGGTTGAGCCTAGAAAGATCCCATGAAACACTAGTGCCACCTTCAATAAATAAATACATACATACCGTAGGGGACTGGAAACCCAACCCCCCCCCACAGGGGATAGGCGGGGCCCCGGGCCTATTGTATATCGTTGCCCGTGGGCGTAACCGTGGGAAGGAGCCTCCCCAGGAGTCGAACCCGAGACCTCTCCCTTAAGAGAAAATCTGGGTGAGTCCTGGTACCACTTGGGCTACTAGCCCAAGTGGTACCAGGATGCTTCCCAACTTGCTCTTAAGGGAGAGGTTGCGGGTTCAAATCCTGGGGAGGCCCCTGGGGTGCCTGATTTACGGAATCCATCCTGGGACAAATGCATGATTAAGGGGTACGCCCCTGAAGCCTATACAATAGGCCTGGGGCCCTGGGCCCCGCCTATCCCCTGTGGGGGGGTTGGGTTTCCCGTCCCCTACACTTACATACATTAATGCGCTATAAATTGTCAATTGCATGGCTAGGCAGTTACAAGATCCTTGGTATTAAGGGTGATTACCTATCACTTCCAATAAACCAATAAATAGATAGAGAAGAATATCCATTCGACATTTTTTTCATCTTAATTAATGAAACATAGCTTGAGTTTTCGGGTTGATCTTTGAGTTCTTTTGTGAGTTCTGACAGATGCAATGTAATGGACCATTCACACACCCATATCAGCCCAAATTCCCCAATGGTGGAAAATGCTGTGATCGGATCAAAACGAGTAGAGTATTATGAAGATAGACATGGACAAGGAACTGACTTTGTTATACATATGAACTGATCCAAGACTAAGAAAATTGGGTTCTGATCCTAAATTATGGCACTAAAAAGACCCCAAAAGGTTCAAATAGGCCACTTTTGTCATTTTGCCGATGTTTTGTGGTACTTCCTCGACACGCTTGTTACAGGCTCATGATACTTAATGACTGGTTATTATGTGGCACAAGCTCCTCTAAAGTATACAAAAAAAAAAAAAAAAAAGAGAAAAAAGTGCCCAAGTTGGAGAGCTGCCCAATAGAGACTCTCCACGTGTATTTTTGGCCCATCTGCGTCTGTGGAGACAAGCAACAAGGCAAGGTAGAAAGAAAGAATGATGGTGGGGCCCAAGCAGAATTGGAGAAGCCGCATTGGTGCTGTTGCTGTTGAAGGCAGCCAACCAACGGTCCCACCTCTTCTTCTCTAACGGAGTCTTGGGAACGTGGTGGAAGGATGGTATGATGGTTCTTTGTCTGCAATGATTTCAAGCTTCTTACTATACCTTAAGCCGACCCACTCTACTCTGGTTAGCTCCTCCATTTTATTTTTTACTTGCATAATACACTTTGTATCCCTATCAAAAGGGCAATGACTTTGGCTCTCAAAGCGGTAAGTGGTAGAAAAGAGTGCCTTCAATTTGTAAAAATGCTACAAAAGGAAGCCTGATAATGTAGTAACATGTATTTTTTTTATTTTATGTTTTTATAACAGAGGGTGTCTCAATCTTTTGGGCCAAAATAATTCCTACATGCCAAGTGAGAACCAGATAAATCCCCTGTGACTCCAGTGTGGTAATGCAGTTTTGAACTCTATGTAACAAATTATCATGCACATTCAATGTAAAGATGTAGAGTATTCTCTTTACTTAGCATTGCAATCTCATTGGGATGTAATTGGCTTAAGTCAATGATAATTAAGATGTAATTTGCACAAATTAAGATTGCAAATTGGATTGATTAGATTGGAAATATGAAAAAAAAAAATCAAAAAGCACTTGTAAAATGGGTTATATATCACACAATGAGAAAATATCATTCCACTTTATTGTTCTTCTCCTTTCTTCATTTTTCTTGGTGTTCTTTGCAGTATTTTCTTCTGCTTTCATACCATCTGGTACTTATTTTAGTTTACTGCCACGTGGCCAGAAGTTTAAGAATGGTGAGCAGCTCTGAATGAAATGGACCATCAACGAGGAAGAGAGGATCAATCAGGATCCATTTGGCTTCCTAATGATCTTAATTGCCCATCAAGTCTGCCAAATGGATGGTGGTGGATGGCTCAATTAATAATAATGAGAGGAGTTACCACTTACCTGCAATATTCATATTGTGCTTCTTTATCCAACTACTTCTGTGGATGGAATGTCTTCGCTTTGGCATCATGGTTTTGAGGGACCATATATAAGTCCGTCCTAAACCTACCTACAGTAGATATCTATTGCCATTTTCTTTAAAAAAAACTCTAAAAGGGATTTGATATATTAATTCTCATTAAACTCTGTTCCTCCAGTTTCATAACTGAAAATCTACCAACTCTGGTCTACATTTTTTTTTTTTTTTTAGTTTTCTGTCATGAATCCCATGATATCTTTTTTTTTTTTTTTTTTTTTGTTGCTAAAAGGCAATTGTATTAAAGGAGGAAGAAGAAAAAATACAGGCAAAAAGCCCCCAGGGAAACAGCCAAAGGGATTACAAAGGAGAAAAACAAAAAACAAAGATCAAAGAGAATACAACATAGAGAAAACAGAAACAAAAAACCAATCCATCAATCTAATTGGGCAGGGAATGTTAAGGAACCTGGAAAATTCAAAGATGGATCTGCCTGAGAAAGGTTTGACCAGCTTCCTTAGAGAAGAAGAGATGAGCTCAACAAGGAGACTTTTAGCCTTCAACTGGGAGACATTGGAATTCCTGAATATTTAATCATTTCTGCATTTCCATATGATGTAGATTGTGGAGAGGAAGATTGTAGCAGCCCCTTGAGTCGCGAGCTTGTTACAATTTGCCGAGAGGTGATGCCAGATCCACGAGGGGGGAGGGTGGAGGGAGGCTGTAACAGGTCTAGATAAGAAGACGATTTAGATTTTTTAATGTACGACTTCTCAGCTTTTAACATTTGAATCACATGATATCATCAGATCAAGGGCATAAAAGTTTAAAAAAAATGTAGACCAGAGTCAAACGAGTCTGGTGACATTAGCTCAATTTTAGTAATGAAATTGGGGAAGTATAGTTTAAGTGGGATTAATATATCAAATCCCCTATTTTGAATTTTTCCAAGGGTATCTTAGATATAAATAAAATCTTAAATTACAATGAAAAGTAGACCTCTGAAAATTTAATGTACAGTTTATGGTTTGTCCTAATTTTATAAAAAAAAATGTACCACAGTTTCCAATAAGCTCTAAGAAGATTCTTTGCAACAAGTTATTCATTGAAAAATCAACCTACGAGTTGGTGGGGTTGCATAAGGTATAGGTTTACTCTCTGCATCTTATGTTCAAAACTGTCATAAATTTGCTCGATATGCATTTTTTTGGGTTTAGCAGGCATCGCCCAGAGAGATTAATCTTTTGGATCAAATACTTCAAGGATACCTACATCATCTAGCTAGAAAAGAAGTTATTCATTGAAAAGGTAATTATACAACAACCGGATTCTCAATGACATTGGCAAAGGTGTTCATTAGCATAGCTGCAAGGTCATGAGTCTTAAGTGATATAATCTTCCAGAACTAGAATTACTTGAACCTTTTAGGAAAAGATTAAAATATTTATGTTTTCAAGGTTTATAGGTAATATTTTTTCCATTAAGAGTACATTTACGCAACAAGAGGTAGACGTGATAGAGAGAAAAAAAAACTTTCATTTTCCTTACAACTCTTTCTTCAGTCATTCAGTGAGACACATTTTTTTCGTAGGAAAGGAAAATAATGAACTGATTTCCTTTGATAAAAAGGATTTCAATTTCCAATGTGAAATGTACAAATACAAGACTTAATTCTATTGCACAAACAAAAGTCCACAAAAAGCATAATCCTTTTGCTGCACAAATGTAATAAAAGATAATAGGTAGGCTAAAAAAGACCTCCATCAAGAGATCCTACCCCCTCTTCAGCTTTCAAAAGTTTGATACAATTTTAAAATTAAAACTTATCCCTTTCCTGTCCTAGTTGTAGATCAGTGAGAAAGCGTATGAGAGTGCCCGAGTTCAAGTCTCCAAACAACAAAACCTCAGCCATTTTCCTTATATATCCGTTACCTATAATAAGTGATAAAGGTAGTTGAATGGGGAGGAACGGCAGCAAGGATGAATTAACAAAGAAAACAATTAGGAGTAGATTAGATCTAAAAGAAAACCTGATTTTATACAATTTAATAATAAAAAACACATGATTATCAATTTGACTGATCGTCAGTCAGTCAGTTGCACTCGGAGCTCTTTTAGCTTAAAGAGTATCAATAATTAGATCAACTTTCACCCTAGTACAAGGCACGCTTGTTCATGAAATTCAGCACTTACATCATAAAATTACCAACTACTTCATTTTCTGTGTTTCTGATTTGTTTCTCACCACGTGAACCTGAAAACTCACTCCAATCCCCAAAGTACCCAAAGAACTCCTAAAAAGTAAAGAATATGATGGTACAATTGCTCTTATACATGACATTATCAAAGTTTAAATATTCTCCGTGAAATTGTTCATATAATAACGATACAATAAAATACAACCGTAGTATATCGCACAAGGTGATATTTAAAATACCGTGCTACCTTAAAATATCATACATGTGTAATATTGCACGGACTTAGAATATCACACAAACAACTCTATGAAAAATACTTTAACTTCGATCGCTCAAGGGCGAATGAGGGTGGATATTGAGGGAAAATCTGGAAAAGCAAAAATAAAAAATAAAAAATGAAAAGCCTCCCACAACCATAAAAAGAGGACAATATATACCATGTAAAGGACCCTTTGAAAGATCTCAGCCATTAAACACTCCACTTTAGAGTTTACAATTAGTTAAATAACAAACGTTCTATTTTGTCTTACCGGGAATCAAAATAACAGGTGGGTCTACCAAATCACCTCTATATCCAAGTAGGCCCCAAGAAGCATCAACTCAGGAGGAAGATGACTGTTGGATCACGTATTCACGTCCCCAGAGACTTTTGCTTCACTTTTTTACAACATATATAACACCCCCATATATATAAACATATGTATATATCTTTAATTACTTTCCCCATGACCAACGGCAAGAGATGAGACGGGAAAGCTGAAAAGCGATCCACACCCACCCCCTACCGTCCGTTGCTATCATCCGAGAGGGCCCACCTTTGGGGGTGGGGCCCATCCCCAAATTGCGCGACTAATGATCGAGGCAAAGCCCACGCCAGACCGCGAGCCGCAACGTACAGAGTCTCTCTCGGAGGAGAGGAGAGGAGAGGAGAGGCCTGGCCTGCCATCATTCCATCTGTGGGCCCCACCCGCACTCACTAATCCATCCCTGTTGCTTGTCTCGGCTCGGCTCGGCTCGGCTCTAGGCGCGAGTCATGGGCTTGGCCTGGTCCTTCCATTTGGAGAAGGGTCCCTGTCGTCATGCTTAGGTCGGTCGTGGTGGGCCACACGGTGAAAGCTACACTTGTAGAGTAAAGTAATCGGACGGAATGGTATTCTTTAATTGAATTTCCAGACCTACCAATTACCAGAGGTCCCGTGCTCCTGTTACTGTTACTGTTACTGGTAAAGTAGAATGTCATGTGTGCCCCCGACACTCTAATTATCATTTAACTAATTTGATTTTTAACTAATAAATAAGATGAGATGAGATCGTGACTCAGTATCTTGGTAAGGCGAGTTGTCATGATCGACTCGGCTCTCATGGCAATTCCCAATTCATAGTATACAACTAATCGGTTCCAAACATTTGAAACTAATTGGGCTACTGATGTTACATCTTCACTGGTGGGCCTTTTTTTTTTTTTTTTTCTTTTTTCACAAAAAGAAAAAATGCCTATTGTGCTTTGACTCATACGGTCATACCTTAAATCTAATCTCTAGTTTTATCGGACTCAGTTTATGGGTATAACTAAATGAAGCTAATGCCACCATCTCTCCTCCTTGACCGCCTGGGTGATATATAGTTCACAGCCTAAGGTTTGGGTTTGCTTGGCATGTGTTTTGTATTCAAGTCGTGGCCAAATATTGCGAGGTCATGTGTGTGCCCCGGGAAATAGTCCGGTCAGACTGAAATACCACGGCGATATTCTTGTCATAAAAATAAATCCCTCATCCTAATCCTGCGTGTCTTCTTTTCTTTTTTTTTCTGTTTTGGGTAGAAGGCCTAGTCCAAGCTTAGGAGAGGAACAATACCATAGTTTGGATTGATCAAAATTAATACTTTTATGACCCAACCGTTCGGCCAAACACGTTTGATAATTTGCTTGAATGATCAAATCAAACATTAAACTTTTTTTCTTGAAAAACACAATACTAACTTTTGAAATAACAAACATACATTGGTGCATATACAGGGGCCACCTAGGTACAAAGAGCTAGCTAAAAAGAGGAAAGATATATTTAAAGAAAATAATTCTCTCTTTTGTTCTTTAGAAAGTGCCTTTTGGTAGAAGCTGTTCAATTTCATCACCACAAAAAATCCAATCTCACCCATCCAACTCATTTCACTTGTTTATATTCTCGAGAGAGAATATTATTACTATTATTATAATTATATGGTTTTCTAGATGGGAGCGGCACTAAATGCTTTTTAAGAGAGGTGGAAGTTGGTCCTTCTGACGTCTCCGTTTTGTGTTGAGCTGTTGTTTCTGCTGTTGTTACAGTTGCTCCTTCTCAGTGCCCCTACACGCTCTGAGCAGGAAAAAACACACCTTTTTTGGTAGTCTCTTTCCCTTGCGAGTGGTGCTGGTGATTGGCGCCACGTTCGAAGATTTTTTTTTCCCTATTCCATCGCCTTACCTCTCTCATTTACTAAACTCTCTATCCCAAGCTGCTTTTCCTGCAATCTAGCGTGGGATCTAGCGTGGGGTTCTTGTCTTTGTTGTCTTCTGCCATCTTCTTCCTATTTTAACGGGGCTATTTCGTCTCCCTCGTCCCATTCGCACCCTTGTCTTTCTTTCTGTTTAGATTCTAGAGCTCTTTTTTCTCTCCATCTGCACAGACTCACACGTACACTCACTCCTCGGGATTCGATCCCGACGATCACCTCGTCCGACACAAGTTCTCTTCTGCTCGGTTCAATTCCCGAGGATTCCCATCTCTCATCCTACAGCTGCTCAAACACCATCAAAGACGAGATTCTTGAAACATCACTCTCTCATAATACCAAGACCAAAAGTCTCTCTCTAAATACCAAGACCAGGAGTGTCTCTCTCTCTCTCTCAATACCAAGACCAGTACTCTCTCTCTCTCTTTCTCTCTCATTGGAAGATCGAGATCCAGCGACTCGGATCGTTGAGAAGGGTTAGAATCTAAGGTTGGTGGTCGTGACCATCTCGCTTCTTTCTTTTGTATAATCTATTTTTGGGGTAAAACTTTGGTATAATCTACTGATAATCGGAACTTCCGTTATTTTCTTATGTGGGTCACTATCATTAGCAGATTTTATGTTATAGTCATACTTGAGTTTTGTGATTGAGCCTCCAGATCTACAGCAGTTGGGGTTGTTTCGTGTTTCTGTTGGATTATACACATCCTAGCTAGTTTCTTATTGGATGGTGAAATATAAGGATAAGTAGATCTAACTGTTGCCGTTTGCTTATCAATGTATGCATGATTTAATTCTGCTTTTAGATCAGTCCTGATGAATTTTAATTTGGATTTCAGTATTGATGATATCCTGAAACTCGTCTAGCTTATACTGAACTACTTCCCAAGCAAAATCTGGCCATGTGAATTAGTGCTGGTGATGTTTTGATTTTTGATATATACATGCTATTACTTTTGCTTTTCCTGCTAAACAATATAGGAAATGGTAGGTGAGTTTTGATTTATTGTATTGTTACAACTTATTGCTACATTGATCACTTACTTCGTAATCAACTCCATCACTTTGGGTTTTTTTTTTTTTACTTTTCTTTTTTTTGGTAAATAACTCCATCACTTTGGTTGAGATGTGGTTATGCATGCAATTACATGAGATCTAATGCATGGTATGGCATAAAATTATTTACCAGCACTGTTATTGCTATTCTCTTTGAAACTTCATGTAATTTAGGTAGGAAGTTTTAGATGCATCACATCAGTCAAAGGTCAAGGGATGCAGGCTAAGTAGAGAAATACAATGGTTTGCTTTCTAAATTTTTAAATGGTGTTCTGATTCTATCCTAGATGATCAGCTGCAACATCATTCCTCTGTCTGTTTGATTCAAAAAAACCTCTTTTGATAGAATCATTCATATATTTGTTGTTATCCAAGTTAAAAGGTTTCACAGTTTTATTTTGTTGAATTCCTGTCATGATTGTTTGGTAGTTGGTACTGTTGAGAGTTAAAGACCATAATGCTTGATGACTGCAATGTGCTGTAAAGATTTGAGAAAACTATATTCACATGATATCCTAAAATGACGTGGTATTAATGTCATAGTAGGAAGAATATACCTTTTGTGGTATGCTTGTATATAATTACCAATTAGATTTATAAATTGAAGTTGCATCAAATTTATGATTGTAATATATGTTAATTGATGACAATAATTAATTCAAAGAAACAGGCCTGTGTGGCTGAGCTGATGGAATATACATTAGTTAGAATTCTCTTGTTTGTAACATGTAGTTTATTTTATCAGAATAAAAGCTAATCGCAGTAAAAAAAAAAAAAAAATTGAATGGTTAATCAAAGTAGATATTTCTTCAAAATTTGTAGGATTCACTTCTGAAGCATGCTGACTACACGCCACTAGGCACACACATTCATGAGCATTCTTATATGCTAGAGTCTAGCATTCATGAACTTTCTTATCTACCAAAGTTACAATATTTGTGGTGCTTTAATATAGCAACATTAATGAGGAATAGATGTGGAGATCAGATGAAAAGATACATAGTAAGAGGTAAAATTGTTTCAGACAGCATGTTGGTGATATTTCATCAATTGCAGAAAATTAAGCTAGTTTAAGATCGTGAATTTTCTTCTGACACATTGATTGCCTTCTCTTACCATTCTAGAACACTCGCATGTTGTTTGCAATGGCAGACTGATATAAATTGAAGAATGTGACCATTGATTTCAGTCATTTATTTGTGCACACAGATGAACCCAAACTTTAGATTAATTGTATTTCACTGTTAATGCGAGGTGGTTTTCTACTAATTTGGATTTTCTTGCATAAGATTATAACAAGTTTTATACTTTTCTAGTGGCGGATCCAGGATTTTCATTTTGGGTGGAGCGTATGATGGTCAATTAAAAAAGGAAAATGTCAAAATCAACGCCAATTACCAATAATTTCAACTTATTGCATGGTTTAAAGACATTATTTTTATTTTATTTTATTTTATTTGACAAATTAAGTATAAAGAACTCATATCCCACTACTAATCAACATATTGCTTCCCCACATATTGTATAAAGATATGGTGAAAGAGCAGGCATTTATACTATGCTATTGTGTAGAAGCCGAATGGATTGACCAGAAGAGAAAAAACGATTGAGTGAAGGGTTCCATCATTTTTTGTTCGGGAGATCCTTGAGACCCGGAGCGAATTTTTAGAGGCCTAAGGTGGGGCGACCACTTTACTAAAATGGGGCATGGGCCAACTTTTAGCCTTTTTTTTGCCCAAGTCCGAATAACTTAGGTCCGCCACTGTACTTTTCTCTTATCAGCTGCTACTATGACAGCGTTATTGTATAGTTAAACAGAAAACTTCTTTTATTAAGTCGTCAGTGAGAAAGTTGACATGATAAATTATTCTTCCTAGAGCTTCAGTTTACCGATAATAGTTCTTGTCAGTTATAGCATCCTACCATACAACAGCCATTTGCTCAAAAACGATTCTAATTATTCTTTCATGTCTTACATAACTAGTTCCTGAAAGTTTTTTTTTCTTTTTTGTTCTAATTGGTAAATTGTATTAAAAAAAAAGGTGTGGGGGGGGGGGGGGGGGGGGCGGGGCGGGCTGAGAGAGAAGGGCAAAAAGAACCCCAAGACCAAAAAGGCTACAACAACAGAAAGAGAAAGAAAGAAAATACAGCAAGGAGAAACAAAAAGCTATACAGAACATAAGCATGAAGTTAGGCCATACCCAAGAAGACCAGGATAGGATTATGATGTATAGAGATCTTAGCTGTAGATTGAGATATGATCATACCTTTGATGCGATCCCCAAGAATTTCCTGAAAGTTGATGAAACATCTCATATTTGGCTGCTTTTCAATGAGCATCCCAAATCCTCATAGAACTGAAAATAAAAAATTTGAAATAATATTTCGACATTTGCGGTCCATGATTATGATACTAAAGTTGTGATAATTTTCTTTCTTTCCACTAATACTCCTTATTTTAGAAAAATATGCAACAATAAAAAGCTAATGTGGAACTAATAGATTTTAGTGCAGTAATATTAAATAAATATGAAACTAATTTTCTAGATTTTGGTATAACTTATTGGTTCATGTATCAAGAAAAACTAGAAAAAAGAGAAGGTCATGCACCTTTCTTTTCTCTCTTAATATATTTTATTTCTTTTAGAGACTTATAAATACACTTATGTGTGTGTTCATGCACACACACGTACATATACAAATACATATGTATGTATAAATATACATATATATATAAATATTTGTGTATGTAGAGTAATCAGATTGAAGCTAAGTTAGTGGGTTAAGGCTAAAATGACGATAATAATGATGAATAGTTGACTTAATATGTTCACTTCTATAACATATTGCAACTTCTATACAAAACTTGATATTGTGTATAAAAAAGTAAGGGTGGTTAGGGATAATCGGTTCCCTTCAATTCGGTTCATTTTAGGATGTGCTACAAACCAGTAAGAGGTAGGGATGCATTATATTGTCTTATGGGCATAGTCACACTCCATTCTTCTTCTTTTTTCTTCTAAATGTTCTATCCTAAACTATTGATGATCACTTCATAGTATAGTTTCTCATTTATACTTACGTACGTGACAATTTACTCTCAGTAGGGTTAACTTAGTAAGGGAACACGCAATAGACTTGGATGATTCTTCAATTGGTGAGATCGAGGATATGATTAGACACGTGTCAAAGAGAAAAATCTAACTCTTATTAATGGCCAACATAGAGATCTGCTAGGAATCTGGAAGCACTAGAAGTCAATTATGGTTAACCTAAGAAGAGAAAAGGGCTAGGTTTATGAGAGATCTCATTCAACTGGATATGGTAGATTCAGATATTGAAACTCCAAAAGAAAGTTGACCAGTATGAGGTAGGAAACTCTCAAGTATGGTTCTATGGACGGAATTGACCCAACTATTCTGACCTAGGAGAACACATTTGACAAGTAGATTCTGAAAGTGCAAAGTCGGTTCTTATATTATTTTGATTATTACGTCATATTAAAGGTTCGGCACTCTCCTTTTCTCTTTATACCTCCATTTTCTATCAAGATGAAAAGGGCACAATATTAATGTGATATTCCACATGCCTGGGCTTTGACCGTCTTGCTTGTTAACTTGCTTGTCTTCCAAGGTGCTTGAATTACAGTAAGCTCCACATGAAAATATTCAAGTCTTGACCCTACCTATATTAGTGTGGCATATTCTTAATTTCATGTGAGGCCTTTTAAAACCTTGCGACAAGATAAAGTTGAGATCTTATGATCTAAAATAGACAATATCATGTGGATAATGAACCTAGATTGTTACAATCAAGATGTACACACTCTTCTTTTATGAAACTGACAAAACCTTGATTCTAAAGGGTGGTTTTTTTTTTTTTTTTTTTTCATCATTCTAAACACTTCCCACAATGAGATCGCCTATCTTAACAGGGATTTCGCCTACTATATTACCCCTTCTTTTTTAAAGTGAAAATATACAATTGAAGCCGGTGAAGATGTAATGTTGGTTTTGATCTTTTAGCTGCTCTGATGATGCATACTTTTGACATTATGGTTCCACCGGCGGTTGTCCAATTACTGAAGATCTCTAACTTTAATGTTTATTTCAACTTGAAGGTGGTTAGCATTTTACCTCCTAAACATCCATTTTCCTTCAAGGAAAGGACTAAGATTCTACCATCTCAATATTTCAGTGCATGGGCTATCTATGAGACTCATGTTGCCAATAATTTTTTTGACTTCAATTGTTAGCATGGCTCATAGATGGACTGAGCTTGCCTTATGTTTCCCACTGAATGTGTTTCTTTTAGTCACTAAAATAATTTATGCAACCCAATTATAATGACCGTAGTGCAAAATTTTAGTTCACTACTGAAAGGAGAGAAAACGACTATGGTGCATGGACCCTTGAACTCTTTCAATATTCTATTCTATTTCTGACAGTGTATTGTGGAAATTACATGAATTGCAGGAGTTTGGTACGTCATTCAGAGATCATGAATTCATTTTCACAAGTTCCCCCTGGTTTCCGATTCCATCCAACGGATGAGGAACTTGTTGATTACTACCTTAGAAAGAAAGTTGCTTCAAGAAGGATCGATCTAGATGTCATTAAGGAGATTGATCTTTACAAAATTGAGCCTTGGGATCTTCAAGGTACACAATGTCATTTTTTTTCCCCTTTCATCTTCTTGATATAACCATAACCGCATTGTTATTATTTTTCTTCTCATTATTAGCTCATCGATTTAATATTCTCTATTTCCTTCATTTTGACAGAAAAATGTAAGATAGGCATGGAGGAGCAGAATGAATGGTATTTCTTTAGCCATAAAGATAAGAAATATCCAACTGGTACTCGAACTAACAGAGCAACAACAGCAGGATTCTGGAAAGCAACGGGTAGAGACAAGGCAATTTACTCTAAGCATACCTTGATTGGCATGAGAAAGACTTTAGTCTTCTATAAAGGTCGGGCCCCAAATGGGCAAAAGTCAGATTGGATAATGCATGAGTATCGGCTTGAAACAAATGAAAATGGGCCACCTCAGGCAAGTTTTACCACTTGGAAGTTTCTTTTTAACATAATCAATGGACTGTGCTGCTCATTTACTATCAAAAAAACAAAATAAAGTAAGTGTTTCTCTTCTATGTTATAAAGCATGCGCAAATAAAAACAGTTCCTTTGTCAGGATTGGGACCACTTGAACCACCTTCCCATGTGTGACACAAGAACACACTGTTAAGCTCTTCGCAGTACTGCTCCCCTCGGTGCCTGCATTTACCAACCAAATTGCTTAAACTACCTACCTGGTTTTAAACAAAGGAACCCTTCTGAGTTCATCCCCAAAGCACTGTTTTCTACGTGGTTACACCTTATCAGATTTTCTGCGAAGAGAAGACTTCCCACTTCTCTCTCTCTTTAATTACTAAAAGAGAAAAGGACAAGATGCCACAGGGTCAAATGGTATTCTCATGAGTATTCAATGAACTAGAAACACTTTTCCTTCCGGAAAGGACTTAGCACTAGTTTTAATAGTACTCCCGCATCTGCTCCACAAATGAACTGTCTTGTTGTTTCTCTCCATGTTTGGTAATGCTTCAGAAATTGTCCAACAGTTAGTACAATGAGAGTAGAGTTCACCCAACGCACAGAAAATACTTTAGCCTTCTTATCCTTTTTTTCTTTTTCATTTTTTAACATGCACCCAAGAGATGCAAATATCTGGTTCCTTGTTCAATATTCTCTTCTTTAGTGCACTGGCAAAACAGTGAGCTATGTTTTGATGATTCTCAATAAATACTTTTGTTGTCAACTGCTCCAATAGTGCTCTCCCTACTCGCCTCTCCATGAGAATGTGATTCACAGTCGTGCTAGAGATTCCCCAAACATTAATTAGAAAAAGAAAACGATCAAATAAAAAATAAATAAATAAAAACGAAGAGAAATTTTTCCCCTCATTCTTCTTTTCTTATCCAGAACAATATTCTACTTCAACCTCTTTCCAATCCATTGATGGAACATATTTTGTAATAGTGCCGTGGCCTCGAAAGTCCTTCACATGTGCATTGCCTTTGAGAAATCAGTTTATGAGTGAAATGGCACAATGAATTCTTTTTCTCATTCTTCTCATTTCTATCCAGAACAATCTACATCCATCTTTTGCCAATCCATTGATAGAACATATTTTATAATGTTGCCGTGGCCTCGAAAGACCTTCACATGTGCGTTGCCTTTGAAAATTCAGTTTATTAGTGAAACGACAGTATGACATTCTTGTTTCTGATCATTATTTTCTTTTACTTTTACTTATCACAAGTTTATTTTTGAGAAAATTTACATACAACCAATGAATGACCTTTATTTTTTGTTTTTACTAACTACCACCTATGCTCTTCTAACAATATTGGTCAATCAGTTTGACCAGTAGTCAAAACCTTTTTTATGTTAAATGAACCAAACTAACATATTTCTAAATTTTACCAAAAAACATTTTTTTAAATGAAAAAAAATGTTCTTATCTTAAACTAGTTTGTAGCAGGTTTTGCGTTTGAGTCCTGTTAGAGAACTAGAACTTGAAAAAAATAATAATAATAATAACATCTTGGTCCTGAATTCACAAAGTTAGCAGGATTTAAATTACAATAGTTAATTTTGTAAAAAAAACAAAGAAAGAAGAGAAAATCAAGTAAGGGTGAACTGTTGAAGACGTAAATGAAGATCTTCCATCATATAAGCAAAACAGACACTCGCAGATTATGCCACAAATTATCTTCTGTTCCAAATCCATCCCAATAAGTTATTGAAATACTATATTTGTCGCAGGATAAAAAGGAGACTCACACATAAGTCACAATTGCTGTATTGAACAGGGTCCTTGCATTTTTTTTTAAAAAATTTCTCCTCCAATACATTTTTTTTTTTTTTTTTAACATGAACCAATACTTCTATTCAAAATCAACTAGAGGATGAAAGATCTAGGATTACTGCAAATGCTTGCTTCTCTGCCAAGTGCCAAGGCCTGATCAATGTTGGGCATAAATAAACAATGTCAAGGCAAGTGAATAGCATCATGCAGAATCTAGCTTTAACACCATTATGTTTATAAATAGCTCAGCTAGCTTATAGATTCTTAGATTTTGTGATTTAAATCTTTTATCACACCTTTTGTATTGAAAATCTTATCTATTCTGTGTGTGCATTTTTAGGAAGAGGGTTGGGCGGTGTGTAGGGTATTCAAGAAGCGAATAACAGCGATACGGAAAGCAACTGAGCGTGAATCTCCATGTTGGTATGACGAACAAGTATCCTTCATGCCTGACCTTGATTCTCCAAGAGGGTTAGCTCCTGACATGGGATACCACCATCCCTATTCCTGCAAGCAAGAACTTAAGATGAATTATCATGTCCCACGTGATACCTTCGTTCAGCTTCCGCAATTAGAGAGCCCCAAACTTCCAAACCCCTCTGGGACTCTGAGTGGGAATTCTATACCTGCATATGCCCTTGACATCAACCAAGGAAGCACTCTCCAGTCATCTACCCTCACACAAGAAGAACAAATGCACAAAAGCCATCAACATCAGATGAACTCGATATACAACACGAACACAGAGCAAGCAGTTGACCAAGTGACTGATTGGAGGGTTCTTGACAAGTTTGTTGCCTCTCAACTCAGCCATGAAGATGTCCCAAAACAAACAAACCACTCCAACTTATCACACGGCCTTCACTCCCCCGACCACATGAACCTCCTCCTTCGCCAATCCAACAAACCAGAAACTGTGGGAGAATATGCATCCACATCGACCTCCAGCTGCCATATTGATATGTGGAAGTGAAAGTCAACAGAAGTGCTCAATATATACTAATCATAGGAAGTACATTAAAACAATGAAGCCATATTTCAGATACTGTACATAAACTAAAACTCTTTAGTTGTTGGGCTGTTTTTCTACCATTTGTAATATTAATTACTATCACCCCAACTGTTTAGGCGAAAGTCCTCCAAATAAGATAAGATATTGGGTGAATGAAGCGACAGGGCATTGCTGTAATGACTTGGTGAGCTATGAATGTAGTGTGTTTTGGTGGATCCTCTGTCTCCATTTTATGGGCTTTTAGCATGTAGTTCATTATTCAGCGACAGTTGCGGTTGGTGGGATTGTCAACTGGGTGATTTGTAGATCTGTGTTTGTTCTTGAAATAGAATTAGATTATGCTTTTGAATTTATAAGTGCATAAACTATTTTATGTCTCTTCTCTTGTTCATTGATCAAGGTTCCAGCATAAGAGCATAATCTATGGGCTACCAAGGGGCCATTTAAGATAAGGAGGAATGACTTTTCTCCTTGGAGTGGGAAAAAAATATAACAATTTAGGTTTTACTCGAAGGAAAGGAGTGTGTTGAGTTTCATTAGAGATGTGTTCCTGGAATCAACCATGAAGAAAACACTCATTTCTTGTATTTTTTTTTTATCTCCATTGAAAAAGAAAATTAAGGTTATTCTCCAATTGCGGAAGAACTTGCAAAACTACCAAAAATTAGTTGCAACAAATAGAAAAAAAATTTAGTAAGGAATCCTAACGGCTAAAAGAAATTGCAAAGCTAACAGAAATATTAGCTGTACGTCTACTTGAAATATGAAGGAGTTCCAGCCAATATAGACAAATATTATTACATGAGGGTGGGCCTTGTATTTTCTCTGCTTGCGGGGGTAAGGTTCCATACATCTGATCCTCCTCAGGCCCCGCAGTGGCGGGAGTCTCATGTACTGGGCTGTCCTTTTTATAGACAGATAATGCTACATATGCAAAATCACCGCTGAATTATCAATTTTGTATAAAAATAAAAATGATATGATCAATGGTTTTTTACTGAGGAGATTATATAAAAGAAAAGAATTTATAAAAATTACAGTCAGAAATTTACATGGAAATAATGATCGAGGTGGTAGTGTTTGAGTTTCTCGTGTCCCAAAACCTTGGGTAAAGATTGAGTTGAAGATGCAATTAAATTGTCGGATGAATAAATGGATTCCTGTTCAGGGTTTCAGGTGATACAAGATACTATTTCACCTCAAAAGCTCTAGTAAAAAGCAGACATAAACTCTAACATTAAGCAATGTTAAAATTGAAGTGATCGTAAAGCGCTTATTACAGAGATGTGTAGAGAGGATTATGGGGTCCACGTCCCTATGTAATGTCCTGGCCCAAAGTTTAGTGATGGTTACTGTTCTTCTCTGATAGAGACCTCTGTGGATGAGGGATGCCTCCAAAATAGATAAAGGTTGAAAGACCTCATCAATAGAATCTCTTCTTATTTCTATGCTTTCAGCTTTTTTTTTTTTTTTATAATCATACTAATCTGCTTGTGGGCCTCCAATCCAGCAGCCAGGGATCCTTCTGAGTGTTTGAGGCATCTCATATCCAAGGCCATTCATGCCAAGGGGTCTGGATAATTAACTAAAATACTGAAAAAATCCAACTGTTTTTTCTCATGAGAACCATCCATGTCTACTGAGGAAAAAATACAATTTAAAGAAAGTTAACAATCATGTCGCGCTGTCTAATAGTTTTTCTCATCACTCTTATTAGAGAAAAGTAATTTCATTAAAGGAGGGGAAAATAATTACAAAGCTGAGTCAGAAAGCATTTAAAAGCTAATGCCTTTCTCAAATCTGGCATGATCTTTTTTCATAATGCATAGGTGCAGTTTGCTTGATTTGCTGCCATTTATACCTTGGTTACTCCTGCTTCCATGACAGATATGGCAATTCAAAAATGATCAAATGTAATAGTAGAACTTGGAAACATACCTATATAAGCAAATTCAGGAACCTTTTTCTTTTTTATCCATGTTCATTTGCATTATAGGCGCTAGCAATTGCGTGCATGCATGCATGGACATGTGCATGTGTGCTTGTTTGCTACCAATGAAAAGGAGCACCAACTTAAAATAGCACTGAAATAACAAAAACTTGTAACTCATCTCTGGTTCTATTAGATAGATATTGAGTAAATTGTGGTGAGGCGCTAAATCAGAACTAGCGAAAGGTTACTTCTTGACCCACATTGTAGTAGAAGACGTTAATTTCTTTACGCCAAGAATTCTGCATTTTATGCCCATCAACCTTAAAGAGAAGAAAGACTTATTACTTGGAGTTTGCCATGAGAAGGAAGAAGCTACGCACTGTGATTTCATCTTCAGCGAAGGCGCCAAAGACAACAAAAGCTGGAAATCAGAAGAAATAAGTTGGCACATATTTAATTCCAAGTCTTGAGTAACACTTACTTTAAGCCTCTGTTGATTACCTACTGTACAACAACAAATCATACTGAGGCAGCCACTATAGTTCACCTGCAATTCGAAGTGTCAAAAAATCTGTAAGAACACCGAATCCAATTCAATGAAATGTGATATGTATAGAGAAACTACATGGGTTTTACCTGTTATAGCACAAAAGAAAGCTGTATGTGATCTCTAATAATCTCTCTTCGGTCAATGGTAAGCACCATTAATCTTCATTTTGTGTCAATAAATAGGTGAAGGAGCAGTTGGGTAGTCAAGGGAAGAAGACCCTTATAAGCAAATGAGAAATTTTCAAACGACAAACTCATTACCTTGTTTCCATATGAGAGATAGGTGAAGGAGCAGTTGGGTAGTCAAGGGAAGAAGACCCTTATAAGCAAATGAGAAATTTTCAAACGACAAACTCATTACCTTGTTTCCATGAGAGAGAGAGAGAGAGAGAGAGAGAGAGAGAGAGAGAGAGAGAGAGAGAGAGAGAGAGAGAGAGAGAGAGAGAGAGAGGGAGGAGTTGTTTGAAAATTAGAATCCTAGGCCAAGAGAATGGAGTGAATGGATAGGCGAGGGAGTGGTTCTGAGTGGGTTTGACATGCACATGGTCCCTTTGATTTTGGCCAATTTTGTTGATGGCTTTATGGGTCATGTGCCTTTTACGTTCCTCAAACCAAGGACAAAAGGATCGGTCACTTCCCTGCCAAGTCAAAGCTCTCCCATACGCATGAAATGAATGAAGTTTGGGGTGCGAATAATTAGGGTTTCTAAGCGTTGTTTGCAGAAGAAGATAACATCATTCTTGAGTGTGATCAGCCATGTGACTTACATCATGCTTCTACTCCAAGTCCAACCTTCCAAGAGTCATGGGATTGGATATTATAGTGCCACAAGCACTATTTTCTCGTCTCGTCAGTTCTCCAGAAAATCTTATGATTACTCACGGTATGTTGAGGACTCACAAAACTCATTCTTCGCATTTTTTTTTCTTTGAAAGGTTGAAGTCCACCCAAGTGATATGGCACATGGACCCCACCTCAATTGCTAACATTGCCCACCACTGTGCAAAATGAAAATCCTCCTCATTTGATAAACAAGACACATCCATGGTGCGATCGATATAGACTTGTTCTATTTCTACTTGTTTGATTACCCTATATATGCTAACCCCTTTTTTTCCTAAGATTTTAGCGTATAGCAATTTCCCTTGGTTTGAGATTTCAAATTATCAGGAGATGAAAAGAAAAGGTGAAAAAGAAGTTTTCCAGTAAAAGTTGGCATTGACCATGAGGTTAGAAAGTGGGAACGCGATGGAGGGAGCATTCTCTACAAGGGAAATGGTTAGAGCACCCACCTAGGAGACATCCCTTCAATCTCTAGTGATTGATGTTTACTAGTTGTCTGACCTACTCCAAACACGGTAATAATTACTTCAATACTAGTAAAAACAAAAAGGAAAGAAAGAAAAAAGAAAAGAGATTACTTGGGAGGATCGAAGAGTACTACTGGTTGTTGTTGGTCTGGCTGGACTGCACAACTTCCATCTTCTGGGCAGTGTCTTCTATCTTTGATTTATCCACCAACCTTTATATCTTTTCTAATGTATCATATAGCCATATACAGGTACTGGTGTTCCCTTGTGTAATAAATAATGACTCGCATTTTTGTAGTTCACATGGTTGCTTGCATCTCTGAGCCAAGAACCATTCAAGTGGATGGCTAGGAATTGTCAGCAGATGGATCAAATTCAAGACAGACAATTGGGTCCATCTGAGTGAACCAGCATATCTTTTAGTCCAGGAAACATGAAATGTGGGTCCCACTTAAGGAACGTTCCAGATGATCTTATGCAGGCCGTATTGTCACTGGGACACGATTTGCTAGTACTAGTCACGTTAGCTAATATAATGAATGTGACTCCTCATCAAGCTGTTTGTAGAATAGTGGATGGTTTGTCTTCACTGTGATCACTGGACCCACTAAGTGCCAAAAACTCAAAAAGTAGCAAACGCTCGTATTTGTAAATCCTTCTTTTTGTTTTTTAGTCATGAACAACCGTATTTGTATTTTGTCTCTATACTTGTACAGAGACATCATGTTCAACAGCTCGTCTGTTGGTCGTCCCATATACAAGAAATAACAAAAAGGTCAGATACTTGATTCCAATATGCAATCTGTATCCCTTGCTGTCCAAGGACTTTTGCCCTTGCTTTTTTTCTGTTCCTTCCATTTGCAGAACCCATGGTTCTTAGATTAGCTTTTGTAGGCCTCTGCCAAAAGGTTAGGATTGTTGTTGCCGGGTGTCATGATGCGGCCATCCACCATCCAAGATTCCAAGGACGCTCGACAATATCGGTTCACAACAGTGGAACACATTTATACAGATTCGGGCCACCATCAGAATCATCTGATTGGCTTGAGATGATTGAACGCCATCCCAGGCACTATAGTCTCCAGGTTGGGCATTCCGTACACAGGGCCACCCCCGACTGCCTGAGTCCACCCCAGCGTTTGGACTGCATTTAGATTTTAGAGTCCATAGCCTGGTTCGAAGCCTGACTTGTCTGGCCTGATAGAAGGATTGGCCGAGTTCATACATGCTAAAACGCTTGAGCATATTGGCATGACATAATACAGACTTGAAATGTTACAAATATGCTGAGCTCAGGCCTAAACTATAAGCCTGCGAGCTGGGTCTGGGCCTGAACATGGGTCTAAGGCATCTGCCGCAGGTCGCCTTTCAATAGAAGATCTGTAAAAATCATACCACTATCGAATCCAACGGTTCCTTGTATGCCATCCAAATGGCATGAATGATGACCGATTCATTATGTTGGGTGCAGTTGGTTTTTTTTATATTTGGGCAAAATGGATGACTACCCATTACACCCTGCATAAGGACGGACTTAGAAATCAAATATCACATTATTAGGTGGGATGCTGTTTTGAAAAAAAAAAAAAAAAATTCCCAACCCAAACCGGTATCAATGATCATTGCTAGAAATGATGGCCACTCTGTCAGTGTTGCATAACTAACTGAATCATGGTATCCACATAATGTTCAGGATATTTGCTTGTACAGGACAATTCCAAATGACGATGTCTCTGTTGGCCCAAAACATGCCCTGCTTCATGATGTGAAAGTCAACCTCCTTGAGACTTTCTGGGTTACTTGGTTCCTCTAGGGGTAGTTTGGATAAGGAGAAACAAGGGGAAAATGGAGGGGCAGCTGTCTTACAGTTCAAATTTAGCCTATGAACCGCCTTTTCATCCAAACAACCAGTTCATCTTTCTCATCATAGAGATATACCACATAGGGGATTGGTGTGGCTCTTCAGTGCTCCTGAATGGAACCTGAACGAAGCACCCGTAGAAATTCTAAGAAACAGAACGGTAACTCCACAAGTTGTTTCAAGGTAAACTAAGAAAGTTTTCATAATACTTAAAAATAAAGAAAAGAAGGAAATCAAGGAGATGTCGCAAGGCAGATTTAGTCCCACAAAACAATTTCAAGTAAAAAGAAGTAAACTGGATCATTTTATTTTATTCTCTCCCAATTTTCTTTAAAGAACATTTTACAATATATTGGGTTGCCAAAGGAAAACAAAATAAAAATTGCACCTTATGTTGGTCCTGTACAAAATATATGTGATTGTGTCGGGAGAACCTTGAATTATTTGGCATCACATAGACCAGTTGCAGGATCACAGAAACCATCACGATCAAGCAGTTTCTGAGGTGGGGCACTCAGTAGTGGGGAAGATGGGGTCCCATACGCATTGCGGCGAGTGTTCCCGCATCCTAGACTAGTTCTTGTGCTCACCCCTGTAGTCGGATTTGTACCACTTGCATATTTGCACAGTGCCTGCACACACAAATATTTGACAATTGACAGGTAAGCGCTCAGAAGGGCAGTCATCCAATAAGCATTACAATCATTAGTTGCAGAGGAGCAAAAGAAGAATTTGAAAAACAAAAGTGAGCCAACAGTGGAATATGTTACAGGGGCTGAGGAATAATCCATTTTGGACACGGGCTTTACACTGGACATTAGGCAACAAAGGGTATCCCACCATCATCTAGTTTAGATTATCATCCTTAACAATCAATCTGCTATTTCCAGGCTCTTAATGGATGACTAAGGTCGTCTAATCAAGGTAATACAAGGAGAACCCAGAGATGAAAAGTAATCCCTTTTTAACCAACAGTTCATTCAATTCAAAGGCGGGCCCTACTACTTAGTTAAAGGAGTTTACTTCACAATGGATAATTCCTCTATAGGTACAGTTTTAACATTGTTTATAGCATGCTGCAGGCAAGAGAGTATTCTCATCCCCTCTAAGAGAAGAGGGTGTGGAGAGGGTCCCAAGTCCCAACCAACCACAACATATAATAATTCAACACCAGGAAGTGGCCTCCGATGTTTTCTCCTCCAGAATACCTGCTTCTGAGGAAGGTCCAAAACAGCGTCACTGAAGTCAGCACCTTCAATAATTGCACCCCCAAGATCACTGCGCGTAAGAACTGACCTAACGAGTACAGCATTTGTGAGATTGGCTTCATTAAGAACCTGTGCCAGAATATTTACACAAGTCATGTGCCTAAAAAATAAAATCTTTTAAAACTAAAAAGTGCATGCACATATCTTGGTTCCACAAGGGATATCATATCCTCATCAAACAACGGCTATCAACAGCTAAAGCAAGCGGCCTCTAGGGCCTAACACAAGGCTCGACCAAAATTCCAGAAGTATGCACTTTTTCACTGCAGGCACCTCAACTAAATCAAGAAAATATCACTCTTATTCCAGTTACCATTATCATTGTTTTCTCGTAAATGTAAATATCTGAATAAATTATGCAGTACAAGTTTGGATTTGTACCATGTACACTTGATAGCTAGTCTGGAAGTTATCAAGCCAAGTACTGTGATCACATACAAAAAACCCCACATTGGCTGCCGAAAACAGCCATTTAGGCAGTTCAAATCACAAGAATAGTGGTGACAAACATCCATTCTTAGTTTGACGTGACTGATGCACATATATGATATATGATATGCCTGGGCCCCACTATAATGTAATTACTCAACACATGTTTAAAAGAGATGCTAGGAGGAGATGAAATATCAGAGTGACTGAATAAAAGTTAGGGAACTAGACTGCAAATCAAATTGTTGTACCATACGATCCATCAATGTGTCGCTTAAGTCCGCATCTGTACAAGATAACAACAAATATAGAAAGATTAAGGATGGTTAAATGGGCTGCAGTTACTTTTTGCCCAAGGGCAAGAAAGCACTCCAACAATAGTCCGTTTTAAAAACATATAGGTAGAGTTTAATTAATGTGCAGTAATATCAAGTCACACACATAATAAAAACAGAATCATATCATGTGTAAATCTTTCAATTCATTTAAGACCATTCAAGAAACCAACAGAATCATGCCAATGTTTTTTCTTCCTATTCAAGAAACCAACAGGAGGTTATGTTTAGGTAAAAAATTCAAATTATGGAAACATGAGTGGTGCCAGTTCTTACAGATGCATGAATACACAACAGAACCCTTGAAAGAAAATGTTACATAGTGCCTATGTAACAAGGATAAAATCAATTGTAAAATCACCGTGGTGTCTGATAGCCATACAAGATATGCATGTCAGCCATAATATATTTTTTTTTCTTTGGTAACATGACTTGAACTGATAGTCTCAAGGTTGCGATAGTGAGCACATTCCACTGAACCACAGAGTCTTTTCATGTCAGCCATATGTATAAGCAGCTATGAGATAAAAATAAGTGTTATTTATATAACTATATATACGTAACTTTATGTGTTAAGTCATTATCTGAGTCCATTTTCTAATTACATGTGGTCTTATGGATGCATTAGCATCAAAGTTTTCTAAAGTTTTCTTATATACAGTTCCAACACCAATTCACATGTATATAAGTTACATAATTTTAGTTTCATAATAGAATAATCTTGCAGAACTGATAATAAAATTTATTTGAAAAACAACTGCAAAAAGATGTGAACCAGAGGGATGAAGGTGTATGCTACTCTGAACTTGGGAGGAAAGCAAACTACTATCCTACTAACAAGTTACGAGATCATTCTATATTCAAGCACAATTTCCTCGTTTTTTTCACTATTTCACCTAAATGGTGCAGCTTGCCCATTTATGATAAGCTCCTGCAATTTATTCTTTCACTTGACCTTGTATGTATACTTCGCACTCTCGTAACTTCTCAAGAGTTCCAATTCTGATATTAAACAAAATACATTTTCAGATTTAAAGTAAAATGACAGGAAGTTCACAGCTCACAAGGGTATCCTGGAAAATGAATTGTGTAGAATCTATATTACAGTGAAAATCAGTGCTATTTCTGCTGCAGGCGCTAAGCATAAGTACAAACAGATCTAATGGATTTACTAATACTTTGGTCGTTGACCTCTACTCACACTTTAAGAAGCAGTAGAAGGCGCACTTAAGTTTCATCTGCACAGCAAGTTAGCTTTATGTGGATCTTCCAATTACTGGAAACTTCCACAAAACGTTGTTCTTAAATACCTAAAAGCAATTAGTATAAAGTAGCATATGACATGATAATGGTATGCTTTGGAGAAAAGCATTAAGCACTTCAGGAGCATCGCACCTTTTTCAAGACTTGAATAAACAGACTTACCAGAAAAATTTGCCTTGTATGCAACAGCTTTCTCAAGATAAGCACCATTGAATGTGGAACCACTGAAATCTGATTCCCTCATATCAGCAGATGTAAAATTGGCCCGTCTGTATCAAATAGACTGATTTAGTAAAACACTGAAGAAGAACCATATGATAAACATGCCAGAGCCTAGGTAGTGACACATGTCAAATGCCTATGGTATGACATTGACACCTCCAGGTCTATTGAGCATGTCCTTGAACTGGAAAGGTCTTCCCTTGCTTAATTGATTACTATGATGTGTTCAAGAGGTTAATAAATTTCAAATTTCATCTTCCATCTGACCTGACAGTTGTTCAATTAATATGTACATCATTTTAAAAGACATAACATGCGCTTTCAAATCATGAGTGCTGCAAAGTGAAAACTATATGAAACAGAAGTTTTGACAATAATAAGGAAGAGCATCAAAGGGAAAACAGAAGTTCTACTCAAAGCCCTTGTTTATTTATAGTCTTAACACACAATAAGTATAAATTATACCTAGTCACAAAGTAAGATGGAATAATAATAATAATAACACGTTCAACACAAACACAGGTGGGTGATCTTGCATTTGCATCTCTCCATCTCAAAAAATGGCATGGCAATGTTTCAGATATTGAGATAGTGCCACTCTATGCATTAAACTTCATCAGCCCCATTTAGAGAACGTACTTGAAAGCTTCTAAAAAAAAATTAACATTGTTGATTTATGCACCAATTCCAATTTGATATTGATTTTTTTTATCAAACATACACATAAAAGGAGAAAGCGGATTAATGCATCACCGCCACATTCTCAACAAGAAAGAGAGTTAATAAAACATACAAACAAGGTAAGTGCAGCAGCGCTCCCAAGTTCCAAACTTTTTAGCTAGATTCTTATTCCCATTGCTAACTTACACATTACTGTTGCTACTTTCTTTTCAATAGCCAAATAGAGAATTTTAAGGAATTCAGGGGACAAAGTCTGACCAGTATTTGAAATTCACAAACATTGTGAATTCAAATAGAATTCCCACTTATCAAACTGATATATATCTAGGGAGATTTTTATTCTCTCTCCTTTCTCAAGTTGGGCTTAGTTATTTCTCCACAGTATGAGTAATTTCATCATCAAATTCACGGTTTCCCAAATACAATGAAGATAAAGAATGAATCGCGTTCATCCTACAATGGTGTGATTACACAGAACCACAGAAGTAGAAAATGCATTTGATTTCTGCCAAAATTCACAGTAAAGGGGGGAAAGAGCGAGTTTTTTTTTTTTTTTTTTTTAAATTCCATAGCTGAACAGGGGCACAAGATGAAAAAGAAAAAGTTTTGACAAGAACACACATTCAAATTAGGTAAATGAATGTCAATCCCATGAATGACAGTTTAAAAGAGAAATTAAAACAAAATAGAATCTAGAGAAGAAGTATTGCCTGAGATTTTCTTTGGCATGAACAGCCTTCCTGCTCACAAAGGAGTAAAAGAAAAGGGGGTAAATTATAAAAACTAGTGAAAACAGATAGATACTAAAAATTCCAAAGCAGAGGAAAGAGAAGAGAGAACCTAAGATCGGCAGAACCGTATTGAGCGGCCGAGCCAATGCCAAATTCGCCACGAATATCGGCCTCGAACTTGTTTAGATCGGCTAGGGCAGGCATTCCAGAGCTGCTGAAGCTGAGAACAGCAGTTGCCAAAGCTGTGGATATCAGCATTTGCCATTTCTTCTCTTCTGCTCCATCACAACAACAACAACACTCACTCATCTCAGAAGCGAATCAATTGTCTTATTCTATTACTGGAATGGATTCTCCTTTTGCAGACATAAGAAATTGATGAGATAGAGGGAGAAGATGCGCTTACCTGGATATCTGTGATCGTTTTCAAATGCGCAGCAGCAGACAACAGAGGGAGATTTGGTGCGAGGTTGCAGGCGATTCACATACTTTGACAAAGAAGAAGAAGAAGAAGAAGAAGAAGAGCAGACTGTTGGCGTATGGATGGATAGAGGAAGCACCGAAGCGAAAGCCATGTGAATTGCGAAACTAGTTGTGTTTCTACGACAAGTGAGGGAGCAAATGCTGAAGAGGAATAGATGGAGAGCGAGCACTTGCCCCCAAATCTCTTGTTGGGGGAAGATGAGGAGACGTGGGCTCTTAAGCACCGTACGAGTGGAGCTAGACCCACAATTTCTCAAAAAATTTGTTTTGCAACCCAGGCCCACTCAAGCCTCCATTTTTCTAAACATTAAAAGTTTAATTCAAAACTCTCTCCATTTTTCTAAAAAAAAAACTCACCTTTATCCACTAAAATAAATTATACTTTCCCATAACAACAGTAAAAAAAGTTTCATAATAAAAAACTAAAAATAAAATATCATCATAACTCATTTATATTTTATTTTTCTTCAAAAGACAACTTTCCTTCACTTGTTGCCAAACTAACCCTAAAAGCTCTGATAGAATGTGAGAGCATCCGGACCGTCCCACAATTGCTCAAAAATTTTCAAATGCAATTTTAACATTTACCTCTCAACAGTTCAGAGTTGTTAGTATAATACCCTAGGGTCATAAGCGGTCGCACTGTACAATATCCTACATACACGTAGGAAATCGTGCAATTTCTCCATCATTTGTTTCGCCCCTTTGTTTTATGATTTGAGTGAAAAAAAATTTAAACTTCAAATATTGAAAGGCAAATGTCCACGAAAGCCCCATTAAAAAAAAAAATCCCAGTTTTAGGTCTACAAGACCCTAGGTTGACCTCATAGCCATATCCGAGTCCACCCACGTGGAAAATGGACAGGACGGAGTTCGCCTATTTAAGGCCACGAGCCGATCAGACTTAGATGCACATCCAAGCCCACCAACATGGACGCGATACAAGAGAGACCAGGATGAAGAAAGCCCAAAGATAAAATAGAGCATACACCTCATCATCATCAAATTGAAGAAAGCTATCACATCACATGGGCCTTCTTGCTGGAACTGAGCTGCCAGATTTACCACTTCCTTGGATTCCATTTGAGATGGATATAAAATTAGTAAAGAAGGACGTGAGGCAGAGGTGTTACAACTAAATTCCCGTATGCCTGTACTTTCAGTGACTCTAATCTAACTATGACAGAGCCTGTCCGCTATAAGTACAAATTGTTCAACTGACCCTGCCCTTTTTGTTTCTACCCCAGAAATGCAGCTGTTTTAAGGACTGTGGGTAGGATTCATCCTGAATTGCATATGTCGGTGACAGTAACATAGCCATGATGGTGAAAGTAATATAGCCATGCTGTGGTTGATCATAATAAATGACTAATTCTCTGCAGTACACTCTCCTTGTGGATGAAGTCAATACGTCATAAATCTCCACGCTCAACCCTTCTCCCACTTCATCGAAGCCTTGAACCATCTTTCCCCTCCCCACAAGTCAGGTCAAACAATCACAAACTAGACCTAAAAAGAATATAGTAGCTGCCGGGTCAAGCACGCACAAACTTAATTTACATTTACAGAATTGAGAGACAAGCTGCGAGCAAATTGAAGATTAAAAAACCAACATTAGAACATAAGGCAGTTTCCTTCACTCAAGTCCCAACCCTTTTTAGATGATATATGCCCTTTTACATCCCGATTTCAGAAAAGCTAATTTATTCTCACACGAACAATGTAATCTGTGAAAGGTCATAATCTCGGAAGTAATATACCTACTGCAAAACATGCAACCTCAAGCCCTGGCTAGCAACAAAGCAAGCAATGAGAATTTCCAATCCAAGAGGGTCAAGCACAGAAATGGGAATAATAGTCTAGCTTAAACTGAACAGAGTGCACACTGTTCGAGCATGCAAACAATGCCAGTAAGTTTGAGCGTATATGAGTACTGTACGCATTTCAATCTTGACTGCACTCATAGAAAATGACTTAAAATTGGATATGGATTAAGTACACTGGAGATAAAAATGTAGCGGATTGGAAAAGTAATTACTTGTCAAGCAACTTGAAGCTAGAGTAGAGATACTGCTGCATTTGACGCTATGCATTACTCACTGTTGCATTTGACACACACAAGGAATCCCACTTTTGGATGATTCTTCACCAGCCACCTCTAATTCCCATATTCATTATGTAAGCATACAATATCTTCTACATTGCAATAAATCTCTCGCAAGTTACACCATAATAACAGAAAAAATCTTGAACCGACACATTATAATGAAAAAACAAAGTAGACAAGAGGAAGGGGCCAAAAAATTAAAAAATGAAAAATGAAAAATGAAAAGAAGAGGACGAAGAAAAGGATGAAACATTAACTTCCATTCACAGAGGGCAAACTACTGATTACATAACACGTTAAGTCAGAAGAAGCAACTACTACTCTGGACATACAATATCCAGAATAAAGTTGCATTGTATATCAGCAATGTTTTACGCACATCAGATGGGATTATAGAAAAACTGAAGCAGCATTGAAACAATTAATTCAATTATCAAATAAGCTACAAAGCAGCAAATTACAGACAACAGACAGGTTATCTCAAATATTCACAATAGCCAGATGTGACCTGATGATGGCCAATCTTATTTGTCTAAATTATGAATAAGATATAAACAGTAGACTGAAACGTGAAACGAGTAGAAACTTTCAGCTTTCCACTCCCATTGGTTCTTGGAGAACACTGATTAATGATTACTAAAGTTCCAAATATTAACCACAAATAGCAGGGTATTGAAAATACTGAAGAGAGAAAAAGAAAATAGCAGGGTATTGAAAATACTGAAGAGAGAAAAAGAAAGGTCCCAGACTCTATTTGAATGAGGTCAAATAGTTCAATCAACACACCATGTGAATTAAACATAACATTTTCTACTAGAAATCTGCTCAAAGTATGTTAAAATTTGAAGATTGTACTTGAATCTTCAAACAACCTTTTGATGCTTGACATTTGTCTATAACTTTTGTATCTGATATAACAATACAAGGAAAAGCCTTTACAATCAGCTCTACAGAGTTACCTCTTACAAGAAAATCAAAGGGAAAACAGAGTGAAAAGAACAACAGAAACAACAAATATTCCAATACTTGAAAATTCGATCTGATTCATCTGCATTCAGAATGAAGCTCCCTACTTTCCTCTAGCACTTATACATTACATCATGGATCTCCATCCAAACATTGTCATGTCCCTTATAAATTTCAACACGGCATCACCAACTCCATCACGGAAATCTGAAGCTCTGTAAAGATCTTGATGCAAATGTCATTCAACAACATGAAAGAGAGAGGTGACCAAATGAACTAGTTTACATGACTCGAACTCGGTAAAATAAATTATCTATAAAAACAACCAATGCATTTTTTATTTCCAACTGATAAGGCAACTGAGATGACAGAATTTGCTGAGGGAACCAATTCCAAAAGAGTAAAATGAACACGTGATATCAAAGTTTGAGGGTGATAGTCAGAAGATTGAACAATATCTTCTTCTTCTTTTTTATCGGCCGAACAATTGATGAGATTTCGCATGTGTTATATTCTCTTTCAAGAAAACTGTATCACTACAATACCTAATCTCCACTTCACCTATAGTGCAGCTGCTTCCTCCTCTTATGTATGAATTAATCTCTTTAAGATGTGTAAATGCCGCACAAACAAACACACAAGGATATAAAAGCCCTTGCTTTGATATACACTGTTGAAGGGACTAGGGATAAATTACTCTGCACATTTCATGCCACTTAGATAAACCTGACACTGAATGACTGTCTTCCCAACCTTAAAACCCGGAATTACCGTAAATCCAACCTTGGCCTTTGTCTTACAACCACTGCCTGAATTCACCCCTCGCCGAACCACACTTTCCATAAAAACCATAGAGAAATCAATCCCTCTTCCAACCTGAAAAATCCCCACTTTCGGATCAAACGAAAACGCCAACTTATGAAGCATCCACACCGCACTAGCCATGCCCACAAATGACTCATAGAAAGCTGCAGAAGACCGCCAAGAATCCAATACTAGCTCCTTCTCATTGAAATCCCCAAAAAGAGATGTTTCCATGTTGGGGTGAATGAGTTCCTGGTACTTTATATCGCAAAATCTTGCAAAATCACAGTCAGGATATCTACTCAAGAGCTCCATTGGATCAACAGATCCATGCTCAACAAACTGTCTCAGAAATCTCTTCCTCCGACTGTTAAAACTCGAATTCAAATCCGACGAAATCGCATCTCCATCCAAGCCGAACCTCTCTGAATCAAAACCTCCAAACATCACCAAGCAAACATAAGACAAGATTGCGTACCGGTTATGCCCTCTCTTGATGTATTCAATGCCAGGATGAACAGAACTCGCAGCAGAATCCAAATCCCAACCCGCCTCCTTCATCAGATCAATCAAGATCTTGGTGAATCTATGCGCCGCTCTGCAGGCGTCCTGTAAAACGGATTCAAACAGACTCACAGACAGTAAGAACTCAGAAGACGAAGACGACGCAGCGTCGAAGTCCTCCAATCTCTTGGACAGCCTCTCGTTCGTCGTCTCGACGGATTCCAGCTGCTGTTTGAGAACCCACGCCTCCCCATCCTTCCGATCGATGTCCGACTGTAGGCGATTGATGACAGTGTCGAAAGTGCGAAGCAGACTCTGGTTCTCCTGGACCTGAGCTTCAAGATGAGAAACGAGAGGGAGATCCGATTCCGGGCTAGGGTTAGGGTTTCGCCGGAAATCGACGTACGAGTGCTTGATGTCGGAGAGACGCTGGAGGTGGGAGACGGCGGCGCGGTCGGCGGCCTGGATGCCGTCGGCGTCGAAGGGGGCGTGGGCGGTCTGGAGGTGGAGATAGGAGGCCTTGAAGGAGGAGACGGTGGCGAAGAGGGAGGAAATTAGGGTTTGGAGAGTCTGGAGGGGGTCTGGCGGAGGAGGAGCTTTGGCGGGGTCGGGTTTGATGACGACAACGCGCTGGCCGGTGATGACCTCGTCGGAGGAGTCGAGGAGGGAGGCGTCGTCGTCGGCTTCTTCGGCGAAGAACTCGATGGTTTTGGTCCTGAAAGCCAGGGCAAGCTTCTGGAACATGCCGGAGATTTGGGGAGGTTTTAGAGAGGCCTCCGTTTCAAGCATTGCCATTTTCCCAGAAAACTCAAAGTTCAAAGGCCTCTGTCTTAATCAATTGCTTGGTCTTGGTTTAAGAGAATCGAGTTTGAAGAGGGAGAGCAAGAGGGATTTGGAAGGAAGATTGAAGCTGATGAGAAAGATTTGTCATGTGATGACTTTATTCTCTACTTTTGGGGATGTCTGAAGTACTGAACTGAAGCAAGGGATATTTGGCCGTTGAGTAGAAGGGAATTTTGGAGAGCTCGCCTCAACACACAAAAGGAAGGAAGGAAGGAAGGATCTCGAGAAGAAGTTGCTTTTTGAATCTTCTTCATTCACTACTTCTGTTGTTAGTTAACTCGTGTGAGGCGCTTATTATCTATATAGAGTGGGTAGGGCTGAGAGCACCAAGTCGTTTTCGTGTGACAAAACAAAAGGGTTGATTGATGCCCCTGTGTTTTACCGTCCATCCCGGAAATTGATTTGGATGTTTGGTCATCTGCTCGTGGGCCTTACTCTACGGATGGTGGTCAAAGGGATATAATTTCAAAAAGACTTTCATCTAAATAATATTAGGCTTACCGGTCTAGAAAGGGGAGGCTAAAGATAACGTGGTATATAAAAATGGAGGACAAAGAAAACATAGATGAAAGTGGTAAAAATAAATACAAGAAAGTTTGATTTATCTAATAATTTGGTTCAAAATAAATAAACAGAATTCATGTACCTGATCCAAGATAGTTGTGGCAAGGTTTTGATGGTGATGATGTTGTGTTTGAATTTTTCTCGTGGGATATATAAATATAATTTTACACACAAATGATCAATATTTAGATTTTAAGTATTGTAGGTCGTGTAGCGCATGAGGTTTGCTGGATGTTTTCCACCGCACAATAGATGGAAAGATCTTTTGATGGATGCACGAATTAACTTATATTTGAATTTTGATAACTTAACCTGCTCTCCTTCCACACAACACTCACGGCGAACAAGCCACAAGCACAAAAGGCTGATGTTGATTTGAAGATTAGTGACTTTAGAAAAATATAAAAGGATAAGGAGGACAAGTTTTGAGCATTTAGGAAAAGCAACAATAGGTGATAAATTTAGAGAAACTCTTTGAGATGGTTTAGACATAATATATATGGATAAAAGTAGTAAGAATAAATCATAAAAGAGAAATAACAAGTTACAAGAGGATTGTACCCCCTCTCACACTTTAATTACAAAATCATGCCCTCCCAAGGTGAAGTCTTATAAATTTCCTCTGTTTGACAACCGCATCGGTCATGTCGTTTGCCGATATAAGCTCACAACGAAAGACCCCATTAATGGAAGAGGATAAAGACCGAATTTCTTTGAAACAGTGCTTTGGTGATAATGATAATTATAATATGAGATAAGGAAGGCTATTCAACCCACTAACCTCAGCCCCTAATTTAACAGGAGAAAAAAAAACCATCAGCCTCCAGGGGCTGTAAACAAGTCAAATCCAGTAAGATCTCCCAAACATAAGTAGGGTCCAACTTTGGCAAGTCCAGACATAAACCTAAGTGAGCCAAAAGTGCAATCCATATTGTGGTTATTAGATTCTTGTTGAGCTTGAGTTTAGATCTTGAAATCTGCATGGAATTTAGATCAGGTTTGAATTTAGGCCTTCGGCATCCAAATTCAACCCAAGGAGTTGACGTACATATAAAAGGATTTATGTTGTCATCATTATCATACTGGCCTTATTCTACCAACCAGAATATATATTGTAAAATACAGTGCATGTATATATATACTTTTTAATCTTACTACTTTGAAACGAAACAAAGCAAATTATGCCCTTCTTATGTCGTTGTCGATGTCTCGATGATGATGTGGCTCGATCAACTTGGGTGGTTAAGTAGTGGTTCTTCTTATCCACTTCCGCCTGCATCTCTGCCTCTAATTCTAATAGTTCTCTGTCTTGTTTTTTCTCCTGACTTGGGGGCTGGGGTTGGTCTGAGCTGTGAACCGTTGGGTTTCCTCTTCATTGTACGTTTTGTGTTCTGATTTTCAATTTTGTTTCGTGAGGTCAGTTCCAAAAAAACTAATAAATGTTTTCTAGGCTTTATTGTTCACATTATAAAATTTGAATGCATAGAATTCATAGTATTAGTGGTTCAAAATGATGATTAAAGTAGAGTTTTCAAAAGTGAACATCAAATAACATTTCTTTTTTGCTTGTGGGTTTTGACAATATTTTTCAAACATTGTCATGATAAAAGAAACCCGGAATTTTAAATATCTCAATATCATTTCTAGGGATAAACTATTCTGATAACCATAACTTCTAGCCAAAAAAGAAAGACTATTGTAACAGCCACAATTTTGATAATGCCGATTGCTTCGTAGTCCCTAATCATATGCCCACATGCCAACAACTAGATGTTTGTCCCAATTATAACAAAAAGGTGGTCATTGTTTGGAATTTGGCTTGACCATCCTGTGTCCTCATCCTAGACTCATGCCTCTCCTGACCCAGTTTGACCAAGGAATCTTAACTTTAGAGCAATAAAATGCATAACAAGTAATCAATGGTAACCATGTCTGATACTTTAAGCAAACATTGCTTTGTCTTGTTTGATGGGAGCTGATCTGGGGCGCAAATGGCTGTGTATATGCCATTTTTTTAGGGCTCCACCTTCGGCCATGCAAATTATGTGTGTTTTGTGGGTTGGTGAGATTTAAAGGAGATTGTGTCAATAGTGAGTAGCTAGGCAAAAAGGATGATTTACACCGTAGCTGTCAGACTGAGAACTAAATACTGGAAAAAATTTAGATGGCTGAAGTCAGATTGAAGGCAATGAAATGAACAGTCAACATATGAAAAACTGTTTCTATTTTAGTCATCTACTGTATGGCCCTTAGATTGGAACATGGGAGGTATGTGGACCCACATTGGGGCCCAAGAGCCTCAACAGGTCATTTTTGACCCTTGTCAATGGAATGAGAACTTCATCCATTTTTATTTTATTTTTTTTCGCTTGATGATGATGTTTATTGTAGTATCTGATGGTCAAAGAAAGATTTATAAAAAATGAGCTCATCAAATGATGATGTTTGTGGCATTGAAACCCATGGAGAAAGGAAAGGATTGGTCTGTGAAAATCGCGTCTGCATATCACTAGCCTCACTACACTATTTCCAGTTTATAAGGGAAATTCTCTCAATCATGGGAATGCTGATGTGAGTGTAGTAAAATGACCAGGCTCCTAGGACTCAATAGTCAAAAGTCCCAATACATCAGCTCCGGGCCAATTTTAAGTAGTGTCGCGGAGAAACTGTGAGCATTTGACAGGAGGCTCATCAGCCATGTTTTAAGAGTGACTAACCTAAGGCGGTAAGCCTTGTAAACTTGGCCCCGGCTCCCTTAATCAACAATCTTGTCTTTTTTTACTGGAAGCTAATTGCTGTTACTTTATAAATATTATACTGAAATGTACTGATCAATCATTCCATGATTAGTCCATTAAAATATGATCATAGCATGACCTACGATCACCATTATACTGATCGATCTCTCGATCCATGATTAGGGGATCATTGAATTATGACCACCAAATGACAACTCCAAGTTTTGCACAACCCACAAATGTAGGGTAAATGGGATCGACCCTACACGCGCACACTAACCCCTTTTAGGAAAAGGGAATAGCGCCAAAAAAAAATAATAATAATAATAAAACCATTGAACTTTGATGCCCCTAATCAAGGTTTAACTTGATCTCACCATATAGTGATGTTTGGCCCACCCCTAAGCTACT